>VXAX01002649.1:154394-171773 GCA_013399835.1 Leptocoma aspasia
GTCTTCCAGCTCCCCGGCGGGGAAGCAGAGCCGGCAGTCCACGCCGCAGCGCTACATCTCGGAGCCCTACCTGGCGCTGCACGACGACTCGCACGCCTCAGACTGCGGTGAGGAGGAGACGCTCACCTTCGAGGCGGCCGTGGCCACCAGCCTCGGGCGCTCCAACACCATCGGCTCGGCGCCGCCGCTGCGGCACGGCTGGCAGATGCCCAACGGGCACTACCGGCGGCGGCGGCGAGGGGCGGCGCAGGGCGTCATGTGCGGGGCCAGCATCGACGTGCTCAGCGACACCGAGGAAGATGACAAGTGCTAGAAGNAAAATCTGTCGACTTTCATTTATTACTATCACTTTTTTTTTCTGCACAGAGAAGCATTTGATGGGCGGCAGAGCGGAGCGGCCCGGCCGGGTTCGTGTGCTGGGGGACAAGGGACAGCCCCCCCGGCCACAGCCCCGCTCCCTGCCCCAAGAGGGATCCCTGGGTAAGCTCATCCCGATCGTTTTTTGCTCCCTATGGCCAGAGAGTCCCAGCAAAGGGATGCAAGGGACCCCCTGTGCTCTGTCGCTCGGGCTTGTGCTGCCGTGGCTTTGAATTTCCCTCCCTGAAGGTCTCATCCTGCCTGGAAAAGGGGCAGGATGCGATGGCAGGGTGCAGGGGATGAGGGCTTGGGATGCACCCAGACAGACCAGAGCAGCTCTGGCTGCCAGAGGGGGCAAAACTGGTTTGTGCTGGGGGTGGGGGGCTCAGTGCTGCCGAATGTATCCTGTGTCCCACCGACATATATTTATTTATATACGGAGAACTCTAGGTGTGCCTGTGTGTGTATATACGGGGTGTGTGTGTGTATATATATTTATATGCTGTATATATAAAGATATACACATGCATAGATTTGTTTTAATCACCTGACAGTGCTGGGGAGCCCTTTGGGGCTCCTGCTGCCTGCACCCTGCTTTGGTGGGGGCAGGACTGAGCCTCCCCGGGGGGCTGCTGTACAGAGCATTGGGAATGTCACCTTGCTCTCCCTCCCAGGTGTTTCCAGCGGTGGGAATTGCATTTTCTCTGTTCGAAATGGCTGTGGTGAGGGCTCCTTGGGCAGCTCAGTGCCTGCAGGAGTGGGGTGCCCAAGGGATGAGGACAGAGCTGTCCCCAGGAGTACGGCTCGCTTGACACCAGCAGTGCCAAGGGGATGATGGCAAACCTCTCAGAGGCTTCTTTGCTTGTTTTCCCAGGAAATGCAGATACCTGTGTCTGCAGGGGAGTGAAGATGTTGTGAGTGCATGATGTACCTTAAGATCTGTCCTCTGGGCAGATGGCATCTGGCTTTGGCACCAGCCCTGCCTCAGTTTCCCCTGCAGCCATGGCCTCTGCCCTCTCCGGGGGCCTGGCACCCCTTTGGAGAAGGGCTGCCATGGGGGGCTGGGTGTGCAAACCCCATGGCCCTGGGGTGGGAGCAGGTGAGTGTGCAAGAGCTGGGGAGACTTTGGGAAGGAGCATTGTCCAGGGGGTGAGCAGGGGGCTCAGCCCTCCTGCAAACACTGGAAATGCAGAACAGGGCCACCTTCCGGTGCCAGTCATTAATTAATCTGGTAATTACGTGCTGCCAGCTCTCAACGAGCCATGCTGTGGGTGCAGTGCTGTGCCTGCCAGCCCGGGGAGTGTGGCCTGTGGTGATGGGTGGCTCACCCTGGTGACTAGTGCTGTGTTTCTGCTTTGAGCTGTGTCTGTCATCAGCCCGGGCGTGGTCCTGGGGAGCTGGAGGGTGCTGTGCCTTTGGAGCCTCAGGGAAGGGCTTGTTCCTTGGGCTGGGGGATGCTCGGTGCGTTTGGAGCAGGCGTGGTGGCCCTGAGTGGAGATGGGACGTGGGGACGGGCAGGTAAAGGCAGCACAGCCCTCACCCTGCCCTTCCTCTCGCCCGTGGCTTTGCTTTGCTGCAGATTGTTGTGGCCTGGACCCTCGGGGCTGTCGTCCAGCTGAGCAGCAGCTCTGGCCAGGCTTTGCTTCGGTCCTGGATAGCTCATGTCTCCTCCCAACCTTTGAAAGATGCACAAACTGCCCTGCTGCTGCATGTGCAGAGCCCTGATCGCTTTGTGAGCTCCCCCGGAGGAGCTCTGCTTTGTCAGAAGCAAATCTCAGTGGCTCTGAAGGCTTCCTGCTCCAGGGCTCGTGCATGGACCAAACCCCCTCTTTCTAAGGGTCAAAGTGCCCTCTGTGCACCCAAAGCTCCTCCTGCTTCCAGTGGTCCCTGATGGTGGAGGGCACCTCTGCCATCCCTGCTGCTTCCCAAACAGACACTTCCACCTGCCCAGGGATCCAGAAATTCCACAGGCAGACCTCAGATCCTGCATATCCCCCCTCTCGGCTCTTGGGGGACAAACCGTGTCCCATGTAGCCGTGGGGAAGGTCCCTGGTGGTGGCTGGGGACACGGGCATCACCTGTTTGTTCCCTTCCAGCCATCCGTGAGCAGTTTGTGGCTTCACCCTGAAGCTTCCGTTGCTCCCTGTGGCGGAATTTGGGAGAGCCGGGTCTGGCGGGCAGCGTGGGATGGCGTGGGACCGGGGACCAGGGACCAGTGCTGCTGGGGGCCGGGGAAGGCGATGCCGTACCTGCCCTAAAAATAGGTGTCGGTATCGTCTCCTTCTAAATGCGGAAAGGTCTCTGACAATGCGCCGGGCTCTGAGTAAGAGCCCGCGGTGGGGGGGGAGGAGGCGGCTTTTTGTGTCTGTGCCTGGCGGGTGGGAGGGAGGCAGCGATGCTCTCCGAGCGGGGGCACGTTTCACGCGGATTTCGAGCTTTTTGGGCGCTTTTCTTCCCTCAGCCCCGGCACGGGGCCGGCGGGCGGTGTTGGTGATGCTCCTCAGCGGTGGCACAGGACGGGCACAGCCCGCGGGGCACAGCCCGCGCTGCCACCGGGCTGCAGTGCCCGAACCTGAGCTTTTTGGCATGTCAGCCCTGTGTTAACTAGCCTACAGAAACTGTGTTAAAAAACCAGAGCCCCCTTTTTTTACCCGGAAAGGGTCCGAAAACGCCCCGCTTCTGCCTCTCCTGGAGCAGCCGCAGCGCTGCTCCCGCAGCGAGGGGACAGGCAGGGACCTGCGGGGACAAGGCGGCACCTCCACAGCGCGTCTCTGAAACCAAAAACAACCCCCAGGAGAACCACGGGAAGGACTGTGCCGAGGGGGGGAGGCAAACCAGCCCTAAGGCACCATTGCAGCCTGTGCCTTGCTTTTCAAGGCGCTGGACTCGGC
The DNA here is from genome assembly GCA_013399835.1 of Leptocoma aspasia. Taxonomy (NCBI): domain Eukaryota; kingdom Metazoa; phylum Chordata; class Aves; order Passeriformes; family Nectariniidae; genus Leptocoma; species Leptocoma aspasia. The sequence goes on from VXAX01002649.1 coordinate 157,643, forward strand.
TTTGCTGCTGTACAATCTCTCCTGTGTGGGTTTTTGGACACTTCCTCAGCCTCCCGGACACCAAGACTGTGCCACTGCACTCGCCGTCGGTGGCTGCTGGCCATGCTGGGCCACGGGAGGCAGGATGGGGAGGGGGGATGTATTTCAACCTCTGCCGGCATAGGACATGCCCTGGCCAGGCAGGAGTTCACCAGTGGCATGCAACTGGTTTCCCAATTCGGTGCTGGGACTGGATTCAAAGCCCTGAAAATCTCCTGGGAGGGCTGTGGTGGGTGTGCAAGGAGGTGTGGCAGCCCTGGCACACAGAGCCCCGCTGTCCCCTCCAGGCTGGCTGTCCCAGCACCATCCTCCTGTCCCAGCATCATCTTCCAAGGAGGCCTTGGATGGCAGAGCCCCCCAGGTGTGGGGCTGGTGTCTCCTGGGACTGTGGGAGGGTGGCTGGGAGATGCTCTGCCCTCATCCCCCAGGCTCTGGGGCGGGATGTTGTAACATAACCTGCTCGTTTGGACCCAAACGGGGAACCGAGCTGACCATCCACAATGTACAACTCCTCAATGTTTTTTGTCAAAAGGAAAGGAAAATAAAACCTTGTTGTAAAGAACCACTGCAGACTTGGTCTCATTGGCACTGCCCCGTGCTGGGGGGCAGCGGGGACTTTGGGTAACGTCATGGACCCCTGCAAAAGGTCCCCATGGCAGGGAGGGGGAGGCACACAGCCTGTGCTGGCACTGCCATCACTTGGGATGGGGTGTTCTGCAACCCCAGGGAGGGCAGGGGGCTGTGGAGGAGGGGCAGGGAGGATATTTGAAACATCCTGGGCTAGCTGTGGCTCAGACCTGGCTGCTTCCAGACACAGGAGCTGAGGGGTGCTGGGGTCTGGGGGAGCTGGGAGACCCAGGGCCAGGAGCCTGAGGAGCTGTTAATGATGGCACTGCAGCAAACTGGCCAGGGGCAGCCAAGAGCATCGTGGTGCCATCGAATCGTGCAGGAGTGCAAGGGAGCACCAGCCTGCACATTGAGCTTGGAAGCCCCGCTGGGATCCGTGCCTTTGGGGCATCCAAACAGCTTGGCCACCCCTCCATGCCTGCACTCCAGAGATGTCAGATGCTGTTGCCTGGTCCCAAAGCTTGTGGGTGAGCTGTCAAGCAAAGATGCTGAAGTCACATCTTATACTTTTTTTTTTTTTTTTNTTTTTTGCGGGAGTGTTTAAAGCATGAAAAGTTCTCCGGCAGCCAGAGGTGAGGCAGCAGCCTGTGGCAGCCTCCAGGCTGAGCTCGGGTGACAGGGGTGGTTTATGGCTTTTCAAGAACACTCTCCTCCTTTCCCAGTACTGTGCCAAGAAGAGCTCAGGGAAGGATGAAGGCAGTCGCCTTCTCTGGACCGCCTTGAGCTGAGCTTTATCCTGTGTGTTTCACAAGTGTGGTGCCACCAAGGACTAAGCCCAAATGACCTGTAGTAGGAACTGGTTTTATCCTGCCCTTCACTTAGTGCAAATTTTCCTTTCTTTTCCAAATGCTGACAGATCTGGTTTTCACTTCTCTAGCTCATGAAGTGATAAAAAGTTTTCAGTGGGAAGTGTAGAGTTCCAGGAAATGGCCCAGCTTTGAGAGCACTTCCCGAGGCGATGAATGCAATGACAACCCAGCATTTTTTCAGGCTGGGAAGCGAGTTCCCATTTTATAGCCAAAAAAGAGATCTGCAGTCCTGACTGTGGGGAAGGCTCTGCAGGGTGGTGATGCCACCTTCAGCGCTGAGGACTTTGCAGTGCTGTTGGAAGCAGTTTGAGGAGAGGATGTCCTCCTGTGTGGGCCAGAAGTGCTGCATTAACATTCCTTGAAGTGACTGTTTTAAGAATGAGCTGCTCCAAAAGCTCTGAAAGCCTTTGGAGTGTGCAGGTCCCTGATGGACATCCCATGGAGCCTCACCTCGGCTGCTCGTACGAGGATGAGTGGTGAATGCAGCTACTTGAGTGCATGACCACCTCTACCACATTTCCCCAAATCCCCTAAAACATCTGGGGCCATGAAGAAGATACCAAGAGCAATGCAGAGGCAGAGCTTCACCCTCACAAGGGAAACTGGTGCTGCAAAACGGGGAGCCTTCGCTGTCGGAGAGCCAGAGCTCTGCCTGGCAGGCGCAGAGGCTAAAAAAAGCCCCTTGACAAATGGAACAGAAAGGTTAAAATTATCTGTACATCATCTGAATAACAATGGCGATGCAGATTGTACCTGCTTATAATAGCTCCAGGAGACAGGGGATAAATTGGGAACAAAAGTACCCCAGAAACAGACGCTGCTGGCGTGCGGCTGCCAGAAGTGCTGGGGCTGCTCCTCCTTGAGGAGCCACTGGGGGCAGGGCCACCAGAGCCCAAAAACCTGCTCTGTGTGTGCTCCTTTCACCTTGCCCTGTGTGCTCCAGGACCCTTCCAAGCCCCGGTGCCAGCAGAGCTGCCCAGGCTCCCGGGATAATCCCAGCCCTGGCAGCAGCATTGCAGCCAGCGCTGTGCATGGCCTGGCTTAGGTCCAGGTACCTGGGGGACATGAACAGTCCTGTCCTGGGACAGCTGCAGATCATCACCCCCATAACCTGGGTCTTCTTCCTGGGAAGAAGCTTCATAATCCTGGATTTTTTTTCTCTCTGTCTCTACCCCGCTTTCCCTCCTGCAAAGCCAAATGAAAGCCCATGGCACCGGGTGCCTCTGTAGCTCTGCAGGCACGGGCACTTTCCTAAAGGCTTCCTGGATTATTTTATAGGCAGGGTGTCAGCAACTGTGCATCCCTGCAAGGGAAGCCTGGCTCTGGTCCTTTGGCCGAACATCTGGTGGTGACTCTGCTCACTCCTCCAGCAAACCAAGGGAAACTTGGCTATGAGGCTGCTGGAGCCAAACCCAAGTCCCTTGGGGGTGCAAAGGACAAGAGGAGGGGGCAGGAACTTGAAAGAATGAAACCTTTTCCTTTTTCCCATCCTAGCAAGGTGTTTAAAACCCATCCGTTCAAGGGTGAGGGGGCAGGGTTTGTTCCCGCCGGGAGCACGGCTGATGGCTCGGATCAGAGACGCCGGGGTGGCTCTCGTCCGCCTCCTTCCCTTCCCTTCCTCTGGTGGCACTTGCGAGCACACCAAGGACGTGCGTGGGCTCTGAAGTGGGGCTGGTGCTTACTCACACCCGGAGCCACGTGGAGCTGCTGGCTCGTGGGCTGGCAGCACCGACAGTTCCTTGGGACAGCGCTCCCCCATGGAGGAGCATCCCCCCACAGGTGAGCATCCCCCTGTCCGGAAAATTTACCCACAAACACCAGAGGTTTATGTCCACAAAGGAGACAGAGGAGTCCTGTAACTTTATTCGAATAAAGGGAGAGGTCATGGGCGTTTCCCATGGGGTCTCTCAAATTTTTAGATGACGAAGACTCCTTTTTATCCTAATTTCCCGGCCACACGTCCCTCTCTCTGCCCCCTTTGGCTGAGGTACTTGAGAGGTACAGACTTCCTGAAATGCCTACTACCTAAGACCCCCTTCTAATGTATAAGCCTCCCCCTTTTTCTTTTCCTTGTGTCAATCGGTGCAATTCCTAAGGAATTTATGGTTCTTCCCATTGTTTCTTTCATCTCTCTGTATCTAAATTTAACATTTATCAGCAGACCCACAGTGTGTTTGTAAAGGCAAATCCCTCTCATTCCATTCATCAAACGGTGGAATCCTTCCCATTGTTTCTTTTATCTCTTAGTGCCAGTTTTACCTACCAGCAGACCCACAGTGTGTTTGTAAAGACAAATCCCTCATTCCTTTCACCCCCACAAGTGGGCATCCCCCACACAGATGAGCATCCCCTCACAGGTGAGCACCCCACTGACAAACAACCCCAAACAACCCCACTCCTTTTCCAGAACCACCACGTTCCCCAGGGAAGCGGGAAGTGCTCGCCAAGATTGTCCTCCCCGAAGAGCTGGGACAGCCTGGCCTGGCTCAGCACCTCTATTTTTTGTTCTTCTCATTTATTTCTGCCTCTTGGTGCTGGTCTGCCTTGCTCGGTGATGCAGCGCTGCACACCTGCAGTGGTCATGTTTGCCAGACACCACGGGGAGCAGGGGCTCTGGTGATTCCCTGGAATTCTGCATTCTGGAATTCCCTGGAAACTGACCCCTACCAGTGCACAGAAGAGCCAGCTGGTACTTGCTGACTCCCAGGAGGTTTCTGGGAGCTCTTTGGTGTCACCTTTGGCTTTCCAGGCAGCGGGGAGCAAGGGGAGAAGCAGGGCTGAGCTTGTCTCGTCTCACAATCCCATCTCCTGCTGAAACTCCACTGAGCAGGAAAGAGCCCACTGTTCATTTGACTTTGCTATTTCTGTGTAGATAATTAAAAATAACCCCAAACCGACACAATTCTGGCTTCTAAATGAATGCCAAAAGCATGAATTGCTCTCCTTTCCCAGCTGGTACCTCCCTCTCCCCAGAGCAGGGCTCTCCAGGTGTCCCTGGCATTGGGCAGTTGGATGCTGGGAGGGCTGGGTGAGTGGGTGGAAACCCAGCAGGGGTGATGTGCAGCCAAAATCACCCCAAATCACTCTCTGTGCTCAGCTCAGAGGCATTGCAGGGCTGAGCTGGGTGTCCCTGCAGGGTCCCAGTGCATGGCTGAGCTGCCACAGGGACCCTGGCACGGGTGTGACACACTCGGTGGGCAGCTCCAGACTTCAGCTGAGGTACCAGTGATGCTTGGGGTGCAAGGGAGAGGGATCAGGGATAAGGATGGGTTATTTTTTAAAGCCAGGCCTAGGCCAGACTCTCTCTCCCTCCCACACATGTTCCCCTGGGATTCAGTCAATTTATGAAGCACTGTGCCATAGATGACGTGATCTTCAGATTGACTTTCACAGATCTACAGAATCATGGCCATCATGAATGATGTGAGGAGGGTTTTTTTGGTTGGGTTTTTTTTTTTTTTTTTCCTTTCCAAAAGGGGAAGAGCAGAGAAGACAATAAATCCAGGGTTATATTTCCAGCAAAGTTTAATGCTATGGTATTGGGGCAAAAAAGGGGGATTTGTGCATCTCTGGGGCCCCTGGGTGAGGGATGCAGAGTGCAGGACCGTCAGCCAGAGCCACAAGTCCCAGCTGCCCCTTTCCTTGGCCTCTGAAGTGTTTACAGGGGCCTGCAAATATCCTTACTTCGTCGATAATCAATAATTTACTTCGGGGGCGGGGGGAGTGGAGAAATGCTATCAAGCTTAATTTTTTTTTTTTTTTCAGTTTTTCCTCACTAATCAAAGAGTGGCCCCCGTTTACACAGCCATAGGTTTTTCAGGACTTGTCCCAGCTTGAGCTCCTCTTCCTCCAGCATGTGATACTGTGCTGGATCAGCAAGTCTCACCTCCTTAACAGCCAGGAGCGCGTTAGGAAACCAGTGTGAGCTGTGCGAGGGAGCTGTGAATTAGCAGAGCCTCCCCTGCCCCTTGGCAGAGGCTCGTCTTACACCTCCCGGCAGGAATAGCTGCAGCTGCTGCCTTCTGCAGCAGGAGCGGGAGTGTCACAGGGGAGACAAGCAGGCATCCCTGCATCCTCTCAAGGACACGGCCTCGCCTCACGGCCACTCTTGTCGCCGACATTTTTGTGGGTGAAAAACCCGCAAAGGCTTTTCTTCCCAGGGAGAAGCACATTCTCAGCACAGAGTTTCTATGAACAATCTCTGAGCTGTGCTCTGTTCAAGGACATTGTCCCTCTGGCCTGGCTGTGGGAGGAAGCTGGTCTTGGTTATCAGTTCTCACTTTTTAGTATCACACGGACAGGGGAGAGAGAGAGAAGGATTCTGCCACAGGCAGAGTCACAGCATTCTGAGATTCTTGTACAGGGCAGCAAGAAGAAAGCATCTGAGCTCTGTACACAGGCACGATATAGCCCAAGCCTCAGAACTTTGGAGTCATCTTAATAAATAATGTTTAAGCCTTCTGATGTATGGAGTCAAAGAATTCTGATTCATCGTGTCGGGCCATTCACAATAAGTGGCTTCGTAATAGACTCTGCTACCCACAGCCCCGGGAACAGGGGCTCTGCTCCGGTCCCCACGTGTCCCCGTGGTGGATGGATCTGCAAGGACAGGCATCCTCGTCCCCAGCATCACTCAGGGGTGGAAGATGCTCCACTGGATCAGAGAACAAGGAGAGGTGCGAAAAAAAGGCAGGAAAAGCTCACCCGCTCCTCTTTGCTGCTTGAGGGCGTTTTTGGGATGAGCGTCGGCAAATCCCTGCTTTGCCCAGGGCTGCTTTGGGAAGAGGGACGTCTTCCAACCCCGCTCTTCCAACGCAGCAGCGCCGGAGGGCAGGAAGACCCACGGCAGATGGGATTAGCAGTCACGTGTGCCGCCACTCTCTCCTTGTCTTAGCCTCCTTTTTCCCTGCACTAATTCCTCCAGCGGCTCTTCAGCCTGTGCTAAAGACAGCGATTTGGTGTTTGACACAACTGGCGCTGTCTGAGAGAGGCTGGTGGGTGTTCAAACACACCCGGCGGGGCTGTTCTCAGCAAGGCTGGCTTTCCTCCTCGGTGTGCCCAGGAGCATCCCAGGAAAGCCCCTCTGGGTGCTGGAGAGCCCAGCAGCTCCCAGGGGAAAAGCCTTTTGCATTGTCACCCCTGTCCTCAGAACCTCTGTCTCTATCACCCCCTTCGGAATGGCCAGCCAAAGCAAGCGGGCTGCAGGTAACTGCTGGAGAAGGAGATTTTGTGGATTTGCTGCCTGGGTGTTTTAATTGTGTTTCACAGAGTTTCCCCCTGCAGAATTTTTTTTTTTTTTCCCCTGCTTGCGCGAGTTTAGTAGGCTTTCAGTCTTCAGTCGGGGCTGTTCTGGGTGGGGCTGAGCTGCTGCCCCGTTTTCCCCAGGGCTCTCACTTGCCCCTCTGGACCAGGCTCTGCACCAAGGGAAGGCGTTTCAGCCCTATTTTGGCACACGAGTGACCACAGCTCCAGTGAATTAACTCAGAGATGTTATTACAGGCTATGAGGACAGGTCAGGTTTCAGGCTGGGAAGGAAAAGTGGGTAAGTGCTGCTCTACAATCATCTCCTGGATGAAATCAGGCAGAGAAATAGGCTTTCCCCCCCATATTCCACCCCTTTTCTGGGCTCACAGTGGAGGGGGATGCACTGCAGGCATGGGGGAGATGGGAGGATGCTGTCCCACAGGCTGGGGGAGAGGCTCCAGCGGTGCCAGGAGGGAGTCTGGCTCTTCTCCCAACAACGAAAACTTATTTTAGCTGGGAAATTGGAGGTCAGGAGGGTTAGACAGACCTCCCAGGCTGAATTTCACAGCCCTGAGCAGAAGTGGTTGATTTTGCCAGAGCTGCCATACGGAGACACGTCGCAGACGGAGAACACTGTATCCTCTGTTCCTGACAAACGCCTGTCAGGACAGCTTGAATATAAAGCAGGGGCTTAGGCAGAGGGAGCCTCTTTAGTGTTTGCAATTCCTGCCTCCCTGTGTCATCGGGACCTCCGGGAGGCCAAAGCAAAGCTCCTGCTCAAACAGCAGGAATGCAGAGCCCCAGGCTGGGGTGTTGGCATCCACGTCCTGCAGAGGATGGCAGAGGTGCTCCTGTGAGGGACATGGATTGGATGGACCTGGAGTTGCCTGGTCCTGATGCCATAAAGCCAAGAAGCCATGTAATAATGCTGGTGGCCAAGCCACCAACAAGCCCAGCCCAGTGTCAATGCCAAGATGTGCTGCAGAGAGGAGAGAGAGCTCCTTTTTGCCAGTGTCACCAAGGGGGGGGACCCTTCCGGGCATCCTCCTCCTGCTCAGCCCCCCATGGTCGCCACCATTTTCTCCTGTACCCCCAGAGAAAGGTTTTCCTCTGAACAGGGTCACACCCTGGCTGTGTCCATCACCCCCCTTGGCAGAGGGAGAAATGAGACAGGCAGGAGCGAGGGGACAGCTGAGAGGCGAGCAGTGAAACTGCACTCGGATTTATTTCCAGATGCAGCTGGAATTTTGTCTCATGTCTCATTCCTGTGCTCTGCGCCTGCCGCCGCAGCGTGTGAGGACAGATGTGAAATGTGGCTCTGCAAAATTCATCTCTGCTTAGGGCAGGGGAATAGCAAAACTTCCCTTGAACAGCCATGTTTTAATTTGCATTTCCAGGGCTCTGGCAGAACGCTGGGTCCTGTGGTGTACTCAGCAGTGGAGGCACTAAATGGCCATGAGATGCTCTATCTCTGTTTTATGGGGGCTCTATCTCTGTTTTTTTGGCAGCTGCCAGATTTGATAACTCTCCTGGTGTTCTCCCAGCAGTGATGGTGGCTTGGGAACTGGGGGGGTGAACCAGCTGGGGGGCATTTTTTCCGTGGGTTTTGGGCTACGAGTCCAAACCTCATCTTGGCTTGTCTGGTGGAATTGGCTATGACACAGGATTAAATGTCACTGTGCCACCAAATGGGTGATGGGTGTAAGAAGGGAAGGAGGGCATAATCAAAAGGCAGGGGACTGAGCAGCAGGGCTGGTGGTGACCCATGAAGATCCATCCTAAGCAAAAGCAGCCCCTGGGAGCATGAGGATGAAAGGAGGGAGCTGCAACCTAACGGCTTTTCATTAATAGAGCTGTGGTGCTCATGTGGTCACGGTGACAGATCACAGAATGCTTTGGGTTGGAAGGGACCTTAAAGCTCAAGCTGTTCCAAGCCTCCTGCCAGGGCCAGGGACACCCTCCACTAGAGCAGGTTGCTCAGAGCCCCGTCCAACCTGGCCTGGAGCATTCGCAGGGATGGGATGCAAGATACCTGCAAGGTGCTGTCACTTGTGCACCAAAAGCTCACTCGGTACTGCTCGGAGGCCGTGGGGAAGGCCTGGGCTGGCTGGAGCTTTGTGCTGCAGTGACAGCCTGCCTCTCAGTGGGGACAGGGATCCTGGGGGCGAGGCCATCTGGATGCACAGGAGGAGACAGCCTTTGCTCCCTGAAACGTGTCAGCTCAGGGTGGAAGAAGCAAATCCTGTTTTATGGAGGCACAAGCAGCTCAGTCGATGGGAGACTGTCCTAGAGGTGATACCGAGTCCTGAGCATCCCAGCTCTGGCTCCGAGCATGAGTTCCCTGATCTTGTGAGATCTCAGCAGTGCAGGGAGCAGAACATGCTTTTGGATGCTTGCAGGCAGCTCTCTCACTGCAGGCAGTGGCTCCTGCCTTGCCTGCCCAGCGCAGATTGAGCTCTCCTGGCACGGGGCTCTTTACACGCCTGCCTGGCTGCTGGGGTCTCATGTTGGCCAGGGAGACACTTCCCACAGCTGCAGGGATTGTCATGGAATCTAAAAATCTCTCCACAGACAATCGAGGTGCAGCCAGCAATCGGCCTGTGCTCTGGCTTGGTCAGATCTGGGGTGTCACAGTGGTCTGGGTGTTGGAAGACGAAGGGAAGCGTGGAAGTTTGTCAACAAAAGAGGCTGCATGGCAATGGCACTGAGGCTGGAAAAGGTGCTTTGGTGTGCTCCACAAGGCTCCAGCAGCTGTATGAGCTTCCCAGAGCAGCAGGGAAAGGACCCCCTGTGCAAAGGTATTCTGGAATTTTGGAAGCTCCCCAGCAGCAGCCACAAACACAGAAGTGTCTCTTAAGATCCTCTCCCAGGAGGCCCCTGATGGATCTTTCAGGGCTGAGTCAGGAAGATGAGCTCTGTGGGGTGAGTTAGAGTGGTTGCTGACAGCCTGCTCATCCAGCTGTGGGTCCTGCTGGGCTTTGGTCACTTCAGCTGAAGCGTTCAAGTGAACACAATGTCCGTGTTTTTCAAATGAAACCTGCTCCTCCTTCCCTTGGCTCTGCTGCGCTTCCAGCTGTCCCCATGTGCCTGCAGCATGCCAGGACCGTCACAGAGACGTGGCCCAGACTCCCAGCTCTCGTCCCCTGGGAGCAGCAGCTGCTGCCTGCAGGAACTAGAGGCCTGAGCTGCTGGTCTCTTCCCGTGATGCCACCGCTGACCCATGTGGGCCTTGTCACCCTGGGGGCACATGTGGCGTGGCTTGTCCTTGTTCTGCAGCGATGCTCCAGCACTCTGTTGCTTTGTGCCTGCTTGGGCACTGACCCTGCAGACACAGCCCAGGCTGGAGGAATTTTTCCTTCCCTCAGCAGAGGCACTGGGGAGGCTCTGCCGGTGGAGAGCATCTCCTGTTCTGCAGGAATGTAAAAGCTGGATGATTTCCCCATGTGCCCAGCTAAGATAGCACCAAATGAGCTTGTTTGCATTTTAACTTCCCAGCCCTGCTGGTAAAGGCTGACACACCACTGTCCTCCCTTTCTGTGGGCAGTGAGCACGGAGGGAAGCACCAGCAGCTGGGCTTACCCTGGCTGCCACTCTGTGTGCCAGGAGAGGTGGCATCAAAGTGACACCAAGGACTCTGGGGTGGCCAGGAGAGCGTTGGTGCTCCTTCAGGAGGGCGCAGCAGGATGCTTGGCTTCTTCTCCTCACGTACCTCACAGAGGGTGGGTATGAGCAGGGGCTGTCTCCTGCCCTCTCCCCAGTGAGGTTTTCCTGTGCTAAGAAAATGCCCGGCTCCATCTGGTTGTTTTTCCCAGCTGGTGGGGCTGAGTCATTGCTGTTCCTCAAGGAAAAGGTTTGTTTGCCCCTGTGTGGCGAAGCCTGCGTCCCTCATGAGTCTGTTATCATTTTCTTCCTGTGAATCCATGGGTTTCTGTGGCTGAGAGAAGTGTTGGCCATTCTTATATCTCTGTTGTGCACAAATGGCCGCTTGTCTCTGATGGACTGCACCTTCATGGATCAGCCCTGTACATGTGTGAGAGATTCCATGCAGCCAAGTGTGCCAATAAAGTCCATCTTTGGAGGGACACAGAGGTGCTCAGAGGGCTGGATCACCTCTCCTGTGAAGGCAGGCTGAGAGTTGGAGTTGTTCAGCCTAGAGATGAGAAGGAGAGAAGGCTCTGGGGAAACCTTAGAGCCCCTTCCTGTGCCTAAAGGGGCTCCAGTAGAGCTGGAGAGGGAATTCGATGAGGGCATGGAGTGACAGGACAAGAGCAAAGGGCTTTGCATTGAGAGAGGGAGGGGTTAAATTGGACATTAGGAAGAAATTCTTCCCTGTGAGGGTGCTGAGGCACTGGCACAGGTTGCCCAGAGAAGCTGTGGCTGGCCCATCCCTGGAAGTGTCCAAGGCCAGGTCAGACAGAGCTTGGAGTGACCTGGGATAGTGGAAAGTGTCCCTGCCACAGTGCCTGTGCAGAGGCAGGATCTTTGTTTCGAGGAGCAGGGGTGCAGGTTCCTATCCATCCCGGCAGGGACACACCTCTCCTGTGGCACAGGAATGTGCATTGGCTCTCCAGCCGAGTGCCAGCATCCCCAGGCCCAACCTCTCTGCCTGGTATTGCTCTCTTGGAGCTTGCTTGCCTTTCCTGAAGAACACATCATGGTCTAAAAGTGTCTTATCCATTTAATCCCTTGTTTTCATCCCCTGGTGTGCTTTACCAAATGTGTAAAGCAGCACCAGCAGGATTGTTTCTTCCAGGAGCTGCAGTGGTGGGGTGGGATTCTGAGCCTGCCAGACAGGCAGGCCCTGCCCTGCCTGCACCCCTCACAGTTTTCCAGCTTGTCCTTCCATCCTCTCCCTTTAGGAGATGTTGTTCCTGCCTTTTTCATTGCCATTTTACAGTCAGGCTCCTGTTTACCGCTGAGCTCTGGAGGGGGCTGGCTGGGAACATCTCCATAGGGGTGCCAGGAGATCCGCTGTGGTAGGGGACACCAGCTCCTGTGGCCGCTGAGGACAGGCTGGGGGTCTTGTCATGCTCACCCACACTCATCCCCTCCAGGAGAGTGGGGGCTGTTGGGCTCTGCAGGTAGGTGAGGCATCACTGTGATGCACAAGGACGAGCCCTTGTGTTTTCCTCACTAATTTCCATCTTTGTCTCGTGTAATTTTCTTAGCAAATCTCTATGGAAACAGGTACTGTTTGTAATACAGCCTCTGTTTTTCACTTTGCTTTGTTGCTGTCGAGGAAGGAGGGGGCAGAGACCTATAAAGGGCAGATGAGGTAGGGAGAGGAGAGATGATTCAGCTGCCTCAGCCTTGGCACAGATGGGAGCAGCCTTAGCATCCCTTCATCCTGTCCTTGCTGATGGGAGATGAAGGTTGAGGTCATCCAGACCCTTTCCTGGCTGCCTTGATTTTGGTGGGGACTCACTGATCTTTAAAGTCCTTTCTAACCCAAACCATCCCAGGATTCCTGTCCCAGTTGGATGGAGAAGAGCACTGTGGTGTGCAATGGGGGTAAATCATCACTGTCCAGAGCTGATAACACACATCTGACGTGTCCCCAGCGAGCCACCAGCCCTACAGCCTCACCCTGACTCTCCTGAAGGTCACCCGGTGCCAGCCGTGCCTCGGTGTCCTGACAGGACCCGCTGTGACATTGCCCCGGGGTGCACATGAGCCACCCCCACGGAGCCGAGGTGTGGGGGGAGCAGGAGCTGTGGGGGTGACACAGAGGGGCTGGAAAGCACCAGGAGCCAGAAGGATGCACAAGCCCCCGCCCGCCGTGGGACGCTGCAGCTCCGTCATCTCGCAGCGCTTCCTGCCCGCAGCCCGGGCTCGTGAGCTTCCCAGCTTGTTTGTTTATTTTGGGGAGGGAGGGGGGTGTTTCAAGAGCCGAGAGAGGAATATTTTAAAGGAGGAATTCAATGCCAGATTGGCATCCTGTGCATCAGGCAGAGCCGTGCACCACAGTGCGCTCGGAGCTGCGTGTGTCAGCTCCTCCTGCTCAGAGTCACCCTTGCTGTTCAGCCACCCTGGGCCTTTCCAGGGGCTGTGGGAGCAACTGAATCCAGAGAAACCTGCAGCACGCTCATACTCAGGTCCTCAGGTGTGTTTTAGGGTGTTCTAGGCTTTTTCTGCTTTCCACCAAATCAGAGTGAGCCGGGCCCTGAGGCAGAGGTAATTGGCCTCTGACACAAAGAGGAATCCATGGGGGCACCTGGCTCAACGGGTTTTAAAATGAAGATCTTCCATCCTGACTGAGACCTGGTGTCCTCTTCCCACGGAGAGCTAGTCCTTGTAGGTTAGAAAAGACCCCTCAGGTGGCTGAGTCCAACTGCTGATCCAGCACTGCCAAATCCACCATCACACAGGCCTGGAGCTTCCTAGCCCACAGAGGATGGAAGGATGTGCTCTGAGAGGTCCCTCTCCCACCCCTGCTTTTCTACAAGTGATTCTTTGTGTTCATCCCAAGCCAGCCACACGTGTAGCTGAGGCTTTCTCCAGGGGAAATCCTTCTCACCCTTCCCAGACCTGTTCTGTCCAGGGGAGCTGGAGCTGTCAGGAATGATGCTTGAAGATTGTCAGTTCTGGGTGCTTCAAGGGCACTGAGCTGGAAAATATCCCCTTTCCACTGCTGTTTCTGTGAGAATTTGCTTTAAGAGCAGGGATCCAGACTATAATGTTAATTTTGCTTCCTTCCAAGAGGAGTCAATATTACAGAGTCTTTGTGATTCTGCTGGAATTACAACATGTGATTACTGGGGTTGAGACGCTGGTTAATTACCTGCTCATTTGCTGTAATGCTCCTGAATAGCTTGTGAACGTGTGGCAAATGCATTGCTTCTGCTTCTAATGGCTTAGACGAGGTTATTCATGGATAGTAGAAGACAAACAATGTTCTGTGTCACATTAGGGTGGTACAGCGCTTCCCTGGGGGTCCTTCCTTAGCCTGGGGAAGACAGGAATTGATAAGTGAGATGAGGTAGGAACCTTGATGTCATTGTCATTGTGATCACATCACCTTGGAGCCTGACAAACCCCAAGGGATGGTCCACCCTGCTGGGGAAACTGGTTGGAAGGAGCTCCAGCAGCAGTGCCAACCTTCCCAAGCCTTGTTGAGCCTGGTTGTCATGGCCTGTTGGTGCCAGGGAGTAAGGGAAGGTCTTTTGTGCCCAGGAGAGGGGTCAGCCTGCCCCCAGCCCCACTCCTGCTCCCTCCCAGTGCAGTGCCTGATTCCGTGCCCGCGAGAGCGCACACGTCAAGGCAATGTTTGCTCATACGAGTGCCTGTTTGCCCACACAGCTCATTTGGACAGCTGGCTTGGCAGATTGGTGCACATGGAGAAATGGGCAAGGAAACACTGAGGCCTGGATGGCAAATTGGGTCTGGTTTTCTTCTTCTCTCTCTTTTTTTTT
>VXAX01002649.1:171834-197095 GCA_013399835.1 Leptocoma aspasia
GTTACAGCTGCATAGAAATTTGCCCTTCAGGAGAGCTTTGCCTTCTTGATATTGCACTCCAACTATCTAAATTTTATCTCCATTTGGTGGGTGCAGCAGGCCACCTAACATATTTGCCAGCTTTTTAACCATGATGCTTTTTCATGACCCTGTCCTGGACTTCACCTCTCGGGACACATCCCTCCTGCAAGGCCTTTGGTACCTTCCCCACAGCACCCCAAAGCAAGGGGGTCTATCAGCACCAGCCTGAGGAAGGCCACAAACTCAGGTCCTAGACCAAGCCTGGCATATTCATGGGATAGAGATTTAAACCAGCTGCTCTGCCCAGGGATGCCAGGAGGTTGCTTTAAGCTGCCAATTACTTGGTTGGGTGTCTGCACTCAATAACAGGCAACAAGGAACCAAAGTGTCTTCTCCAGCCTCTCTGAGTGGCAGCAAGAGAGATCTGGCAGGGCTAGCACTGCTCTAAAGGTGTTTCTGGACGTGGCTTACTCCATCCTACTCCATTAAGGTTGAGGGAATTGGGATTGTTCAGCCTGGAAAGGAGAAGGCCTTGGGGTGACCCAGTTGCAGCCTGAGGAGAGCTGCCAGGAAAGGTGGGGCAGCACTTTTTACAAGAGCATTTAGTGACAGGACTAGGGGGAATAGGTTCAAATTGAAAGAGAGCAGGTTTAGATAGGATTTTAGGAAAAAATTCATTACTGTGAGGGTAGAGAGGCACTGGCAACAGAGAAGCTGTGGCTGCCTCATCCCTGGAGGTGCTGAAGGCCAAGTCGGATGGAGCTTGGAGCAACCTGACCCAGTGGAAGGTGTCCCTGCCCATGGCAGGGGGTTGGAATGAGATGATCTTCAAGGTGCCCTTCCAACCCAAACTGTTTCATGATCTGGCATTTCACCCTCTTTTAAGCAGAGATCTGGGGGTGCACAGATCTGTGGGCAGCAATCCCTGAGACAACACACAGATATCTAGGTGCAGCTCGCCATCCAATTTCCCTGCTCAGCAAAGACAGGCTGGAAGGATTATCCACATTTTTAACCACAATGGCCATGAAAATCTCCATTATTTATCTCCAAGCTGCTTAGTGATACAGTGGGTGGAGAAGGAAGCCACATTTCCTGCTCAAAGAGTGTGTGGGAATACCTTTTCAAATGTTAATTCCTCATGTTTTTCAAAAAGCCACCCAAAGGCACCGGTCAGAGCAAACGCTAGGAAAGCCTGTGCATATTCAAACCAACCAGGTTTTAAAAAGTCTGCAAAGATATTTGGGGTGAGGAGGGAGTGGGGAGAATAAGAAGAAGCTCCAGGAAAAAATCCCACCACCATTTCCCCCACTTCAAAGTTAAAATGAGCTGCGTGTGCGCTTTCCTCTCCTCTGATGTGCCTCCCTCCAGGGAAATAGGTGATGGATGCAAAAGGCCAGGGGGAGCAGGATCAGCCGAGGGATTCCCCTCCAGCAATGCTAATAAAGGTCCAAATCCCAAATCACTGCTGCCCCAACCAGTGGCAACCAGGGAAAGCCAATATGAGCTAGCTCAGGACAAGTGCAGCGGGGATCCAGCAAGCCACACATCCTCACTTCTGTTTTGCACCCAAGGCAATCTGGTCCCCCCAATATTAAATCATCCCACTGTAAAATTCATCAGCTTCCATGACTTTATGATTGATAAAAACCCTCTCTGCAACAGCCACCTGGGCGGTACGTGGCTAATGGGCTGTTGTTAACACACAACCCTGGGTTTTCCGTGGTAGCTTTTGCTTTAAAAACACAAAAAAGCCAAAAAAAGTCATTCATGATTTTAATGCAGACTTGAAAGAAAAGGTGGTGGTAGGGGGGAAAATCTCTTGGGTCTGTACCCCCCACAAGTTTTAAAGTGCAGAATCTGTGTCTGTTGTTGAATAAGAGATGTGTGCTGACTGCCAAATTTCAGCCTGAAAGCAGCCAGAAGCTATCTGGGAAAAAAACAAATGTTTTGCAAATACCTTTTGTAATTGTAAAAATAGCATAATAATAATTAAAAAAAACCCAACAAAACCCCAAACCAGCAAGAATTCACTAGTTATTAAACCTCAAAAAATGTGGGATTCTTACATGACTCAGAGCCCAGAAATGACATCTGAGCTTGGAAAAAACCACTGAAAACAGGGATTTCTAGTTTGTCTCTTATTCCTCACAGCCAAGCGGTTTTATAACCAATGTCTCTTTATCCAAAGTGCTCCAGAAAGAACAGAAAATGCCTCAAGCCTGGCAGTAAATGTGGGGAAGGGATACAGATCCTGCTGTCCCTGAGCCCGAATTCCCTCATTTCTAAGGGTTTGGTTAACTCTCATTTTGGCCAGCCCTGGAAGAACATCTTTGCTTTGGTTGGGAATTTGTCACCATTGGCTGTGTGGATTTCAAGAGGATCAGCTGATGGTCTTTGCTTTTCCTTTGGCCACATTGTCCTGGGAAGAGGTGGGGATGTTCCACAGAACCCCTGCCTGCTTGCTGCTCCTTTCAGAGGGGATAAAGGAAAGGGGTTTGGGCTCCAGCAGACACCTTTTCCCCACTGCAGCACCCTGGTGCACACCTGGTGGTGACTTTGGGGTTGGATTTACATCCTCAGCCTGCTATCAAGCCACTTAGTGCATTAAAAAAAAAAAAAAAGGAAAAAAAAGGCCTATGTGATGCACAAAGAAAAGGAAACCATGGGGAAAAGTGCTTCAAAACTGACTTTTTTACAGATCAAGAATTTCAGGACTTGGTGGAAAGCACAAACAATACTGGGACAGAAATCCTTAATATTTGGTGGCTGGTTTGTGTAGCTACTGCAGCTAATATCTCAAATAAATACTTCTGTGACTAATCCCTTGGAAAGAAAAAACACAAAGAAAGAGGCTGTCACAAGAAACAGGATGATTTTGATGTTTGTTTTGTATTTCTAAACTCAAATTCTGCCTCTTGAGCTGTGTAACATCCTTCATCTAAAACCCTGTTATTCTCTGTCTGGGTAAATATGTGTTTGTTTTCTGTCCTCATCCCATCCCTCTCTCCTTCCCCAAAACCCTACCAAGGAGTCCTTATCCTCCTCTCTAGACTCTAGCAAAACTCTGCATATTTTGCTGAGGATCTAGAAGCACCAAGTCTTAAATTCTAGAAATAATTGTGATTTCATTCTGTGTGATTAAACTATGGAAATTTTCTCCTTGGGATTTTTTTTGCATAAAGAAAAAAGACCAAAAAACCCCAAAAAAACAACAAAACCTGTTGGCGTCATCAGAACCTAAAAATAACAGGAAGATGACTGCTGGTGCCAGAGTGATACCAAACAAAATCTATTATTGAATTAGATTCTTTCCAGTTGGTGTTCTTAGGAATATATTTCCCTTTGCCCCTCAGGGTTCATTTGGAGCCAAGGTATTCTGCCTGCCAGTGCCATTCCAGCACTCAAATTAACAAGAAGTGATGTCTCTTACAGTAAAAAACCAGTATCTATTAAAATATTGATGAAGGCGAATAAGCCGAGGAGCTTGTGGTGTCTGGTTTCTTGCTGACAGCCAGGGATAACCGTGAAAGGAGGGGAGAGCTGGACATCATCACCCTGCTGCCATGGCCAGGATGATCACCCTGTTCCCAGAGGACAGAGCTGATATCCCAGGAGTGAGCAGCCCGACTCCAGGGACTGACAGAGAGCCTGGAACACCCATCCCTCTTTCCTCCCTGCTTTTCTCCCACTGCTGGCTCAGCAGTGCCTGTTTTCTCTCTGCAGTGCAGTCCTACAGGCTGTGCTTTGCTGTCCATTCATTTAAAGGGTTTCAGTTTCTGTTTATTTCCCCCCATCTTTCATTCTAATTAAGCACCTCTCAGTCTTGCTGTGTCGTAGCTGCACATCTTGGTGGCCGCAGGGCTTCGTGGTGTGTTGGAGAAGGAGCCATTAGGTCAGCTTTTACAGCTTCATCCACCCCTCTCCCCTGCTCCAGCACCTCAGTGTTATTTCAAGGGCCTCCTGGAGTCATCTGTCACCATTCCCCAGAGCATTTCTTGCTTGCTGGCACTGCTGGCCCAGCATTCCCGTTCTGCTGGGCAGCAGGAATGAGCTGGGTGCTGACGCTGCAGTGTGGCCCTCCTGACCCTCAGGCTGTGCTCCCATCAGCTCAGAGGCACCCACTTCATCTGCAGTCCCACCCTGAATCCATCTGTGAGGGTTCCCTGGACACTAATGCTGCTGGCACTCTGCCCTGGCTCCTGGTTTTCTTATGGCCCTCGGGAGACCTGGAGCATCTCCTCCTCCACCAGGAGCGAGCGTGGTCCTGCAGAGATGCTGATGCCCAACAGACCCCTTGCAAAGGCTGGAGGAGGCCTGGCTTCCACCCAGGATCACAGAAAGGCATTCACATTAAGCAGCATCCTCCCTGGAGTTTTCTGCATTGATGGGAGGAGTATGGGATGACCCAAAGCCGGGGCAGCCAGGGTGATCCCTCTGGCAGCTTTACCCTGAGTGGGTTTTTCCCCAATAACCAGCGAGCACGCTGGATGTGGTGCCTCCATCTCCATGATCCAGGCAAGCACTAAATCCACACAATCCAGGCTGCAAGGAGCCATGTGTTTTCCCCTGCATGCAGCTCCCACTGTGCTTCCAAACACGTCTCCCCTCTTTCCTTTTTCTGTACAGTAACTTTGCACACACAAACGTCAAACAGCAGCTGTTTGGCCAGCGTTTCAAAAAAGCAACTAGTGATTGTAGCTGCCTTAATTCTGAAGCTAGGATTTCCACTCTGCATGGCAAAAAGGGCTTATTTCTCCTTCTTAAGAAGCTGTAGATATTTTTACCTGTTTCTTTTGTAAATGTGGAAATGTGGAAACAATCAGACCTTATCAGGCAGGACCGCCTCTGAGGTTTCCCCTTTCAGAAAGAAAATGTCACCAGTGCCTGTCAGAGCCAGGTTACTCAGGGCTTCTCCGGCTTCAATTAAGCAGGAGCAAACCTGTGATGTGTCAGAGCCTGCCCTAAGTAAGCAACACGCTGGATAATTTTGGAGGTCAGTTCAATGTAGGGTGGAAAACTTGAGCAGGAAGCTGTCCTGAGAAGGGTTTCTTCAAAAGTCTTTCTCTTCTGGCTGAGCCATTCCATGCCCAGGACCTTTGCTGGTGTTTTGGCCCTTCTTGTGTCAGGGTGGAGGTGGAATTAAAAAGGACTCAAGCCATAAGTCAGATCAAAGCTTTGAATCCTCCAAATCATCCTGGGAAGCCTGAAAATTGCACAGAAGGAATTGATTTTCGGGGTACTGATTTCATCTGCTGCAGTTGAAAGGTCACTTGTTAACAGTTTGGATTTTTACCGTGGGCCCAGAACAGACCTCTGAGCTTGGAGCACAGGGCTGCAGCTTTTCCAGTAAGGGGTTAAGGGAAGGAGGGAATCAAATTCAACAGGTGTCCCATGGATTGAACTGGGAGCAGTTGGTCATGAAGTGCTATTTACTTTGGAAAACACTACAGGATGCTCGCTTTTTTTTGTTGTTTTGTTTTGGTTTTTCTTGTTTGTTTTGTTTTGTTTTGTTTTGTGTCCTTACTTGACGACACAAAAGCAAAAAATCATACCTTTAACAAGAATTCCTGGTTTAACTGCAGACAGAGATGGAACTGCAGCACCAAGCTAGCTGAGGACAGCTCTGGTGGAAGAAGGGACAAGGGGATGTGTGTGGAAGAAGGGACAAGCCTTTGTGCTTCCCAAGGGCAGGATAAAGCCACGGATCCCACTCTGGAGCACATCCAAAGGGTTTTGTCCATACCCCAAAGCACAGAGGAGAGGCTGGCAAGGTCCTGCACGTTTTGACTGGAACCAGCACCAGGACAAAGTGCTGCAGAGAAGAGCTCAGCTCTGTCTGTGGCCCCCTCCCATGGATGGAGGCAGAGTGAGGTTTGCCTGTAAATCCCATTCATCACACCCCAAGCCTTCTCCTACCTAATCCTCTCTTCTCCCACGCCTGGCTCAGTGATTTCCCTGCAGCGAGGCAGTTGTCCCTGATAATGTGATGGCAGGGGATGGCTCATGTCAAACCTCAGCCAAATAAATGTGCAAGAAACGTCGCTGGCAATTTATCCGCTCCTCAGAAATCTAACCTTGCTCATCCTGGCCTCTCAAACATCCCCTTTTGGTGGGGTGGACTTCAGCTGCTTTAGGGGGTGCACTGCCTGCCCTCAAAGTCCCTCCAGCCTGGCCTTGACCATCTCCAGGGATGGGGCACCCAGAGCTTCTCCTGGAGGTCTGATACCAGGACACACATTCGTACAAATCCCGCTCACCACACGGTGGGAGAAGGAGTAGGTTTCAACACCAGCAAAGCAGATGCATTTTGAACACAACAGAGGAGTCAGAGGAAACCTGGTGCTGATGGGTGTAAGGTAAATGCTGGAGCAGATCGTGGGAGAGATTGCAGAGGCTGCAGCTGAAAAGGCTCTGTGTGGAGCTGTCAAAGCTCCCTCCTTGAAGTGGATTTAGGTGTAGATGACCACGCCCTGGTGTTAGGGAGAGGTGAGCTGTCTCATCTCTGCCCTTCACTTCAGCCGTATTTTTCTTGATTTTGGTGGGACTGCTGCTGCAGATCAGGAGGAATAAAAGGGGAAGTCTGTCTTCTCTTACATAACTAGAAGTAAATGCATAATGCAGCTTAATTGAAATTACTGACTTCCCCAGATAAGCTGGATGTAACTGGATCAACGGTGATCTGGTTAATACATAAAAAATGACTTTGGGACCCCCAGTGCACATAGATAAGGGTACTGAGGATGGAGTAGGGAGACACCACAACCAAATCTACCTGATACAAGACTGTAGATTTGCTGCTGTCTCAGTAAGGATAATTTGAGCAAAAGCAAAATCCACTAGTTCAACCCCAGAGCAGGAAAAAGAGGGGATGAGGAACTGGATTAATGGCACCACATCTGGGGTTTTGGTTCTTTGCTGAGTTTCTTGAACACTTCCCTTCTCTTCTGGACCTCAGTTGAAGGTGTAGGCTCAGTCTGATCTCTGAAGTTGTAGAAAAAAATCAAGTCATTTAAGAACATAATTTGAAAACAAATCTATTGAGCTGAGAGCTTTGTCCTTGTGCTCAGCTGGAAGCCTGTAACATTTGAGGGACACTCTGGAGGAAAAGAAGATTATTTAAAGAGCATCTGGAGAGATGGGCTTCAGCTGCCCTCTCCCCTATTTATGCTTATTAGAGATGAAATTGAAGTGCAGCATGATTAAATTATGCATATAGAGAAAAGCTTCCACAAACAAGAAAACATAAGCAATGTGGGAAGGAACAGAACTGCAAAGAGAACGAGAGGAGCAAAACCAAACAGGATGCCAAACTGCAAAAGACATTTCAACAGCACCTAATTAAAACTGTTCACATTTGCAACAGACAGAAGGTAAAGACATTCACTAGGAAACAGAAGAAAAGGGGGGAAAAACCCACTAAGAGGAGTGATTTAGTCAATCACAGGAGATTCTGGAAAAACAGCAAGCTTTTGAGCAAAGGCCACTTGCAGAACGTGCAGTGCATGTGGATTTGGGGGGGTTCTCTCCAACTGTCTGCCGGCAGAGGTGACTCCAGCTGGAATAATGAGGAATGTGCTGTGCAGCAGCCCCTGCCCACAGCGCCCGCAGCCTATGGGGAGCTGCCACCGCCACCTTCCGCGCTCGTCTCCAGGCAGGGATTTGAATAATATCACATAGCAACCAGCCCAGGACTGACAAATCAACCCAGGTCCCACTCCAATAACTTAATCACAAGATTATCTCCCAGCTTCTTTTGTTAATTAATGAGTCTTTGCCTTTTGGCTTCAGAAACCACAGACACAGCAGTAGCGGAGAGGCTGGAAATCCAGCGTGGCACCTTTGTTAGCACGATGCACTAATAACACTTCTCCTCCTGTGACACCTTTCAAAGTTTCACATGCTCACCACTGGCTTCATCTGGTTCCCAACGTGTAGGAGAGCAGCACAAGCTCCAAAGTGGAATAATCAGGACAAATGAGTCCTTAGCCATCTTTCAAAGAGGCCAAATCGAATCTTCTCTGGTGACAAAACCAAGAATGAGCCATGCTGCATTTTCCTCGTCTCTGTCTATGCAAAATTATTTTCATAATTGGTGAACAACGGAAATAACATTTCAGCAAGGGAAAAGACTGTCGTGTACCGTGTCTGAGAACGAATAGGGGAAGGTATTTTTCCTTCTTGTGGTAGAGCCTTTGCTTTCAGACAGGGTTGGCCAGGAGAAAACTGAGCGTACCAGCTGGAGAGGGGCTGATTTATATGTGCACAAGAAATCTCCCTGTTCAGAGATAAAACAGCTAAGTGCTTTGTTAATGATGAAGTGGCAGGAAGAGCTGGAGGAGGAAGCTCTTGCTTAGGTAAGGCTGGAGCCTCGGGAGGCCTTTGGTAACCCCCCAGTCTGGATGCTGCCTGAATCCTCTCCTCATGCACCCAGAGACACCACAAAGAGCTGCCCTCAGTCCAAAGGTGCTTGTTAAACAACCCCATTCCCAGGATGCTTGTGTGCATGGATAGGTCCCAAATAATCAGCTCTGTGGCAGCAGGAATATCTGAGCCCTCCTAGCCCCAGAGAAGGAGGGAGCCCACGGGGCTGGAAGTCCTGCTCGGGCCAGCCCAGGTTACCCTCTCACCTTTGCTGTGGCTGTGACAGCCAAGACAAGGCAGCAGCATTGTCCCCAGCCCTGACACAGAGAAATGAGCACCAGCACAGAGGGACAAGTGGCACAGACATGTGGCCATCCTCATTGTCTCCTCAATAACATCATTTTTGCAGGGGCAACAGGAGGGGGAAGAGCAGAATCCCCCCCGGACTGCCTCCTTGGCAGGGAAGTGACTGATGAGCCTGGCAGCCTCTGAACAAATATTTCTGATGCAAAGAATTCACTTGTCAGCGTGGAGGAGCCCCGAGAGGAAATTTCCAAAGCAGATCTGTCGGAGATAATGACACTGCACAAGGAAGCCCTCCTTAGGAGGGATGTCTCCTGAAGACGTGGAGTGTTTGAAAACATGATGCTTCTGTGTGTTCCTGTTGATGAGTTAAAATCCAAGCAGCCCTGGCTGACTTTTTAATCTGGGAGCTCTACCAGGTGAAGCACAAGGAGGCAGTGAGTCAGTTTTGAACCTTCCCTGATGCTGCCTTGGTCAGGCAGACCTTGTTTTCTTTCCGAATCAGAAGCCTCTCCTCAGGCCTGAGATAACACACTGTGTTCTGCCTCATCCAGATTACAAACCAGGGAATTTCTGTGCATCTGCATGTTTGTGTAATTGCCTAACACCGTGAAACCTCATCTCAGCTGAAGCCTCTAAGCTCCACTGTTAGATAAAAAGCAATTAACAGCAACCATAACCAGAAGCACTTCCAGTGTGAGAACAGGCAGCAAATGGCAAATAGATACATCAACAAATCTGTTTTTGCCTTGTACTTTGCTGCTTGCAGCCAATGGGTCATTAATTTTTATATGAGTATCATGGATTTATCAGCAATTTGGGAATCTTGAAGTTATTACCTATGACAGTGGCTCTGATTGTGTTGGCTGCTCTGTGTTGCCTCTGCTCCTTCAATTTAAAAGTCACCCAAAAGGGTGCAGCAGCCAGAATCCCACCCCAAGGCAATCCTGGGCACCCAAAGGCACTGCTTATTCCTTGCACTCATTAAATATCTCGAATCTGTTTCCTCAATACAGGGCTGGGTCTGTAGAGCCTTTTACCCTCTGAAAGCTCATCAGCATTCACCTGTCATAGGTGTGTTCTTCCAGCTCTCCTAAGTAGCTGTATTTTATCTTGTCAAATATGGAACTGGCTCAGGTCAGGAATTTTGTGCTGAGCTAGTCAATCTTCAGGGTTTTTGCTAATTAAATCTAGGACAGATAACCAATAGATTCTTCAGCTGAACAAGAATAACAATTTTAACCTCTCCTGTCCAGGTGTTTTGGGATCATTTTACATGTTCTGATTCATTAGTTCAAGTTTCAGTTCCGTGGGGGGAAAAAAAAAGTAGGAAAACCTATATTTTACTTGGCAACTAAATTGTCCTATATAAAGTAAGGTTTACTTTCCGTGTGGTCACAGAGGCACTTGCAGATTAGCTGTGTGCAAAGTGATGTGAGGAACCTAATCTGAATTCATGCAAGTGGTGTTTTTTAATCTAAATAAATGATGTTCAAGGAAAAAAAAAAGGCAGATGCAGAGGTGTCAATGATGAGATTGCCTGTTACCACACTGTGCTCTGGAGCTGTGCTTTGGCAGTCAGGTGTTTTTAATCTCTCTCTCCTGGCTGGTTTGGTGTGAGCCTGTGTCTCCAGATAATCCATCAGTAATTACCTGTTTAGTTTTATTGCACTCTTGTTGCTTTGTGCAGCTGCTCAGGAGTTCATTTGCTCCCACCTTGCAGACAGATTTAAATGTTAAGCTTGTTTTCTTCCCAGATGGAGAAGAGATGCCTCTATTTCAGGTGAGTGTTCTGTGAGCTCTCCCCAGCGTGAGGAGATGATCCTGTGCCTGTTACAGTTCTATGCAAATCAAACCAGACCTTTTTTGCCTCTCGGGTTAGAGGGGCTTTGCTGAACTCTTTGTGTGTTTAAAACAATTTGGGTGCCCTCTTTGTGCAGTCAGTGCCTGCAGGCAGTGCAAAGGGATTTTGCTGGAGAAGTTCAGCCTGGAAAACTCCATCCCTGGAAGTGTTCAAGGCCAGGCTGGATGGGGTTTGTACAACCTGGCCTAGTGGAAGGTGTCCCTGCAGCGAGGTTGGACCAGATCATTTTTAGAGGTCCCTTCCAACACAAGCCATCCTGTGATCTTTATGCCTTGACTCTTTCCTGAAGATTCTGACAACGGAATTTTAAAACAAGCCAAAAGAAAAGGCATTCATACAAATGGGCAAAGATCAGCACCTTGGTCAACCCAGCAACGACCAAAATATCCAGGGAAGAGGTATTCTAGCTCTTTGTGAACATAATTCCCAGCATAGTCCTGCAAGCTTCCCCCCCATCTCACTTCTCTTGAAAAGGGTAAATCTCAGCTGTACAAGTTTCTCGAGCTGAATGCACGCAGCCTGCCTGTCTTATCTCCATTTGCCCCCTTCTGTGCAAACATTTCAGTCACTTCCTGCAAATCTAATGTTTTTTCAACTACTGACGTGCTCCTCATCTCCACTCTGCAATTATGAACCAATGTGCTGATGTTTTAAGTGTTTTGTTTTAAAATGTGTAACATCCGAATTTACAAAAAAAACAAACAAACCCTAACAAAAAAAGACAGATCCCTCCCCAAATTCTCTCTAATGCTAATTATAGAAATCTCAGCTCTCCAGCAGAAGCATCAGTCAGCAGAGGATTTGGTTCTTATCAGAGGCTGAAGCTTTGGAAAAATATACTGAGGATGGCGCATAAAACTGGGGATGTGGCAGGTACATGCTGGAAGTGAAGGCTGAGAGTTTGGAAATGAAAACTTCAAGATTTTCCAGTCCTCTTCCTCCCCCAACACCCAGAACACTGCATTGTTGGTTGGTCTTAATTTTTAAATAATTTGCTGTCAAGATACATGTGTTGTTTTCATAGAATTGGCAGCAGAAGTCATTATTTTTTTTTTCCAGCTAAATTTAGAGAAGGGTCACAAATATTCTGGGTTTGCTCTGAAATCATTCCGGGAGGAGCTCCTGAGTTATCCATCATGGTTGCTCCAGCAATGAAAGTGCAGCTCTTCTGTTAGAGTTTCAGCTCAATGATGTCTTTGGCTCCCAGGATGCAGCCCCACACTCTGTCCCCAGCACAAGACAGGGTCGGAATCCGCTTGAAAACTCATTCCAGTGACGATTTTTATTAGGGAATATTATTTACATACCGCATTCTCCTCTTGCACAAGAAATCTGGAGGCATTTCCCCCCTTTCTAACGGGTTTCAGAGGCGATCTGACATTTCCTAATGCCTCTCAGGTATGTATAATTTATCCTGCTCAGTGTCTGCACTTTCCAAAATAACACTGGAGAATTATCTGGGCTCCTGCTTTTTTTGGCCAACCATTACTCTCCCTTTCTTTGACCTATAAATGTCCATATGCTGCAGGATAATTGCAGTAGGTGTAGGTTCCTTTGGAGACGCTCTTGTGTGGGAGACAATATGACAGCTCATCTGCATAGCACAGGCATCATTCCCCTGCCTTGATTTAGCAGAGCCCTGGATCCCGAGGCTTCTCCCATCTCTCCTGAATGTTTTGGGATTGCTCACACACACACACACACACCCTGTGAACTCGCAGTCTCCCGTGAAGTCATTCCTCCATTTCCTGTGGGCAGCTCAGCTGCTCGGAGAAGGGGTCACAGACTGCCACAAGCATGCCAGAGCCTGGCATGGGGACATGGCAGAGCCTGGCATGGGGACACGGCAGAGCCTGGCATGGGCACATGGTAGAGCCTGGCATGGGCACATGGCCCCTTGCTCTTGGATTTCCACACTGTATCCAGGCACCCTGAGCAACAAAAAGCCATGTTAACCCACAGACAGTGTGGAAAACTGTGTTAACTGTGGTAAGGTGGAAGTGATGTCCCAGGAGAGGGTCCAGTCTCCCAAACGCCATGACTTTGGATTGGGAGCTACACACAAGTTTGTCCCTAGACTTGCTGAAGCTGTGTGATGCTTTTGGGAGGGATTAAAAAAAAAAATGTCCTGAGAAGATGGGATGCAGGTTACCAGCAAGGAATTGGGATGAGGGGCAGGAAAAGGAGCTGTCACCCCAAACCTGGGCATTCCTTACCCTGCTGTAGCTGGATGTCCATGATTTTCCCCCGGAACCCGAGGAGTCTGTGGGCATTTGAGGGTTTAATTTAAAGACTCGCAGGAATGTTTATAGGAGAGGGGTTGAGCAGGTGGGCTTGAACACACAGCAGCCGTGGGGCACTTTTATTCCTTTTGGGGTTTTTTATGCCCTGACAAGGTGTGCTCCATGACTGAGGGGCTGCATCAGCCCCACGGGCGCACGACAGGGGACAGGGGTGGTGCCAATGTGCCACTTACGGGTGGTGGAGTGGTCCCTGGCGGTGTCAGTCACACTGGGGGTGTGACAGGGGCAGTCCCTACTGGTGTCACTCACGCTGGGGGTGGGATGTGGGCAGTGCTATTCACACTGGGGGTGTGACAGGGGCGGTCCCCAGCGGTGTCTGTCACACTGGGGGCGGGAGAGGGGAGGTTCCTGCCCCTGTCTGTCACACTGGAGGTGTGGCAAAGGATGTCCCTGTCCCTGTCTGTCACACTGGAGGTGTGGCAAAGGATGTCCCTGTCGTGTCCATCACACTGGAGGTGTGGCAAAGGATGTCCCTGTCCCTGTCTGTCACACTGGAGGAGTGACGGGGGCGGTCCCTGGTGGTGTCAGTCACACTGGAGGTGTTCCAGGGGAGGTTTCTGTCCGTGTCAGTCACACCGGGCATGCGACAAAGGACGTCCCTGGCAGTGTCAGTCACTTTGGAGGTGTGACAAAGGGCAGTGCCCAGCTGTGCCCACCCTGCCAGGGGTGTGCCGGGGGCTGGTCCCTGGGTGTGACAGGGGCTGATCCCTGGGTGTGGCTGTCACAGGGGGTGTGACAGGGGCTGATCCCTGGCTCTGTCTGTCACAGGGGATGGGACAGGGGCTGATCCCTGGCTGTCACAGGGGATGGGACAGAGGCTGATCCCAGCTTGGAGATGCAGCTCTGGGAGGAGCGAAGGGCGAGGGTGGGACAGGCTGAGAAAATCCCTCCGGCAGGGTTTTGGGGTGGCCCCGATGCAGCCGGAGCTGCTCGGTCAGGTCCCGTTTTAAATTCCAGAATGGTTCAGGTTGGAAGGGACAAAGCTGGATCATCTTGCCCCGCCTTTCTGCTCGAGCAGGGTCATGAAAAAGAGGAAGAAAAATAACTCGCCGAGAGTTTGTGATTTCCTGGGACACCACTAAAAGCTTCTCGTATAAACTTCATGAAGAGCTGCAGTAAAAATCCTTTGTGCTGAACGATTATTGAATAGATCATTAAATGCTGTCCTGAGCCAACCTAGGAATTCTGTTAGAACAAGAAACCAATAAGTACAGCGCCCAGGTAGAGATTTCCCCTTTAACTCTTCAGCAAGCTCATGGATGCATTTTTGGGGTTTCTAGAGGAAGCGTGTACAAGGAGCAGGTGCAGGTCAGAGACGCAGCTCCTCCAAACCCACAGCCAGGGATGGCAGGAGCCCACAGAAGAGGATGTTCCAGCACAGGCACCTTTCATCCAGCACTAGAAGGGTCAGGTTATCTCCTGGCAGGCTCCTTTACAGTCCTGGATCTCCAGCCAGGCATATCTGCAGAATCAGACAGCAGTCCTGATTCTGGATTTTGTACCTCTGTCTGGCTTTTGGTGTAGTTAGAACTTGGGTTTTTTCAGTGTTTCTTCTGAATGCCTCATTCATGAGATGCCAGTTCACTGGCTCCAAAGATGGAGGAGATCCTGGCAAACATCAGGAAAACATACGTTAGGGTAAGAGGATGGAGCTGGATAGAGTGAAACAATTCCCTGCATCAGGGATCCTGAACCTTCTTTTAATTGAACTCTTAGGGTCCTGTGTGGGTGTCCTTTCAAAATGCAGTGTCCCCAACAGGCATTGCAGGTTTGTCACCGAAGTTCAGTGGGCTGAAGGGGGCCCAGCTTCCCCCTGGGGAGTTAAAAGCTCAAACTCCAGCCAAATATCAGTGAAATCTCCCTGGATTCAGCTCCTTCGTAGAAGAAACATTGCTTAGGATTCTTTTTTTCCTGTTTCAGAAAAGTCTGAAGCTCTCAGATGTTTAAAGTGTTTATGGCAGTCCTAAAACAGAGTAGCCAGATGTCAGAAAACTCTATGGCCCATAAAAAATTCAAATTTGACGGAATGTGATGTTAAACCCTTCACAAAATATATTAAGCTCCCATTGTGACAGCAATGCGAACCACGAGTTCACATTTTTTAGTGAATTTAACAGAAAAATTAAGTTAAGAAATTACTCCAGAGTAGATCTAACTGGCAAACACATTACAGATCCTCATCTGTCCTGACAGACTCTTCACAATTAAGACACATAAAAGTGAGGTAGCATAAATAAAAAGGATTTGTCATCCATAAATGTGTGTGTTGGGAATATGAATGTAGGGCAGGCACGAAACACCAAAAATGTAATTTTAATAGGAATCATATATTGCAAGGAAATGGGTGATTTGATTAGTTTTCTGCCTTCTCCTTGAGGATTACAGCTGATTTGTGTGTGTGTGTGTGTGTGTGTGTGTGTGTACTGCAAGAACTCATCAAGGCTGATGGGAAAGGCTTAGAATGCAGAATTTAAAGAAACCATGGGCTCGTAGATCCAACATGTGAAAGAGAAAGCAGAAGACATTTAAATACCTCGGTATTAGGAGGAAAAATCAAAATATGTGGAAGTTGATACAGCTAAGTGTGTTTGTCTGAAGACCAACGGAGCAAGATCTCTGAATTTTGTTGTTATTTTATGCTAAAAGGGAAGCACTGACAGAGTGTTCTGTGTTATCAAAGCCAGAAGGGAAGTTTGGGGCTGTGCTGATGAATTTGACAAGTGTGTGGACAGTTTTGCCAGCCTGGGTCTGGGGTGTGTACGTGCTGGTTCTGTTGCCCTGCACAGAATCCCTTCTCTGTCTCATCTCAGCCCAACAGCAGCAGCCACAAGCCACCCTGACTGGTGCTGCCCGGGGTCTTTGATCTCACCCACGAGGCATCATTTGCAGTGCTCTGCATTATTTATCACCACTGAAGTATTTTCAATTAAACTGACAGATTAAATACTAACTTTGCCTGGCAGATAATGAAATTCTTGTTTCTTTCCTGAGGAAGCGGACGTGAAAGAAGCCAGACCCAAGGGGGCACAGGAATGTGCACTGCCTGTTTCCACATTTCCTAACAAGTGAGCACTGTGTGATACCACAGGTGGGAGGCAGGCTTGCTTCCTGCTGCTGACAGTTGTCACAAAGGTGAGGAACACCCAGGTGACCCCACAGAAGCCTCACAAAGAGTGGGAAGCTGGAGCTGATGGAAGATTCCTCACCACCTTCCAGTCTTAGGTGCATCCTGTGAGACTTTCAGAAGAATAAGGAACCCCTATGGAACTGCAGTGCCAAGAAGAGGAGACCCAAAAATTTCTTACCAAAAGTGTGATTGAATCAACCCACCAACCCTGACCCGCACCATGGAGGTGAATGTTGAGAATTCTTCTCCTCTGAACACTCTCTGCACTCCTCTGAACGAGGAATCTCAAGGGAGGATAAATGGGAATGAGAAAAACATCATTTTTATTGACACTTTTGAGGAGGAGCACATGGAGATGCTTTGGCCTTTTCCTCCATGATCCCTTGGAGGAAGAACACAGCTGGCACTACACCATTCCTTGGTGATTGTGATAAACCACAGTTTGGAATTTTTAAAAACTAGCCATTCATCGTCTTTGCCCCACACAAACATGCTTGGCTGTTGGGATGTGGGTACAGGTCCTCATGTATTCCTAGAGTTTTCCTTATGAAAAAG
The DNA here is from genome assembly GCA_013399835.1 of Leptocoma aspasia. Lineage (NCBI taxonomy): Eukaryota > Metazoa > Chordata > Aves > Passeriformes > Nectariniidae > Leptocoma > Leptocoma aspasia. Next base: position 188,372 of record VXAX01002649.1, read on the forward strand.
GGGAGGGGGTGTGTGTTTGTCTTCTATGAGGGATGTGGAAGGGGTGTGTGACTCTGTGCATCCTGGGTCTAGGTGGGAGATAGCCTTTACCCTGCCCAGCTAAGTAAGAAACATCAAAGCATTTAAATTCTGAAAAAAAAATACAGTAAAAATAACAGAAATCTTCTTTTGGTTTTTTTTCCCTAGTTTGGGAAAGTTGGAATGACAGTTCTTCCCCTGCAAGGTTTGCCATTCCAAGCAGAGTGTGGGCTCCTCATGGATTCAAGGACTGTCATTAAAGGATTGTTGCAAACTTATTTTTGAAGCGCCTCATCTGAAGGAACTGAACTGACACTTACCCTGCTCTCAGAAGGAACTTGCTTTTCCATGTGGAAGGAGTAGGTACGCCCGCAACTCCCAGCAGGGCAGTTTCTGGTTTCATGTCTATTTTTACGAAGATCTGTGCAACAAAAATAATACAGAGCTTGGAGCAGTCTTCTATACCATATTTGCATGCTGGCAACGTACACTCTTGTTCATTTGTCATTTCAGTTCTGTATTTGCTGCTAATTGTGGAGCCCATTTCCCAAAGCTGGAGGAGTTTTGCTAGGAAAAGGCAGTGCAAAGCTTCCCAGAGCTGGGTTTAAAGCTGGGGCAATCTCCATGAGATTACACAGAGATGTTGGAGAGTGGTTTCAGCTGTGGACCGTGATACTACTGTGGCTTTGGCAAAGGCAGGTGGGATCCTTGGATGTGCCGGGCAAAGGGCTTCTCACAGAACTGGTGCCACTGTGCAGGGCCCAGGTGAGGCGTTGCTGAAGATGCTGAGTGCCCTTTTGGGTGCAAAGACTTATTCTAGTAGGAAGTGGGACACAATCCTGGGAGATGGATTGATCCCTCCTGACAGGGGCAGAGCCCGTTTCTTCCACCAAGGCAGAGCCTGAGAGGGAATCAATCCCTGCCACGCTCCTGCAGGAAGATGGATGCACAGTTACTGCCATGGTGGGGGGCACAGGGGACACTCCATGAATTGCTGTGAGCTGGAGCTGAGGGACAGAAAGGGCGCTGACCTGTTGAGTCCAGAGGGCACCAAGGTAGTCAGAGGGATGGAACACCTCTGCTATGAGGAAAGGCCAAGAGAAGTGCGATTTTTCAGCTTGGAGACGACAAGGCTTTGGGGTGACCTAATTGTGGTCTTGCAGTACCCGAAGGGAGCCTACAAGAAAGATGGGGCAAGATTATTTGCAAGAGCTGGAGTGACAGGACAAGGGAGAATGGGTTCAAATTGAAAGAGAGTAGGTTTAGATTAGATATTGGAGAATTTTTTTCCCTGTGAGGGTGGTGAGGCCCTGGCACGGGCTGCCCAGAGAAGCTGTGGCTGCCCCTGGATCCCTGGAAGTGCTCAGGGCCAGGCTGGATGGGACTCGGAGCACCCTGGTCTAGAGGAAGGTGTCCTTGCCCACGGCAGGGGGTTGGAACGAGACGACATTCGAGGTCCCTTCCAAGCCATACCATTCCATGATTCCATGAACAGGCTCCTGGAGCACCGGGATCCCCCGAGCCGGGGTGGTGGGAAGGGCCCGGCCGCGGGGCTGGAACGGGGCGCGGAGCCGGGCGGGCAGCGGTGGCCGGGGAAGGGACGCGGTGACCGGGAAGGGGACGCAGTGGCCGGGGAGGGGACGCGGTGTCCGGTCCCGCCCCGCTGCNGGGGATGCGCGCCGGCACCCGCAGCGCCCAGGTAGGGCGGGGGAACAGGGAACGGGCACCGGAGCGGGGAAAAGTTGGGGGGGGTCGTGCTGTCTGGAACAAAAAAAAAAATTCTTTTTTAATATATATATACATATATGTGTGTGTATGTATTTATTGTTATTATTGTTTTTCAGCCCACGCCGTGGTTTCCACATCCCCCTTCTGCAGGAAATGGGTAGCCGCGGTTATGGAGTTCTCTTAAGCCGAGCAGCGCCAGCATCCCTTGGAAAGTTTTCCCGCCCCAAAGGCATCGGCAGCTCAGCTGGAGGGCTGGAGGTGAGGAATACTCCTGTTACCAGCTCCTTATTAAATTGTCGGGAATGGCTGCAGTTGGGGGTGAGTCGAGCCACGCTGTTCCAGGCAGTGACTAATGAGGGCTAATCCAGATTGTTTTCCATGTCTCCAGCAGAAGAAAGCCTGGCTTGTGTGGCTGATGGAGCCAGCCTTTCTGGAATGTGAATAAGAGCTTTCACTTATTGCACATCGCTCTACTGCCTTGATAACTGCACTTGATAAGCCTGCTGAAACTAAATAGGCAAGTTATACATTTATGGACACGTGGAAATACAGAAATACTTATGTTTTTACATATATGTGTTCATTAATATGTATACTTATATTCAGAGATGTCTTATCCCACCTTCCAGTACTTGAAGGGATTTTACAGAAAAGGAGAGCAACATTTTACACAGATAGAACAAAGGGAAACATTTTTAAACTAAAGGAGGAGAGATTTAGATTAGTTATTAGGAAGAAATTCTTTACTGTGAAGATGGTGAGGCCCTGGCACAGGTTGCCCAGAGAATCTGTGGTTGCCACATCCCTGGAAGTGTTCAAGGCCAGGTTGGATGGGGCTCCGAGCAATCTGGTCTAGTGGAAGGTGCCCTGCCCATGGCAGGGGGTTGGAATGAGATGGTCCCTGCCAAGCCAAACCATTCTGGGATTCTGTAATTTCTCATCTTTAGGAAAATTTAAAATTGGAATTATCAATTTGTATTTGATAGGGAAGGCTGGCGGATGATAGTGGACTTAACTTGATTGAACGTAGTCTGTCTGCATTTTGTGTGCTGAGTGTATATTTTCTGCATATCTAATAGTTGATGATTCTGTTTCTTCTGCATATCTAATAGTCTGTCCCATTCTTCGGATCAGAAAAATGCCTTCACTGTTCTCAATTTATAATATCAGAAAAATCACTGATGAAACAAGTGTTTTATTTTCCAGGGAGGAAAAGAGAGGAAAAGGGGTCAGAAGAGCTGAGAATGAGATGGACTTACCATGAAGGACACAAAGTTCTGGTGATGATGAGCTGCAGATGAACACAGCGTTTGCCTCAGAGGATGGATATGAGTGAGAATAACATTTGTGACACGGGGGGGGAGCGTTCAAATTATCCCAGAATGGCCACGAAGCAGGTGGGCCACAGCTGTAGGCTGCAGAAGGAGGTGGACTCCTGCAGTCCTCCTGGAAACTCTGGTGGACCCACAGGAAAGCAGGAGCTTCCCACAGACCTGCGGGGTGGAGACAAAGAAACCTGTGACACCTACTGCCAGAAACAAGGTGGGAGTCCAGTGGGGGAGAGTGGCCCCTCCAGCACCAGCTTCCACCTGCAGGGCAAAGATGAGCATTTAGATCACTGTTCCTCCGAGCGCCCCAGGAAACCACGGGCGGTAATGGAACTCCGTGAGGACAACGGAAGCGCCGCTCTTGGCGATGCGCTCGGCGAGGACCTGGAGCCTGTCCCCGAGGAAGCTCTGCCCTATCGATGCAGGAAGTGTGGCTCCTCCTTCCGCGGCGTGGGCGAGCTGCAGGAGCACAGGAGAGCTCACCTGCTGGAAAACTCCTACCGCTGTCCCATCTGCGCCAAAGCCTTCTCCCGCGCGGCCAACCTGCGCATGCACAAGCTCATCCACTCCAGCCAGAGGCCCCACAAGTGCCCCGAGTGTGACAAGGGCTTCATCCGCACGGCCGACGTCTGGAGGCACCTGCGCAACGTGCACAAGATCGAGCGCTCCATGGTGATCCTGGCGAACGGCGTGGCCAGGAACCCCTGGTCCGTGGTGCACCACAGCCAGCAGCACAACGTTGAGTGCCCGGATCAGGCTTGTCCTGGAAACCCAAAGTCTCGGGAAGACGACGTCAAACCTTACGCCTGCCCGACGTGCGGGAAAGGCTTCGATAAGCCCAACCTGCTGTCCAAGCACAAGGTGATCCACCGGGAGGACAAGCCCTACAAGTGTCAGGAGTGTAGCATGGCGTTTGTGCAGCTGCTCAGGCTCAAGAGACACCAGCAGACTCACTCCGGGGCACGGCCCTTCTATTGCGAGGAGTGTGGAGGGACCTTCACCCGGCTGGCATCGCTCCAGCGCCATCACCGCATCCACACCGGAGAGAAGCCCTACTCCTGTAATTTCTGTGGGCATTCCTTCACCGAGTCAGGGACCCTACGGAGGCACGAGCGCACACACAAGTTGGACAAACCTTAATTTGGGTTCTCTGTGGTTGCTTTGTACCTCAACGAGGTCTGCAGAGCTGGGCTGGAAAAGCAGCCCATGGTGTGTGCTCTGCTCAGTCCCGCCCCACTGCCCAGCAGTGGCTGACAGGGAATGCTGCATCACGGGGAGCTCTGGAACTTGTGCTGGGAAGGATTGCACTGCCTGGCTTTAAACTGCTTTGTATGAGAAAATAACCTAATTACCCCTGAGTAATGAAATGGGAGACTTGAGGAGACTGAAACCACTGGCATGTGCTTGTGCTGTCTCTGTTTGCTGGACTGGCGATGCATCCGCTCGAGCTTTGTGCAGGATGTGCAAGCAGAAGCTCTGAGAATTCACTGGATAAACTGGCCCTGCCCTCGTGAGTGTGATGGCTCTTTGACACTGGGTTTGGAGAGCTGTTAACTCTCTAAGTTGGAACAGTCCAGAGTTGTCCCTCTATCCCTTCTTTCCTTGTATTTTGCTGAGTTTTTCTTTCTGTTACATTTCTTTTTATTTGGAAGGGGAAGTATCATGTTGGTTATTAATAAAACAAACAAACTCCATTTACAAACCCGTTCCTTAATAAACACAACAGTTACTAGCTGTATTTCAGAATGTTTCTACCTGAGGGAGTACCAAGACTTTATGCACTTTTGAGTGATGGGCTGAATGTCTGTTAATAATGGGGAAAGCTTTATTTTGGCTATGGTGGTGCATGCTCTTGGGGTGACACTTGTGTCTCTGATGGAATCATGCACACTAAATCTAACTAGCTGAGTACTGTGGAAGGAAATGTTTGAGGACACAAAATTCAAAGATCAAAAGACCAAATTTAGCCACCTTTGCTACTCATTGCACAGGAACCTTCGTCATTTAAATGTTTTCACATATAGGGAAGCTTCCCATAATAAAAGCATGTTCTGTGGTGCGTCCAAGTACTAAATCACTAAATCACTTTGATTTAGATTCAAATGGTTAGTGAAGAAAAATTTCTTTAGGAATTAGCCTGGCAGACTTGGGCAGGTGTTGACAAATCCTCCAAGGCTGTAACTTCCAAGAGCAGTGTAACGCCTCAGTGTCAGCAGTGGGGCTTTAACTTTGAAACTCATTAATGACTTTAAACCTGCTGCTAACCACTGTGGTAGAAGCATCCAGTTGGTACTGAAGTTGCAGCCTGAATTTCTTTTCCATGTCAGAAGGTTTTGCTTCTTTGCTTCCTTACCAGCTGCCATAATTTCATTAATTTCTTTCTCGGGCTTTCTGCCCTGGGATGCTCCTGCTGTAGGGTGGTTTAATATCCATTTAAACTGCACCACTTATGCACATCTTTATGTTGTGTGACAGTTCTGCTTAGGCAGTTACGGTAATTGGGAACATCCAGTTATTCTGCTTTTTGGTGCTAGCAGTCAGTGCAATTTGTACCTCTGGCATAATGGTGGAAGTATTTTGAGCAAAGGTCTGTTATATGGGAAGAGTAAATGATTGGTGAAATGAAAAGTACCAGGCTTAACTAAAAGGTTATTAAAAAGACACTTGCCTGGAAGGTTGACTTGCATATAAAATGCTTGGATGTGTGAAAGGAGTAATTAAAATGTGTGATGGTTTCTGGGAAAAGTGTGTAGAACTTTCCTCAAAGAAACTTCCACTAACTCCTGTGCAAGGTACAGGAAACCCCGTGGAGCTTAATTTAACCCAGAGTTCAGCACTTCTGCCCTTTACATTATTCACATAAAGCTTTGGAAGTCTTTCCCAGGCCCTGACCCTCTCACAGTGTCAGTCAGAGTGGGTGACAGCCTAAAACAGACACAGCCAGTCATGACATGTAGCTAACATGGTGCAAACAGACTTGCTCTGCAGCATTAGGGAGGGTTTGAAGGGTCTGCTTTCAGCAGAAGTAATTTTTCTTTGTCCAGAGTGGCTAGAATATCTGTTAGGTCATTTGGATCTGTGGAGGCCATGGAAGAAACAATTCCTTTGGCACTGTGTTCACAGAGCCCTCATTGCCAGGGCATTACAGGAAGCCCTTGGACATGAGCACAGGGCTGGAACCCTGAGCTAAGCTGAGGATCCTGATTTGATCACTGGATAGCATTTGTCAACAGTGGAACATAGAAATACCCTTTGCCTTTTGCTAATTTTCCTGTTGCTTCCCTATATCCCTTCAGCCAAACTCATTTCCATCACAGGGAAGTGTTCTCAAAATTAAGAAAGTAGAGTAGCTCCAGCCCTGAAGATTCCAGGCCCTCACTGACCTGGAATCACCAGCCAGTCCTTGGCAGCTACAGTACTATTCTCTTACTTTGCTAACAAAGGTATTGATGGTAAATTTGTTGACCTTTGCTACCAAAGGTGTTGATGGTAAATATGTCCATGATTGAGTAGTGTGCATACAGCACCTTGAAGAAAGGAAAAGCTGCTGCTGTACAATCTGTGCTCCCCTGCACACCATCCTCCTCCTCTTACACTGTTTTCTCCTGTCAAGGAAAAGTCTGAAGCAGGAGTCTCCCATCTCCCATGTAAACAGGGAGCACCAAGCAATCCATAATTTGTCAGTTTACTCCAGCAAAGGTCATTGATATCTCTGGAGGAGGCAGCTTCTGTTTCAAGTGAGGCTTCATCTGCCTCTGACCTTGTGGAGTTTCTGTTGGAACAAGGAGCTCCCACTGCACTTTTCCTCCTTCAAGACTGAAACCGAGCAGGGGCTGAGCTCTCACCAACAGAGCTCTCACCAACAGAACAGCAGATGAAGAGCATTTTTTTTCCTAGGATAGCAATCTGGAAATAGAAAGGAGAACTATGCCTTTTTTTGGGTGATGTCAGCTGTCTGATGCTTTGAGCAGTAAAATTATGGGTCTGTGCAAGGTTGGAGCCATCTTCAAAGAGCAGGCTCGGAATGGGAGCAAGCCCTTGAACCAGCTAATACAGGTCTCTGCACCAGAGCACAGCCCACTTGTAAATTCCTTGTAGGATGTGCTGCTGAACCGCCCCTGCTCTGTGGGAATGTTGTTTTCCAGAGGAGAGTGTGCTCAATGTGCTCCTGAAGTTCATGTAATGGCTTTCTTGTTTATCTGCTTGAAGAAATCATGAGAGCCATCAATTCCAATTCCTTTTCTCATTAAGGCATCTATCGGAATTGTTGCTCCAGTGCTTTCCACCTCAGAGCAGGAGCAGTTCAGTTTCTCTTCAAGCTTCCAGCACACATCCTGTTGGCTCAAAGGGATTCTTAGGGAATGGCTCAGTGACTTCCCTGGTTTCTGGCCTTGGATGTTTCCAGGGATGAGGCATCCTCTCTGGACAACCTGTGCCAGCATTTCACCATGCTTACCTCATGGTAAAAAACATCTTCCTTAGAGCTAATATATGGGAAAAGCAGGGCACTGACACTGACACTGCCTCAGCTACTGGCACCAAATCCAGAGGACTGGGGTTGTTTTTCACCTGGTGCAGTCTTTAGACTGCATTAGTATTTATTTCCAATTTAGTCAATTGAGATGTAACAGCAGCTCTAAAAGAGCTACAGCACAGGGGACTTCATGTAAACACAAATAACATCCCCAGGTTTATCTACATCATTTCCTTCTCTGTTTGCAGACTGTGACACAGCATCCAGCTTGTAATGATCTCACAGTGATCATTGCAAGAGTGAAAAATACAGCTGGGTTCCCCCATCCTTGGCAACTACAATACTGTAACAACAAAAGCACATTTATTAGAAGCACATTTCTATTTTATCAGTCATAGATGTATTCACATGCCTTCAATAGCACAGTGTGGCCAAGAGGTCAGAGACCAGGGCTTGGCTCTTCAGCAGGTTTTGACCACTGTGAAGAGCAGAATAAGAAATGGAGAAGAAACATCTGAGCAATGTGGGATATCCTCCCAAAGCGCAGGGGGCAGTGGTGGCAGCAGTGCCCTTGTAAAGGTCTGAGCCACCAAAGCACAAGGGGAAAGCCCTCCCTTTGTTCCATCCCCAAACTGGAAGCAGGTGCCTGGAAAGGCCTTTCAAGCCAGTGCAATAAACCAGAAAAGGAAGCTCTGAGCCTTTCATGGGAATCACTTGAGCAGGGAAACCTTGCTGGCAAAACGTTGTTGGTCACCAAGTGAGGCTGGATAAACCAGGTACCGAGCACTATATCTCTCGTCATTTGGAAAACACCTGGGTTCTGGCATTTGGGGATGCAGCAATAACTAACAACTAATTGCAAAAAAGGAAGGAAAAAAAAAAGCCAAAAGTGTTCCTTGCCCTTTTATTCTTTGCAGCAGACAGGTGAAAAGAGTATTTTGCCAGCAGTAGCTCTGAATTATTTCACGACTGCACATCCCTCTTGTGCTGCAAGTTAGAAATGTCACTTAAATTCTTTTTTAATTGCCTCAGCTCTAAGGCACCTGAAAGACGCCATCTTTGCCAACTGTTCTTGGGCTCCGAAAGCAGCTGATTGCTGGAAAAGCACTTGGTGTGCCTCTACTTTAGAAAGGGGCTCTGTAGAGAGGAGAGCGAGGGGTGCAAATATTTTTGAAA
>VXAX01002657.1:594-38325 GCA_013399835.1 Leptocoma aspasia
GACCCGTTTCCATTCCCCTTCATCTACCAGGTGCCCTTCTACTGCTTGAGAGTGAGAGGCAAGGGAGTCCTCTGAATCCTGATGGGCTTCCCTAGAAGATGTAAGGCTGAACTCCACCAGTCTATTTCCATTTCACTTTCCCTGATACTCCTTAATCTTTCAGTTCTTCCCTAAGCTCGGCCACCAATGAAAGGAGGTCGTTTACCTGTTCACACCGAAGGCAGTGAACAGTGACCTCCCCTACAACCCCCTCTGAAACCACCGATAAGCTCAAACACTCCGGGCAGGAATGGGTCTGTACAGACACATCCTTTTTGGAGGGCTCCACTCGGTCACGTACACTTATACTATCCACAGTTTTTGACCATGTTAGAACCATTACTGGCAGGAAAAGCTGAATATATAGCAGCCAACAGAAACAACACTAACAATACACAGCACACCTTACCAGCAAGGGAGCCTGTAACCCTGCCGGTGCAAACTGCCGTGACCACGCCCCTGAGATGTGCCACACCCCTGAGATGTGCCACGCCCCTGAGATGTGCCACGCCCCTGTTTGCATGCTCTGGGTCGCTGCGCTCCCCAGAGGCCTCTTATAAGCAGTCACCCAGGAGCAATGGAACAATGGAAGCTGCACCTCCCTGTTCTTGACTGGCTCCTAAGTAACCCACCTGCTCAGTGTTTCTATAGGTAATCACCCAGGAACAATGGAACAATGGAAGCTCCACCTACCTGGTCTTGAATGGCTCCCCAGCAGTCACTCAGGAGCAATGGAAGCTGCACCTCCCTGGTCTTGAATGGCTCTTGCTTAACCACTTTCTTTCATCATCTTTGCTGGTCCTTTAAGTTGCTTTCTGCCTCGGTTTCACATCTGTTAACCGGGGCCAGCTGCATCAGCTCGCTTCACTGCAAAGATGGATACATCAGAGCCATAAAGGGTTCTGACACTGTGAGCACTGTAGAAGCTGGGATACCAAGATAGCCCTCTTCAGGAGTATGGCTCTGTATTAACAGAAAAACTCCCTAGGAAAAGGGCTGGGCGGGTTTGACTGAAGCACCTAAAGCTTGTTAAAGAAGCCAGTAATGGTAACTTCAATAAACTGCCCTCTGCTCTTTGGTGGTGGGGAATTGAGCAGCCAAGTCCTGCGCCTGTGCCATCGTCTCTGGCCCCTGGTGGTGAGAGAGGTGTTTTATGCCTGGCCTCTTCAGGGAAAGGCTGCTTGTTTGCATTGTATTTGTGGCATAATTACTAATGGTACAGATCATTTTTATTAGCCAAGCTGTCTGCATTAAAATGATAGATTTTTTTGTATTATTAAGAACATCCAAGGGAGTCTCCACAGCAGCAGGAGAAAGATGATAATTTTTCGTTTAGCTTAAGAGCAGATGGTTACAGAAACATTCTATGTAAATAAATTAAAGAGAAGCCACCCTCGCTAATAGTTAAGTAAACAGGTTTGGAAACAGCCATCTCAGGACCAGGTTTTTCTGTTCTCTTCCTTTCTCACAAGAGTTTCATCTGCTCTTCAGCTTACAGGCCCATATGGATAGGGTATTAATGAAACCAATTTGCTTTTGGGCCAAAGTCATCTAAAACAACTTGAGTCCTGCTAGGGCAAGACTATCACTTTCATGCAGCTTTCTTGAGCACTAGAGAATACTTAGCCAGCCTAAGTATCTGGGTTGTAATCAATGTTATTGATAAGCATTTCCACATGCCTTTTGTTATGGTAGCAAGGCTGTGAGAGATCTGAGAGAAGTATTACTACCATTGCTGTATTTTAGAGTTGCATCCTGCAGTCTCTGATGAGTGCTATAGTCACAATGCCATGCTGCCCTCAAGAATTTCAACTCAACAAAACAAGTAGAAGTGGAGAAATGAGAGGTAATTAGGGGAGGAAAGTAATTTTGTAGTACAAGAGCTACAAATGCCTCAGATACAGTAGCTGCAGAAGAAAGCATCTTCTCTTCCCACCATCCAAAAGCAAACAACAGATACTGTAAGGAGGAAATTGTGAAAAGCGTAGAGCTCAACAGGTTCACAAAACAAAAAGCTGCAAGAGCTTGGAGGACCAAGAAAGCTATGCTTGATCTTCTTTGAGCGTCTCTCTCTGCCCATGGAGTTGGAACAGGAAGGTAGGCTGGTATTTAGAAAGCAGTCGGGACAGGACAGTTCCCTCTTCTGTCCTTGCAACCAGACTGATGCAAAAACATCACCTGGGCTTCTTCCCAAGGTCTCCAGTCACACAGCCAGGATTCAGTATGTTTGTAAGAGGGTTTGGAGTCTCGGGGAGTAACAAAATGCAGCTTGTGCCCATATCAGGAGGAGATCACATGCTGATGAAATGGTGATTTTCTCAGTTGGTGGAGGCTGGAGCTGGAGGAAGACCAATCCTCTTCCTAGTCTGGAGCAGGTACTTGCCTGGGATGACTTGCACCATTTCTAGATTGCAGCACAGATTTTTTTGTTGGATATGGATATACGAGACACCTTGATACAAAGCAATTAGAATATTGCCATTGCTGAGAGTAATGCTTGGATGTCATACAGCAAAAACTTATGACTAATGGCAAATATAATAGAAATGTAACATTTGTTAACAGTACCAGGAAAAAAAAAGACTATAACCTAAGGACTGGTAACAAGAAGTGTGGTAAAAACTGAGAGTTCATTAGGGGGTTGAGGGAAGAGAAGGGTTAGAGGTTAGAGTATGTTAGTTAATGAAAGAAATTCCTATAACCTATCAGTATGCTGAAAACCAAATGCAATTCTAGATTGTGTAAGACAAGCTGTCCTTTGAGGGAGAAGGCAGTACCATGGCTTTGTCGGTTCTCTGCACACTACCAAACACCAGTGCAGGGAAATCAACATTAGGCTGCCATATAGGTAGAGGGGGAGAGACTTCTGGGATGAGGGGCACAGTGGAGAATCCATTGTATACATGAGAACTAGAAGTGTTTGGCTTGTTTAATCCAGCAGAACAGAGGCTGAGAGGAGATATGAATGCTCCCTATAAATACATCAGAGGAGTAAACACCAGGGAGGGAGAGCTGCAATTTAAACTGAAAGACAGCACTGCCACAAAAGGAAATGGGTACAAATGGCCCATGAATAAATTTAGGCTGCAAATTAAGTTTCTAAGCAAAAAAAACAGTATGATATTTAGATATCCAAGTACAAATACTAGGGCAAATAACCTAAAAAATGTGCTTAGCTGTGGCACCTCCACTACCATACCTGCAGACTGAAAATTATTATCCTATGGTTTTATATTTGCATATGGGAAGATCAGCCTGAAAAAAGCACTCTCCACATTTGATATTTCCAGAGTCAGCGACATCATATATATAGCTTGTGTGCTTCACTGTAATTTCTACTATTTAGTTCTTCAGAATTAAAAAGAAATTCTAAACAAATGAGGGTCTGCCCTCAAAATTATGAATTTAAAGTAAAACTTGTGCTTACCTAATTAGCTATTATAGGGTTCTAATTTATGAAAGCAGACTCTTTTTTTCAAGGCCTAGGACTGCTTCTAAGTTGGGAAATGCTTAGATGCAGATGTTAACAGCTATAATGTCAAGACTCAAATGGTCATTTGTGCACAGTGAAAATTTCCCAGCCAACCTTAACTGCTGCTGATCTTTCACCACCCAAAGCCAGTGACAAGCCTGTTCTCAAGCAACATATATCCTCACCGCATCAGTGCCTCTGAAAATTGAGAAGTGATCTGTGTGTGGTCTACCTTTCTCTTGTTTGATAGACTGATTTTTTTCCTTCCTTACTGTAGCGTTTAAACCAAAGTCTGTGTGTCTCAAAGCAGCAAGCTACTTCGAAAGAAGTCATTTGAAGTGAAGAAAATTCTGTTGTTCACTAGAAGTAACCACACAGTGAACTGCATTGACCAAAATAAAATATGTAAGGTTTTAATATATGACATGCACTTCAGTGCATGACAGAAGTATGGATTGAGGGGGATGTTTATGCCAACGAAAGATTTTTGTCTAGACAAACAACATTCATATACTATAGATTTAAGATTTTAAAAGCAACAGACAGGTAGCATCCTATATTTTTTCTCTAAACCTCCTTGTTAACAATTTCTTATCCAAGTGGTGTAAGGTAGAAATGAAGGCAGAAGGTTTTAAGGAGGTAGAGTGGAGTAAAATTTCAAAGCCTTTCAAACCTTCCTATTCATTTGCTTTCTAGCATATATGGTAGTGGGGGTTAAATGTCTGAGCTGTGGATCTGCAGCCTTTTGCTGGCTGGATTTGTAAAACTGGAGGATTTTTACTTTGATTAACAGGATAATTAATGCTCTATTGTAAGCATAAGCCTCACTGAGCTTTGTAAGTATTAATTTCTTACCTTGACCTCAGAGACTCACCACAATCCTTAATGCTGTACAGACCAGACCTAGGGGGTCTATTTAAAGACCTCCAGTGCCTTTAGCCAGTGCCTCTTTTCTGCCCTGTATTAAGCTCCCCTTTGGCAATGGTGCAATTTCATAGCTCCTAGGTGGTTTTTTTCCAGGTTTCTGTCAATCAGCTTAAAATATTCTCACTGAGATCATTAATGCAGTGAAGTCATGTGAGACATGAGAGGCAGGGTCAGGAAGCTGTGAGCCTCTGTGTCACCAGGGGACAGAGGAGAGGAGACTGGTAACATTATAATGGGGCGGCTTGGATGCTGCTCCCCTGTGCTGACCCAACACCAGTCCCCACATCTTTGTCCTCCCATTCCCTCTGCTCCTCCTCTCACAGTGGAAATCAATCCCACAAGTGAGTCTAACTTGCAGAAAAGTCTTTGTACTTAAGTTGCTGACTCCAGAGAAAAGCTGGATATTGTCATCAGTCATTTTGCCTATACAATATCTCTCAGTAGGCAAATTTTCTGCTGGCAGCATCCACTTTCACTCTTGAATTTTTTTGCAAAGTGTCCATTAGGTAGCTCCAACCTATACACTAAACTTGAGAGAATTCAGAGTTACACATCAGAAATCTGTGCTGTTCTGAATTTCCAAACTGAGTTAATTACTTCATAAGTAACAAACTGATGAACTGTGGTCCTGAACAGGGTGTGGGACTGTTGGGCTGTTAGCTAAGCAGGCTCAGACATGATCTGGGAGATCTCCCAGAAATTAAACAGGTGGCACAGCACAGCTTGTTTAGCTTAAATCAATCAACATTAAATCAACACTGATTCTGCTTTTGCGGGTCTTACATTATAATTAAATGTGAACTTGAGATGCCTGAAAGTTTGCAACCCCTGTTGTGATGTTAAAGTAGTGGACACCCTCCAAAGTTGGGATATATGACATTTCATCCAGGTGGTTACTGCCCTGCTGACCACTCTTGAAAACTTGTGGTGTTTCCTGAGACCAGGAACAGCCTTTCTAGACAGATTTTAGTTTTTCCAGACCTAACAACTGCTTTTTCATTTCCCACTGTTTACGGATGGAAACTTTGGTGTTCCAGAATCTGTCATCTTAGTGAAAGCTAATGCCCAGACAAGTTTCAGTTTTCCATGAAGAGTCTGGACAGGTTGTGGGGCAGAGGAGGCAGGTGAAAGGTAGAAGTGAGTGGACTGCAGTGCTATGTTTGTGCTGCAGTTCAGTGGTTTTCCTGGCATTTAAGACCAGCTGGACTGAATACCTAGAAATGCTCCTCCAAACATGCCAGCTCTGTCTTGGTGCACTGGCTCCTGGGAAGCTCTGGTATGTAGAATCCGACCATCGTCAGGGCTTGCCATAAGAATAAATTTGTAAGCAGACTGGTTTTGGCTCTTGCTGTACCAGTCTCTGAAAAGAGCCATTCTTTCTGTCTTTCCTCCACCTCCCTTTCAGAGACATGACCAATGTTTTCCACAAATAGAGAAACTTACAGTTCTCCACATATAGTCGCTCCTGCCAGAAATTTTGTTTTAGTTACCACAGCAACAGCCTAATGGATTTTTAAAGCCCCTGCCACTGGCCATGCCTCTGCCCTGTTTGTTCTTCCTGTGCATTCCCCCAGCACCGTGTGAAGCTGCAGAGGCAGTGACTGAGAGCTCTAATAACCCAGTAATGCATCCAATTATGGCCATTGGTGCTTCTGTTGAGAGAATACATGAATAAGTAAATCCATGCATAAGGATGAAAGAGTGTGTTTTTAAAGCTGCCTAAGCAGTCTCAAAGAGTGGTGGCCAGGTTGCTTTTGCCAGGCCCTGGTGGAGGATGGCAGCTGAGGACTCAGCAGCCACTCAGCTCCCCTCAGGACCATGCCAGCCCACAGGCTCCCTAGCTGATGGCTGTTGTCTTACAGGCATAGCCTCACACCAAAGCATTTGTTTGTGCTTCTTCCAGTTGCACTTCAGATGTCTCTGTGGGGCAGCTGAGTGCTGGTGTGTCTACTGACAGAGCCTCTCCCTTGATGGCAGCCCGAACACAATAAATAGCACTTCATTTTCATTAGTAAGTGTCACTGTGTTCACATGGGTATGAAGGTTGTGGCTGGGAATGGAATGGGCAGGACAGAAAAAGTACTAGTAAACTTTTGCAAGAAATGTTGCATGCTTTGAGTGCTGCTCTGTAAGTGCAGGATGATCCTTGCATCCTCTTCACACCAGCAGAAAATCTGTTTGTTCCTGTATCACTGTTTTCTTCACCATCTACTGATAGAAGAGGCATCCATCTTTACTTGGCTGGCACACATGGTGACACGCATCTGTGGCCTTCTATCATCCAGCTGTTGATCAGACAGGGAAAAGTGCCCTCTTCTGTTCCCAGTCTTCCTTCCTTGTCTGCCTTTTCCGAGCTGATGCATCGAGTGGTAGGAGAATAAATGTCTTTTGGATGGTATCTGGCAGATTTTGAAAAGAAGGAGTCTAGAGTATCACCCGTCCCAGAAGAGAGCTGAAGGGGCAGGTATCTGAGCAGGAGAGGTTGGCTGCAGAAGACCTTTCAACACCTTTCCTTTTCCCATTCCCTGCATATCTGTGGTGGCAGAAGGAGATAGTCATACTCCAAGATTCAGGCAGTGAGCTCATCACACCCAAAGTAATTTGTAGGCACCAACTCCTACTGTTATGTATATCCAGACATAAACCCTTATGCTTGTTCTAGCTACTCTTCCTATGTCTTAGTCCATTTGTCCCAGACCTCAGGGCTGCACAGCTGCACTGCCTGGCTTTATTTTTCTGGTACTCTTGGAGTGTCTCTGTATGGATTGGGTCAAACTGACTACCAAGGCCATAGTGGTAATTCCCCAAAGTCGGGCTTCTGTACTTTATGGGTAGAACTTGGTGAATCTCTTGAGAAAATTATGTCCTGTAAGACACCTAGTGGCCCCTATAAGCACAAGGGTGATGGTCTCCTATTAGTGTTCAGAAAGATCTGTGAAAGGGATTTAGCATCAGCATTTTCTGGACTGAAACTACTGTTTTCTGAGGAGTTGTTGGAGGGCTGCTTTATAGATGAACCAGTGAGGAGTAGGCTGGGAAAGGCTGACAATACGTGTGTTATTGGGTCTAGGTCTCCCTTTGAAACCTGAGATTCATTTCTATGCATGTTCCTTCTATATGGCCTTTCTTTCTGAAGTGAGGTCTTGTTTTCCTGCCCTTCAGGGGTTTGCAGAAATCACCAGCTCTTGTTAACTGTTGGAAATCTGAAATATTAGGGTAGGAATTACAGTTTGGAAGAGGTCCCTTGTAGTGGTTTGACCCTGCTGGATGCCAGGTGCCCACCAAAGCCACTCTTTCACACCCCTTGTCAACAGGACAGGGGAGAAAAAATATAATGAAAACTCATGGGCTGAGGTAAGGATGGGGAGAGATCACTCACTGATTACCATCACAAGCAAAACAGACTCAACATGATGAGATTATTTAATTTATTACAAAGCAAAGTCAAAGTGGGATAATGAGAAGTAAAACCAGTCTTTAAAGCACTCTTCCCCCCACCCCTCCCTCCTTCCAATGCTTAACTTTATTCCCAATTTTCTACCTCCTCCCTCTCAGAGATGCAGGGAGATGGAAAGGGGGTTCTGGTGAGTTCATCACGTGGTTCCTGCCACCATTTCCTCCTCAGGGGAAAGACTCCTTCCCTTGCTCCTGTGTCTCCTGTGAGACCCTGAGGTCTCACCCACAGGGGACAATCCTCCACAAACTTCTTCAACGTGAGTCCTTCCCACAAACTGCTCCAGTGTGGGTCCCTTTCCATGAGTTGCAGTCCTTCAAGAACAGTGTCCAGCCTGGATCTGCCACAGGGTCACAGGTCCAACCAGCAAACCTGCTCCAGCATGGGCTCCTCACTCCATGGTCCTCAAGCTCTGCCAGGAGCCTGCTTCAGCCTGGGCTTCCCAGCAGGTCACAGCCTCCTTTGGGCATCCACCTGCTCCAGCTTGGGGTCCTCTGGGGCTGCAGGAAGATCTCTGCAGCCCCGTTGACCTCCATGGGCTGCAGGGACACAGCTGCCCCACCATGGTCTGCACCATGGGCTGCAGGGGAATCTGAGCTTCAGTTCCTGGGGCACCTCCTGCCCCTCCTTCTGCACTGACCTTGGTGTCTGTGCAGTTGTTTCTCTCACATATTCTCACTTCTCTGGCCACAAGTACTTCCGAGCAATAATTTTTTTCCCTTCTTAAGTGTGTTATCATGGAGACATTATCACCATTGCTGATGGGCTTGGCCTTGTCCAATGGTGGATCCGTCTTTGGCATTGGCTCTGTCAGACATGAGGGATATTTTTGGCAGCCTCTTACAGAAGCCATTCCTGTAGCGCCCCTGCTACCAAAACCTTGCCATGCAAATCTAATACATTTCTGAAAGCATTTTCTGGTCAGTGAGCCTATTTCACTTCCAGACCTGCCCATATGGTCCAGATCCTAAGAAAGTTAAAAGTACTCTGCAAAATAAGATATTCTTTTATATTTGTCTCCCGGACATCAGGGGGGCTGAGAAGAGAGTTAAAGGAGGGCTCATCTCCTCCTTGCTCAGGTGATACCTCCAGGTAAAAGGACTGATTCTTTTCCCCCCTCTCCTAACCTCACCTAGCTGTGTCACTGGAGAGTTCATTTCTGTTATGCATCATTAATCTGAGTTTCTAATAGTAGTAAAAGACTCTGAACTTGGTTGACAGAGAAGTTAACAACCAGTTTGCCTGAGCCCTAACACTTGATCATTTAGCCTTGGTTATTAACTGCAGGCAAGGACCAGTTTCTGGGAGATAATTGGGGTCATAAACAATAGCTGTGTAATGGAGAGCATGCCCTAGGAGAGGGACTAAACATATTCAGCTGCAAGAAACTTACTGCCTTTGGATGGCATCCAGGTGCTGCCATCAGCCAGCTAGGGAACGGGCAGCCAAGTTGTTGCTGTAGGGGAAGAGAGGCCTTTAGTACTTGGCAGAATGCAGCTATGCATGCAGAGGATGGCCCCAAGCTGGAAAGATGCTTGAATGCAGCCTCAGGAGGCTTGATAAAACTTCTTAAACATCAATCTGGAAGTTGGCGATTGAAGGCCATGTGTCTTTTAGTCCATTCCAGAAACAGGACTCAGCATTTAGGAGTAGTAAGTTTTGCAGCCTGGGCTAGTTTTGGTGGTGACAACTGGATTTTCCATGTTGAAGGTCCCTCTTGGGTGCCTTGTACCTCATGGGGAGAATGTGGAGATCCCTGCTGCAACCTGGGCAGCAGAACAGTGCCACCTCGTCCATGCTAACACCATCCAGAATGTGGTGAAATGTTTGGTTTGGGCCCAGGGAGCTCTCTGCGTCCTCCAGATGTGCCAGAGCTCCTGTGAGATGTGTCACCTGGTGGCCACTCTGATGGCCAGTGCCCTTCCCAGTACACTGCCCTTGCCAGCCCTCTCCTCAGAGACCACAAGCAGAAGGGCTTCACTGCAGCACCTGGTGCCAGGGCCTCAGTCTGTGACTCCTGCTCAATGAATTGAGGAGCAGCTGAATTTTCCTCTTGTGCTGGGGTCTCTGTCAATGTCACCTGGTCAACAGCTTCAGGAGTGTCTGGGTTGCCTGTCTGACACACAGAGAGAGACCAAATTTGCCTCCTCTTGTGCTGCAGGTGCCAGGGGTGTGCAGTGCCCCTCTTCCTCCAGAGCACCAGGCAAGGCTGGCTGGCTCTCTGGCACTGGCAGGCTTGCTCACCCTGCTGCCCCTCCCAGCTGCTTGCTGGGGCCAGAGGCTTCCAGCTCCTCCAACACTTCCTGCTTCTTGCCCATGGCATCATTCAGGTGCAGGTTAGGAGGTGATTTCCACTTGTATTCCTGAAAGGAGAGCAGGAGATTTGCAGAGGTTGCCTGGCTGCCCCCAGCCAACACCTGCTGGCCCCTGCTTGTGCACAGCAGGTATGAAATGCTGAGTGCAGGGCCTCCTAGGCCATTTAGGCTCTGTGTTGCTGGAAAATTCAGATTATTCTGCCTGGAATCCCTCAATACAGAGTTGGTTTTGGTAGGGAAAGTCTCCAGAAAAACACCAATAAGAGCTAGGAGGGAATTTAAATAGAAAAGTTTTTTGTCTGTAGTTTGTAAAATAAAACTCAGTTTCTGACTACTGAGCCCATTAAGAAACCCTGCTGGGAACACAATATACACAGGGGTTCTCCAAGTCATGATAAGATGTTTTGTTTCAGGGGAAAGCTTGTTGGGACTGGAAGATAGCTTGATGGGATCTCTGATGTGGCATCAGCCTCTGATTAGATTCATGTCACTCCAGTCGCTCCCTGTATGCATCTGATTGGAAACAAAGGGAAGAAAATAAAGGTGCAAATGAGTTTCTGTAATGAGTGCACTAGCCAAGCTAGAGTGTGGCATGGTGGGATGTGGAGTTTCAAAAGTTTTATTCTGTTGAGAATGAGGGTAGCATGTGCATGCATGTGGACCACAAGCTGAGCTGGGAATCCTTATGTGAAATCTGGGAAGAACTTGACACAGAGATTCTGCAGCTCTGCAGTGTGGTACTTGAAAGCATCCTTGGGTGCTCCTTCATTTTTAAAGGAATCAATTGTTCTGCCCTGTTGCTCCCCTGCGTGTACAGAACTGCAGAAGAAAATTTAGGGGAATCAGTAGAGGAGGGTAATGTTGCTCTTAATTTCCCAATAGTAGAAGCATTGACAGCATTGCCAGGCTGGGCTGCATCACAGAATCAAGACAGTAAATGTCTTAACTTGAAGGCCTGAAAGGCTGCTGTACGTGTTCAGGTGAAATTTTTTTCACAGAGCCCTTGTTCTGACAGCCAAGTTGGCTTGGTTTTGCTTCACAACAGGTAGATACCAGAGAAGGTCTTAGATTCCCCAGGCTTTCAGCCTTCTGCAGCACATCACTATCCCAGTCAGGCATATGGGGAGATTTTCAGCAATTCTTAAAGCAAATGAGAGCAGAAGTATTAGCAATGTTTTTGAAACCGATCATACATTAAACCCCTGCTGGGAACTGCATTCACCAGACTGAAGGGACACCTTTGAGTTAGGGAAGGTCTTGCTGAAATGGGTAGGAGATTGTTTGATATCCCCCCTCCCAGGGCAACAGAGATGCACTGCAGAATAGAAACTCTTCAGGAGAACTAAACTGGAATAGAGAGGGAATTGGGCTCTCTCACTTCACACACTGTGATTCTACTACTTTGTGGTCAACTGCTCTTCTTCAGGCAGTGACAGGGGATATCCCAAGCTAGAGTCAAGACTGGCTCAGGAGAAAGCCAGGAGGCAATAGGGGCTCCTCCCTTTCAGATAAAGCACAGCCTGTTTACCAGGCCCTCCCATGAGAGACTGAGAGTGTAGGGACTGATTTGTGGCAGCAAGCAGGAGCCTCTCTTATTCCAGATATTCCTCCAGTTATATGAAGCACTAATCTCAGAGAGAGGCCTACATATCCTAGCATTTCTGAGAGTCAAACTAGACCCTGGCTCCATGGCAGTCCTGCCACAAAAGCAAAGAAGTCCAATTTACCTGCAGCACCAGGGAGAGCCCTTCA
Organism: Leptocoma aspasia; assembly: GCA_013399835.1. NCBI lineage: Eukaryota > Metazoa > Chordata > Aves > Passeriformes > Nectariniidae > Leptocoma > Leptocoma aspasia. Next base: position 12,554 of record VXAX01002657.1, read on the forward strand.
GTACCCACCCAAAAGCCGAGTGTGCACAGGATCCCTGCTGTGCTGTATTGAAATCTGCCCTGGAAAGAGAAAGGACATGGACATGAATATGGAAGGAAGCAAAGGGAACTGTCACACTTTCCTGTTGGTGTTCCTAAGCAGCAGCTCTTTGTCTGTGCAGTGCAGAGGAGGAGGTGTGATGTCTCTTTGGGCAGTGTTAGTGCTGTCTCTAATTTATGCAGTCCAGGCTGAGATTTCCAGGTGATGGGCTTACTGAGGAAACAACAGGTAGGACCAGCTGGCTCTCTCTGAAGTGACAGGGTGAGGGGACACTCAAGAGGTTTGGGTGCAGAGCTAGGAGATTATTTTTGCACTAGAATAGATCTAATAGTCTGAGACATGGATGGGTCCTGTCCTTCTCTGTTCAGCCTGGCTGTGGGGGAGGGATGCTCTGCCTGTTTGCTCCCAGAGGCAGCATACCTGCCCACTCATGACTGCAGTGCTCTCCCCTTGTCAGCTGAGATGTGAAATAAGTTTTTGAGACGAGGCCATCAAATACCTTCCTTTAGCAGAATAATAAAGGCCTATCCTGCCCGTTCCTGGCATATTGGAGCATGAGCAGGCAAGCATATCTGTACCTCCCCAGTAAATCCCCAGCTCAGCTGCTTCTGTAGGACACAGCTTTTAGCTTAACTGCCTTGTTATCCTTTGGGTAGACAGAAAGACCCCTGGATAGCCTCTGGGATGAACAGGTCATTTCTTTGAGTCAAAGGTCACTTAAAATTTGTGCCTTTGCTTTTTGAGCTGCCATTCATTTTTTTCTTCAATTCCTCCATGTGCCTTGGAGAGGACTAAGGAACATGTAATTGGAATAAATGTGGAATTTCTGAATATTTCACTGGTGCCAGCCATCCTGCTGAAAAGCATCAGCATCCATTGCTCAGCTGCTCCAGGAGTGGAAAGAGGAAATGTCTGGACCTGGATCCTTCCCTACTACCAAGGCAGGATATGTTCCCATGTTTACTAGGAATATTTTTGGACAAATTCTTGGATATCTAAGCTGTAAAATGCTCAAGTTATAATCATGTGTTTCCAGAGATTAAGAGACTAAACCTTTGATAATATAATGGCAGAGTACACAAAATATTCATGGCAGCTGGTGAACAAATAGAGGGGACTTCCGATGTCTGATCTTGGCAGCCTAGAGCACCTTCCTGTTAGTCTCACTCCTGTGCTTCTACCCAAACTGCTGCTGGGACCTAACTTCATGTGCTTTTTTGATAAATTGTGAGTTAGCAATACTGTTGTGGGAAGGACTTTTAGCCTCACAGGACAGAGGAGGCTTAACTGAGTCTGCCTTTGTTTAAAATCCACTGGGTAGCACTAGAGCATGGAAGAAAAGTTATTTCTTACATAAGCTTGGATTATGTTATTTACTCTCCATTGTTTGTAAGGGCCTCATAGCACCATAAAAATTACCTTTATTTCTCTATGGATTTTGTCCTTTTTCACTTTACAAATATTGATTTTTTTTCCTCCGGTGTCTTTATCAGAGCTGAATTAACAAGACTGTTTAACAAGATCCTCTGATTCATTTGTGGTCTTTTTGTGCCAGGTACTATCACAAGCAGCTGAAAGCAGCTCAGTGAAAATGTGCAACCACTGCTACAGAATTGACAGAGGAGGTGATGTGCCCTGACAAGAGCTGAGCTAGCATGGGTCAAAGAGCAGGCTTAAAAAGATGGTCTCTTCAGCCTGGGCACAAATGCTAGGAAGGGTTATTTATAAGGAATATTTTTTTTTCTTTTGGAAAGCTCTCCTCCTCATACCTTTAAAGCTTGAGGCCACTGAAAATCATTGAGTCTGCTGGATTTTTATTCCTGTTCCACCCACAGATCCCCAAGTGGGCTCAAGAGTCCATATTCATGGCAAGAGGTGAGTCCTGTCCTTGTGATGCACAATCTCAGTGTAGCAGTGATGGGACTCCAAAATGAAAAGGAGCCATTGGTGCAGCTTTGTGTGCTCCTTCTTGCCAAGCTTTATGCAAGCCTCTTAACTGATCCAAGTGCTTGTAGGTGGAGCAAAAAGTGGAAATTGAAGACAGGCAGGAACATAAAGTTCAAACAAGTCAAGTCTGATGGCCTCTTTTGATGCTTTTAACACAAGTACAGGAAAGGTAGAGCCCAGCTGATAGCTTTCCCTTGCTGCTCATACTTGCCATAATGCACCAGTGCATTTTCTAGCACAGGGCCCAGAGGGTGGAGAGGGTAGGGAGGAAGCAGTCACTGTGCACAGTTCTTTGCGGCAAGCTGGAATCCCTTGGCTTTCAAGATCATCTTTCTGCTCTGTCAGCAGCTTTGAGACATCCTATAGGCTTTTTAGTGACCTGTCAGGCCAGTAGCAAAAGCCCTGTATCTATCCCACATGGAGAGAGATACTGCAATGGAGATAGAAGGGGGAATGTCCAGATTTCTTTCTTCCTGAAGGAAGGGCCAACACCACTTGTAGTTTTGCTCTAGTTCTCTCCTGTGGGCTCATCTTTCTTACTGCCTATACACCATAGTAAGGGATGATATTTACATCAAATGAGACAAGAGTCTTAAACCAGCTGCCTATAGAAAGGGTAAATCCTCATCCTTAAGCCCTTGTGAGCTGCATCAGAAGGATGGCAAGCTTTGAAGAACTTTGTCCTGGTGTGCACTTGTTTCTCTCCGAGATGAGAGGCTAAGTATGTTAGTGGGAGCTGGGAGATTGTTTCTAAGTACCACAAGGCCAACCAGTTAGTGTTCATTAGTTTCCCCTCTGCAAAGGGTGGACTTCTCCCTTTCCCAGCTTGCTGGGCTTCAAAGAGCTGGGATTAACTCCTGCCTGCCAGCCCACTCCACTGCAGGTCATGCAGGATGCCCAGCATGCTGTCTGGGCAGTCCCACCTTCCGTGGCTGAAACAAGCCAGGAACATGGAGGGGAAGCAGAGGAGACATAGCTGTCAGCAGTAATGCTGAAAGCAGAGCTGGGTCTCCAGGCTCCTGCCTCATCCACATCCTTTCTAGATGATACTACCTGTCCAGCAACTCACTTGTGTTTTTCTGGAGCACATGGAGCATTACCTCTGGACTGTGGGACATCCTGTCCTCAGCTTCATTAGAGACCATCTCTGTACACCAGAGTAGCTGAAGTCTTGTAAGAATCAAAGGTCCCAGGAAATCCTTGTTGAAGGAGGCTCTGGCTGTTCTTGACAAACTGCTATAGCTATAGAAAAGAGATATTTCTGGATCAAAAAACCCAGTCACCTCCTGCAAAGGAATGGCAAAGCAAAGGAACAACTATTTTTCAAGAAACAGAAACCCATATCAGAGGAGATCTTGACTCTGGTATTTGAAAGCACTTAGGAAGTGAGAGGATAAGTTTATGTTTCTCCTTCAAATACTATCTGTTCTTCAATGTGAAACAGTTTTTTAAAAAGTGCAAATAGCTGCTGCTTGGGCCATTTTGTGTGTGTGTGTGTGTGTGTGTGTGTGGCTGACAGTGTCCTTGGGCTGACTCAAGCCTGGTCAAATCCCCTGACCTCAGGGTTATTACCTGCTCTGAGACCAATCTCCCTGAATTCTTTCTTCAGTGAAAGTTTGAAGAATACCATTGTGTTTTTACAAAGAGTTTCTGTTTTGGTGACACGAAGCTTCTCAACAAAGAGAGCCAGGAAGCTCCCAACCAGCTAAGCCTCACACTTCCAGAGTCAGAGCTTTGGCTGCTTCTCCCCCAAGGCTCAGTGGAGGAAAATAAGCCACTCCATATCACTGTTCATTTACCCTCCTGAACCCTGTCTCTCCGTGCTTCAAGGTAGATGCTTTCAGCAGTTAATATTGCTCCTGGGGCATGTGCAAGGAACAATTAAAGCTCAGTGTGCCAGTGAAGAGCCCTGGGGTGAGCTGGGCTGTGGAGACAGCTGCCCCATTTTGCTGTGTGCAGCAGCTTCCTGAACAATCCTGTTGCAGAGAGACGAGCACGTCTTGCTGATCGCAGAGTTAAAGTTTAAAACTCCAGGGCTAAACTCAGTGTGGCATTTCTAGGCTTTTTGCTGGTGGCAGCCGTCGTGGTTTGTAGCATTTGGTGCCTGGGCAGAGCCTGGCTGCTGAGCCTGCAAAGCCTTTTCCAACAGCTGCAGCTTGGGACTGGTGGCAGGAGTGAAGCACCGGTGTTTGAAGAACAAACACTTTGTAGCGCTCCCTTTAACATTTTGCCTGTGACACTGCAGGATCTAGATCTTTGATCCAAAAATACAAAAAGGACATGAACAGCAGTTCCTTCCTCTCAGACGTAAATGCCTGTTACAGATGTGCCCTGCAAGATTCAGCTAAGCTTTTTCCAGGAGCAGGGCTTGGAAGAAGGCGGTGTTGGTCATTTTCTGGAGAAGGGTTCTGCTAGGTGATAGACAGTGAGATTTCATTTGTGCCCAGCAGTCAGAGTGATCTTTGCCTGCTTCAGCTGCTTGTGCTAGCTGAGAACCGTTATCACCCAAAAGGAAGGTCTCAGCTGCAGGATAAACTTGTGTGGCCCCACAATAGCTGGCTGGCATGCATGGGGATGGGGCAAGTTTTCTTCTCATCTTTGTAACCTGTCTGGAAATTGGAAACCTCTTCAGAGATAAACTGGAAGTTGTCATTGGTGTCTTCACTGAGAATGGGAACAGGAATCATGATACAAGTACAATTTCCTTGTTTAAAGCACTTGCACCAACTGTACCTAATTAACCTTCATGACAGCACAGCAATACAAGGAAATAGGGATCATTAACTTCAGTTTTGCTTTACAGAAAGTGAAGAGAAACATCAGTGCCAGCCCCATGCATTTCAAATTGAGGTAGGCTTGAAAAAGTCACAAGGTTAAAAATAACAATAATCCACTTGGGGTTCTCAGAGCATTAAGAGTGCACTTGAATCAAACTTTCAGTTTTTTCTCCAAGAAACATCAGGACTGGAAACTTCTCTCCCATATGTGCTTGTTTGTGACTCAACAACCAAGGCTTTCAGAAAATCACACATTCTCAATCACAGTGGGGCAGAGGCAGTAAAGGTCAGAATGACTTCCTCAGTGTTGCTTAAAAAAGAGCTGGGAAAATCTGGAACTAAACTGTGTGAGTAGCTGACCCTCCACCCCCTGCTTGTTCCTCCAGACCAAACATTTTTCTAGGTGAGGGAACCTGCCTAAATCAACCAGTGGCCACTTAATAGCTGTCAGAGGAGTAATTCGGGTTTGAACTAGTGACCTCACCCCTTCCTCTCACATCTGCTGAGGGACAGACTGATGACACTGGCTGTTTACATCAGGTCTCTGAGCAGCCTGGCTCCTTTGTCTGGGGCCCAGCAGGAATGGAAAGATGCAAAACCAGTGCTGCTCTCTGACACTGCTTTCCTGGCTTGGGGCTGTTTTTATAAGTTAGTAGGAATAGAGCATCTTGCTCTTTCCTACTAACTTATACACTTCCTTGCACTTAAGAAGGACTTCCTACAAGTCCTTCTTAAAGAGTTCACCCTGCCTGTCATACTACCTGCTGGCAGGGGCTGAGGGCAAGAGTAGTGCCTGTGCAGTTTGTCCTGGGCACCAGCACGGGCTCACATTTTGTCTCTCCAGATGACTGCAGTGCAAAGCCCTGAAAAGTGTTGTGGCAGCATGGAAAGTTGTACCTGTTATTGACAATCTCACTTCTGCCCTAATCATAGGTGCTGTTAGGATCAGGTGAGAGCTGCCCCAGTGGGCAGGACCCCTGCTCTGGAAGAGAAGCCAGTGGGGAGTGCAGATGGCGGTGGCCAAGGAGGAGAGTGTGGGGAGACACCTCTGTTTTGTGGGGTGCCAGCCCCAGCCCAGAATGCAGGCATTCATACAAGAGAGCCTTTTAATCAACTCTTTTCTCCTACTTATTCTTCTGTTCTAAGCTGACATGGGGTGAAGTGAAGCTGAAGGGACCCTTGAAAAGGCCAGGTCATTGATGGAGACATGCTGCAGCCAGCTCCAGGGAACAGAACTGTTCCTCTGCTTAGGCGGTGTGTCTGTCTCTCTGATTATTTTGTGTATTTCATCTCTGCTGTCTGTCTTGCTCTTAATCTGGGCTCCTCTGTGCCAGCAAAATGCTTAGCTCGCTCTATTGTCTGAGAGACTAATTTGCACTGTAAATCTGATGCTTATCTTACATGACAGCTTACTGTGGGGTTTATTGCAATCCTGAAGACAAACTAACCAGGGATGGCTTGAAAGCTTTCAACGCATCATCTGGAATATAGAACAAATATAACCCATTTCAGCTTGCCACCAGGTTAGGATGTGGTCCCTTGTGGTTGGGGTCACCAGGGATTTATCTTTTTTCTGTTGAAATCTATTCAAACCTGAGCATCTTTGCATTTTGATTTGGGTTTTTGTATATTTTGTTGATAGGCTTGGGGTTTTTTTGGTGTGATACATCTTCTGCTTTGTGTCGGAGCTGTTAGAGCTTTTGCAATAGCCTCCCACCCTCCCAGGGTCAGATTTTCCATCCCTTCTGCCCGAGGAGTTTTAAGGACTGTGAGAGTGGCTGCAGACCAGGTGCAGGCAGTGTGCAAGCACTGATGCTCCAGTGCACTGCAGCTTTGTTGTCTCTGCCTAGCTTAAGCAGAAAGAACCTTTGTCCTTGTCTTGTCTTCATTAGTACTTCCTGACACTTTGTCCAATATGTTCTAGCTCTGCTGGCAGAGTAACATCCTCCCTCAATCTCATCTGCAGTTCCCACCTTCTGTCTGGTCCACAGGCTGTCCACCTGCAGGCATTCACATACCATGTAAGAGATTCTTACACCAGTGTAGTTCAGATAGCTGGGCAGCTCCAGAGACATAAATCTTCCTACAGATAGGTTCCAGGTAGCCTAAGATGCAGTTTTACTGGGGGAGAGCCAGAAAGATTATTGCTGCTTTGATACAGGTCTTGGTTCTACAGCTGAGCATGCCAGTAGGTGTTTAATGCCCAAAGCTTCTGCATTGCAGTCCTCTGGGACACAAAGGATCCACTTCCTCACACAGGGGAGCAGGAACACAAGACCTGCCATCCTTGAAGAATAGTGTTTGTTTGGAGGACCACTCTGGCTTTTATCTAGTCATACTTTACAGTTGTGTGGATTTCTGGACCCCTCAGTTCTTTCTGCCCTTGGACTGCAGACAAAACAATGAAATGGCTGTACTGGATAAGCGTTGTGGAGCAGTTGAGGACAAGAAGCTAAACTGGTTATGGAGCTGATGGGTCTCAGTAACATTGAGGGAGAGGAGAAAAAGAAAACCTCTTGAGAAACTGTTGAGGAATAGGTAAGGAATAGGTTGTATAGAACTGTACACTGGAAACTCTGTACTGGCCCTTCTCCAACTCCATATTGCAGTCCACATTATCAGATAGATGTGGAATTTAAGGCTTATTCCAAGTCATCAGAGCTTGTCAACATCAGACTCCCTGCCCAAGGAAGACCTCTCTTCAGACTGGGAGAAGCTTGGGGGAAAATGTACAAATCCAAGAAAACTTCAAACTCTGCAGAATTTTAGAGGAATCCAGGACAAAAATACCTAGGGAAGGATTATCATACCACCTGATTCTGGTTTAGGGTTAGGGTTGAGAGAGTCAAAGACCCTACAGCTCCAGGAGCACTGGGGCTTGAAAAGGCATGGCACCACTGCCTGGTGATTACAGCAGGGCCCCAACATTGCTACTCCCACATTTTTCTGATATGGAGACCTTTGGTGTTGTATTAGGGTTCCTCTTAGGCTAATGGAGACTATTTCAGCACCTTCTGCTTGGCTGTGATAAGCAGGATCAGGATGCTTTCACAAAAAATTGGAGTCTGATATAGCTTTACTTTATACAAATACAACAAAACTGCAGTGATTGAACAGCCAGCAATATCCTTCTGTAGTCCTCTCCACCTAACAAGATGCTCCTATGAATAAAGCCTTGGGAGCTTCCATCCTTCAGGAAAAGATCTAACAAAACTGTAGGGTGACCAAATATGTGCCAGCATCATTCTCAAGTAACTGCTATTTAGCTTTTTACAGACCTAACTCATAATCTGCCTTTTTTTTTTTTACCTTTTTTGTCTGCATTTTTTTGCTGATGCTCACTTTGTGATTCATTGGCAGGGGGGAAGCACAGCCTATAAACATTTAGATTTTCTACTTCTCTAACACAACTTGTTGTCCATCTAAAAATTATTCCCACTTAGCACCATCTGCAGTTGCAGAAGCACAAACATTCACCACTTCGCTGTCTTTGTAACTGAGCTGGAAATATTCATTACCCCAGCTGAAGCTATTTTTTTACACTGTGAGGTCAGAGGCATTATTTCATGCTGAAGAATTAGGAAGAGTAACAGATAGGGTGGACTGGCCACTTTCTGAACTGAATCAGCCTCCCAGAATGGAAACCTCAATGGATTTGACATCACCTGCCCACCACCTCTACTTTTGTGGGTGTTGTCACTTGTGTTTGAACACAGCACAAGCTACAGTGACATAATAAAAGCAGAAAATTAATTCTCATAGTTGGACCTGTAAAGCTTCCACACCAGCTCCCTGTGGACTTCAGGGTGAACACACTCCTTTTTTTTCCTGCCAGGATTGCTTTACTGTGTTTTTGCAATTATTAGTAACTCATCTCATGGACAGAACTGGCAGTGAATCAGAAGTCAGAGTGTCCAAAATACCTTCCCCCATGAAAAGAGCAGCTCTTGCTTTGCTGCCTGCACACTGCTTTGTTAGCTGATGCAGAGCGAGAGGGCTGTGTGCAGGCCAGCAGGAGAGTTGTCAGGTTTGAATCCCGTGAGAAGCAGTTCAGAGTCAACCCTTTCCCAAGAAGTGGTGAGCTGTGAACGTTATGTCTGCAGTGCTGTGGGCAGGTGTGATGGCAGCTTGGGTGGGTATATCATGCTGGCCTTGATCCAGCTGGCACAGGTAAACCAGCAGTGACACAGTGTAGTAACTTAAGCACTGTCTTAACACTATTAAATACGTAGCTGAGATCTCTGGAGGGCTTGTACAACCCGAGGTGACGTTTCTGTCACTGTATCTTTACTGCAGTTTGCTATCTCTGCTCGCTCAATTACAGCTCTCACAGATAAGTCTGTGCTGTGCCTCAGTTCCACATCTGACACGAGCCCAGACCTGCTTCCAAACAGATGCTTCTGAGGACCTGCAGGCCACACAAACGTCAGCTGTTGCTGTCTGTAGTTCATGCCTCCTGTGCTGGCATTAGTCTTTGTGATTTACTGGCATTAGCCAACATGCACGGGAGGGGAATTACATCTCTTGTAAAGTGGGATTTGCTTTGCACTGCAGCACGAAGGTTTGCAAGTTTGGGGCTGTTACTGACCTGCCTTCTTCCCTTCTCTGTCACAAAGGCAATTCTATTCCCGCTCCTACCTTTTCAAAGTCCTTTCCTGCTATGCTGTAGGCCTGGGATCGCCTTGGTTTTTCTCCTTCAGGTATCAAGAGGTCTAGGGCTGCAAGGCAAGGCATTATGCATATGAGAGCATGTGCCATGTGCCAGGACAACCAACCTGGGCTGGAAGAGGTGCCCAGGGAGGTCTCCAGCATGACCACTTCTGACATTCCCTTTCTCTCTCTCCCCACAGATGCCAGCAAGGACCACCCACAGCAGCAGGCAGGAGTCATCTGGAGAGTGACAGGTGGCCTATTCAGTATCACCAGGGGAGCTGTGGGGGCCACACTGGGAGGAGTTGCCTGGGTGGGCAGCAAGAGTCTGGAGCTCACCAAAACAGCTGTGACCAGTGTCCCCGCTGCTGGCGTTGGACTGGTGAAGGGCAGCGTCTCAGCAGTGACCGGCGGCGTCGGAGCTGTGGGCAGTGCCGTCGCCAGCAAAGTCCCTTTCACTGCAAAGAAGAAGGACAAGGCTGACTAATCCCTGCCACAGGTCCCTTCCAAAAGATCAACCTGCCCATACTCTCCCCCTACCCAGCACCTCTTTGATTGGAACCAGCCGCTTCAGGGAGGGTCGAGCACCTGAGCAGAGTCTGGCTGCAGCCTGCTCAGCACCGCCTGCCTGGCTCAGAGCTCACAGAGCCACTGTCAATGCCTTTCACTCCCATCACCTACTGGAAACCATCTTTATTCTGGGGACTTTAAAGGCATGGTTGTCTCTGTCTTGTAGTTTCCTTCCTCCCTTCTTGCTCTTGTAAGCATGGAGGGATGGGAGAAGGCATCAGGCTCCATCTGCCTGGAGGTGAGGGCAGTAACAGGGGATGGGGGGCAACTATGGCTGGCTTGAAGTGTGGGTTGTGTAGTCAAATTCAACTTCAGCTGGGCAGACAGCCTCTGAAACACCCCTTCCCTCTGGGAGGTGTGTCTGGGATGTGTGCCTGGCAGAGAACTGCAGAAGTCCCATCGATACAAAGGAGAGATACTGTGAAGAGGGGGAAGCCTCCCTCCTGCCCTGCACCTCTCACCTTTTCTTTGCAGGGCCCGTCCCCACAAGCTGCTCCCAGTCACTTACTCCCCAGCTGAATTGAACCCTTCAGAGAGGGAACCCTCAAGCTCAGCAGAGCAGCTCTGGTGGTGATGCCACACCAGAGTATGATACATCTCAGACCATCAACTTCTCCATAGATTTTCTTGGTGAGAGAGAGGAATATGAAAGCTGCTGTATGTTCCCATTTGGGGAAGGAGCTGACAGTGGCACTTGCCATGCCTCTGTGATATTGCAGTGATATTCCACAGAGAGACCAGGCCTTTTGTTTGACCCTTGAAGTCCTTCCAGTATCCCAGTCTGTAACAAGGGCATTTTGTCTCTTGGCCACACTCATGCTCCATAGACGTCACTAGTAACCAGGAACAAGTGTGTTCCCAAATGCCGTCCAAATTCTGCTGCAGGGATGGAGGGGCTGCTGAGAGTCTTGCTCTCCCCACAACTCAGCACCCTGGGAGTGGGGGCCTGGGTGTGAGTGGGCTGCACCATATTGGAGAACACTTCCCAAGGGGCTGAGCAGGCTCCCAGCAGTTAACCTGCACAGGGCACCAGCACTCCTCTTCTGCACGCTGCTCCTGCGGCCCCAGCCCAGCTCCTCTAAATGACCATGTTGCACTAAATAGGCCACCCATAGTCGTAGTACTGCAGCAACCCAGACATCTGCATCCATCTGGGAGTCACAGCCATCCTCAGCCTGGCCCGTGATGCTCAAGGGGCCATGTGGCATTGTCCACACACATACAAACACAAACGTGCACTCACTCACTCACTCACTCTCTCTCTCACTCCAAGGTGCCCTGTAATTCTTGGGATGAGGAAGGCCACAGGCTCCACCATTAACTCTGCTGCTCCTGGCTTTGGCAGGTGATTTGCCTAGGTCCATAGGTGTTGGATGCATAAGCAAGTGAAGCAGTGCTTGTGCTGTATTTTATAAATATGCATCTGCGTTAGCGTGCGTGTGTACGTGTTAAGTCCACAGGCACGTCTTCAGCCAGGGAAACAAACCTGTGCTACTGCTGCAGAGGAGTTCACATAGTCATCTTCGGCACTTTCAGCATATAGTTTTTATATAGGGTCCTGGTGAAAAGAAAAATCATGTTTTAGAGGATGTTTTGCCCTCTGTTGCCCAAGAGTGTAGTTTATTGAAACCAAAGGAATGTGAAAAATCCCCTTTCTCCTGTCTGTGCTGTTTGTTTTCTCTCAGCCCTCTCTTTTGGACATTGAAGCCAACTTTCTTGATCTTCATTTCCCCTTGGAGGTCATTGCACTTCCTGACTGCTCTCTTGTGCTTAGGACTTAGACATCAGGGAATATTTAAGTACAACACACACACACACCCCCGTCACCATTTTTGCTGAATGTTCTTGAGCTTGTGATGCAGTTTTCATTCTGACCTTTATTAAATCCACGTTTTGGGATGTATGTTGCTGTGTCCCCTTGATAATCATGCTGGTGTTAGTCACTCTCCATACCCTTTGCTAGGTAGCCCCTGCCGTTTGCAGTGGTGAGAAGCTGCTGATCTCCACAATTTGCTACTCTTGATAGCATGAGAGAGGTTTAACTTACATTTTTGTTTCTGAAGAGGAAGCAGCGTTTGGTAGGTGTGTGCATTTCCTCACTTTGTGTCCTTTGTTCTGGTGAAGGCCAAGTTGACCCAGACATGCCGGTTTTGTCTCTGAAGGCAGTGGCTTCACAGAAAGATCAGGCCTTGATGTGTGCCTGCACTTTGCTGGGATGCTCGTGGCAGTTGTCAAGGCCAGAAGTCATCTTGTCTGTTCTCCCTTTGTCTCAAACGCCCTGCAAAGCTGGAGGACAGTTTGCACTGCATGGATCTCTGCTCACTGCTCTCCCTGGGCACATCTCATCTCTTATTCCAGATCACAGCCTGCCTCTGAAGCGAGCTCTAGCCCCAAAGCTGAAAGCTGCTTGTGTGTAACTAGCTGTGTTGCCACCAGCCCTCTGAAAAAGGTAGCTTCTGGCCAATTGGGACAGAAGAGTCTTCTTCTTAAATGTCTCTCCCAGGTCTTGGACAGGAGAAGATAGACTCTAAGAACCTTCAGCAGCCAGCCCTGGGTGGGTGGTGGAGGCTGATTATGCTTTTGGCTAAACAGTGTCTCACACAGGCTCTTGCTGGGGGAGGCAGTACATCGTGCCCAAGCTGTTGTCTGCAGGGACTGTGTGTACACAGCAGGCATGGCAAATGGGATAAAGGTGGTGTAAGGAAGGCCACTGGGGCCCTGAGGGTTTCCCATCTTTTTATTTCTTCTCTTTTGTGCATCCTTGCAGGAAATAGAGTAAAGCCTACCATTTGTCTGGAACTGACATTTCCTTGCAGGATGGCCTGGAGAAGAAGAGATGAGCTGGAGAGGAGAACTCACAGCCTAAATAGCTGTTCTTAAAGCCCAGCTAAAGGAGAGCTCAGGGACCATGAGTAGCAAGAGATCAAATTAGCAGGCAGGGGTCGAAGATTAAATCTACTCCAAAAACAAGGCCTCACACTGCTAAACAGGCATTCAGGAATAAGTAACTCTCCAGGGCTCAAAGGCTTTAAGAAAGTCTGTGCTAAGCCTGCTCAGTTCACCTTGGTGACCCAGTCCCAGCCTGCTTTTCTGGGCATTTACAGTGCCAGAGCAGAGGGAAAACAGGTAAAGTAAAGATGCCTTCTGACAGCTTTGGTTGCAGGACAGTGGGATCTGGATTGGATGGGAAAGCTGTTGGCTCTTGTCAGATGTCCTATCTTTCCTCCTCCCCCGCTACAGAGACTCCAGCCACCTGGGCCACCGGTGCAGCCCTTCTCTCACTGCCCATTCGTGGTACAAAGGGCAAAAACTGCATTGTGCATAAATCCCATGGCTACCAGATGGGGTAGCTTGGTACAAAATAGGAGAGGGTGGCATCGGGGTAGAGGGAGGGGTTAAAGGGAGTTGGTACACGGAAGATGAGGGAGTGGTGTGACAGGAGGAGTGGAGGAGTGAGGGAACAGGAAAACGGGGACCATGGAAAGAATTTGTTTCTTAGGACAGGCTTTGAATCAGAAGATGAGTGCAATGGAGTTTGTCCTAGGGAAAAGCACAGAAAGGGAAGTGGGTCAATGTGGGTTTTGGTGTGTGGTGCTGGTACATGCCTGGCTTGTGCCCTGCTTGCATAGCCGTGATGATTGCTAGCAATTTCCATTTAGATAGCTCAATGGATAGTTGAAGCATCAGATCAGCTCCCTTCTTATCACCCACCCTTCCCAAATCTCCCCCAGGCTTTTGTCATGATGTCCCCATGATGGGGCTGGGTCTCCCCCATGGTGGAGGTGGGATGTGGCCCTGTTCACAGCCCTGTGTTGTGTCCCACCTTGCCTGGCTGTTCCCTGTGCCCAACAAACGTGTCCTGGCTGAAAGGAGATCCACAGGTGCATCCTCTCCTCCCTTTTCCCTGACCTTAGTCTCATTATCCTGTACTTTTTTATCCCTCCCTTAGCTTTCAGTCTTGCCCATGGATAGAGCTCCCCAAAGCTTTTGCTGAGACCTTTATTAAACATCCACACTTGCAGTGTCTGGAAGGCTGGAGGGTGACTGCCCCCGCAGCTCCCCTGGCTGGGAGAGAAGTGCATGTCTTCCACCCCCTCTCTGTCCCCTTGTGTTTTGTGTGTGGAAAATCTTAACCCACTTCTTTTTCTCTGGGTTCCCTTGTTGGCTCTTATACCTGAGGGTGGGTCATTTCCGTGTCTCCATTGCAAAGTCATCCTTGTAAAAACAACAGCATGAGTGGGAATATGGAGATGGTTAGAGAGCTGCAGAGCCAGGGCCCAACTCTGCTTCTGTAGGAGCTGAGGAGGCCTTTGGCAACCCAAAACTGCGGCCATGCGGTCCCATGCACGGTGCTGGGCTCCAGAGAACACTTTTGTTCTTTATCATTTCATTGTCTGTAATTGGTTTCCTACTGAATTTGTTTGCTTGGTTTGTTTTGCAGTGTGTTTCTGGGAATATTCTGCATCTCTGTATTTTAATTACAGTAAAATTTGAGGATAAAAATGGTGATTATGTTGGCTCTTGTTCCTAGTGGAGGGAAATGAGGAGAGGAAGCACAATTGAAGGAAGATGTTAGAGATTCCTTGGGAAATTAGATCTCTCCCCTAAGGGCTTTAGATGAGGCACCAAGCAAGGCTGAATCTCCATCCCTGCTTAAACTAGGACACAGCTTTCAACTGTGGTTCAAAAGCCATTTTGCTGCAGGCGCCTTTCCTGATTGGAATGGTAAGAACAGTTTGGATAAGACTTCTAAACGCAATTTTTTGTGTTGGTTTAAAGACCAGTGCATAAGAGAGCTTTCAGGCTGGGGACAGCTGGCCTAGCCCTGGAAGTGGGATCTCAGCAGCTGAAGATGGGAAATTTTGCCTCTACAGCCACTGTTCCTTCAGGCAGGTTTGCATAGCCACTTTTCCCAGCTGAGGAAGCAAATTCTCCTCACAGCAGCCTGCTCTTTCTGCAGGAGATGGTGGTTTGACATCCTTCCCCAGGGCTGCAGCGAGCCCCCATGGGGCAGCCTGAGCCTCTGCTGGCTGGCTGGCAGTGTTGGTGCTGGGGGGCACAGCCAGCAACTCCAGTCACCTCATCTGCTCCACGGGCACTTAACCCAGGGCAGAGGCACACAGTGCTCCCAGGAATGCACAGCCCTCGGGGAGGATTGCAGCCCAGTGGCCGGGCAGTGCTGGATCAGCCACGAGACAGGGTGTCCCTTTTACTGGGTCGAGGCCAGGAGCCAACAGCTCAGCATTTGTTAAGTGCTGACAAAAGGATTAATTTAGTAACTAATAACAGGGCAATCAAGCTATTTATTTGGTTGGCATTTTGCTGCCAGCTGCTTGAAGAGCAGCACACAGTGCACCAGTAAGGCTGTCTGCAGCCATCTCTGCCACCTGCCCCATTCCTCCGTCCTCACTTGCAGACTCAGCCAGGCAGCGTGGCTTGGGAGGCACCAAGCTGGTGGCAGGAGCAGGTTTGGCAGTGACAAGGAGGTGAAGACACCTGGGGATGTGGTCTCTTCCAGGGGCTGCACCTATGCCTGTTGTGGGGTGGGAGATGAGGGAAGTGCCCATCCCCCAGCAAGTGCAAACTGTCCCCCCATTTCTCCTCGCAGAGCTGGAACCATCCACGTAGCCTTGCAGACAGCACAGATGAAGTACAGGTGCTGGAGCCGTGAGCCCTGAGAAGCTCTCAGGTACATCACAGCTGCTCACCTTTCCTGCAGCCCAGCTGGTTTACCACATTAAGCCAAGTTGCAAAACACCACTAACAAGCTGCTCCTCCAGAGGTCTTTTAAGGGGTGAAAGGATGGTGCAAAATCACCTATAGTTACAGCTTTGCTCTGTCTCACTCGGGCAGCGTGTCCCATGCCCCTGTGTGCACTTGCAGCACCCAGTCTTCTCCCAACTAGGAGTGGGGCAAAAGCTGGTGGGCAGCAGAGCTCAGAAGAGACCTTTGGAGAGAAGACCTGCCCAGGTAGGTGGGCTGTGGGTGGCTCAGACACCTCTGGGCCAGGAGCAAGCCCAAAGCTGGGAGTGTGCAGCTGTGAGTAGGTGTCACAAGTTGTAGTCTCATCTCTCTGTGGGTCGCTGTCCTGCCTGGCTCGAGGAGCAGCTGGAAAACTGCTGGGCCACTGTTGTCCTCTGTACCCTGGGGACAGGCCCCAGTAGCTTCTCATCTGCAGCTGCTTGTGATCTGCAGGACATATCTCAAGGGCTTGACTGTTGGGACTGCCAGCTGGGCTGGAGGGGCAGGCCAGCTGTTTCATCAGACAGGGATCAAGCACACCAGCAATGTCTTGTGTAAGGCTTTCAGTGTTCCTGCCCTGCATGCCTGGTTGCCCCATTCAGCACCTTTCTGACCTGCCTATCACAGTTGTAGCTGGCATGCAGCTGCCAGATAAATATGGCCATATTTATCTGGCAGCCACATGCCAGCTAGAACCGTGACATCTGCCCAGCCCACAGGCCCGTGTGTCTTGCAGGCAGCAGGCAGCTCACAAAGGAATACTTGTGTATTGCCAGGATCACCTTGTTCGTTCATTTTCATTCTGGCAATTTCATGACCTGCACCAGAGCACTTTTCCTGCCCTCCAGGGCAGGCCATGCCAACACTGGCACCAGCACTGTCAGACATGGTGGGGGGCAGCCTGATGGGAATGGGTTCACTGTGCTGGTGCCATTGGCACTCTGGACTCAGGCACTTCAGCAAGTCCCATGCCCCCATGCAAACCAACAAGTTTTCAGGTCAGTAAATAACCATGGGTTCTTGCTTTTGGCTTAACTGCTTGCATTTTGACACACTTCAGATGCAAACATGCACACGCCCGAGGAGGTGGCTGCCACCCTGGGGGCTGTGGTGTCTCCTCCCCCAGCCTTGCCCTACCCACTCCCAGCCTTGCTCCAGCCTCGCAGGACTCGGGCAAACCAGGAGATGCTGCTGTTTGCCTGGTGGTGCATCCACCTCAGTATACTTGCTGAGATCTTTCAGTTGAAGTTCACCCCCAGGTCAGTTTTATTGCACTTTTATTTACAGAAAACACAGAAATAAAGCATTAAGTGTGTTGGGCTTTTACCAAATGACCCAATTGCTTTTTTTCCCTTTTTTTTTTTTTTTGGTGGGTTTTTGGCACAAAGAAATTTCACAGGTGTTACCAAACGACCATGTAGGAGCAGCTGACCAACTGCCCAGCCCAATAACAGGACTTAAACAGACAAACATGTCACACTGAGATCAGAAAATGAGGAGGTTGTTCCACTTCCAGTTTCCAGTCTAACCTGTTCATTGGGGGCAGGGGGAGTTATTCTGGAGGGGATGACACCATTCATAAATTATATTTATATTTACCTCTTACATTGTAAAAGTAAACAGTGCAAAAGTACAGTACCCCAGATACCCTTCGGTTTGGAAAGCTTGAAGGTTGCTTTATACATTTTGTGTGTTTTGTAAACATTGTTACCCATCCAGAGTTCTAGCTCTTGATTGGAGAGACCCAACTCCTCCTGGCATCCAAAATGTATTGAAGGGGCAGCAGTCACTTCCCCTGGACTCGGCCATTGAGATTCCCGCTCAAGGTTTAGTGCAAATTTTGGAGAGAAAAAGACAAGAGAGAGAAAGAGGGGGAAACAAAAGGAAAGAAAATAAAATAAGGCATCAGTTAGAAACAGTACGCATCAAAACCAGGCCTGTTGGGGCTGCCTTAGGAGAAGGGCAGGAAGTCTCTCTCCTCCACCAGGCTGATGGAGAGGTTCTTCAGCTCCTCCTCAGAGCCAGCAGTTTTGTAGCCGAGCTGTGCCAGCACCTGTTGGCAGGCGTGCTGGGTGAACGCCACGATCTCGTAGGACAGACGGAAGCGCCACTTCTCCGCTGTCGCCGCTGAGTTGCGCACCGTCCCGTACTTGTGTTTGGAGGAGGACCTGTCTCCTCGGGTGTTGTTCTGTATCCAGCGCTCGACGTTGCTGTCCATGGGGATGCCCAGGAAATCGTAGATCTCCTCAGTCTTTTTCATGGGGTTCCTGGCCAGGTCTTCGTACCGCACCAGCATGTACTTGCCCTTGAGCCATGGTGGCCGGTTGAGGCCGGTGGACACAGAGTTCCAGAAGTCCTCGCACACTGTGGTGAGCTGGGTCACGTCCAGGTTGTATGGCTTCCTGCCAGTGCCATCCCAGATCCTCCACAGCCTGTAGGTGTCTCGGAAGGTCTCGCTCCGGGATGCCAGGATCCCCCGGGGGTCTCTCACCAGCTGGATGACCTTCAAGTTCAGCCGCGGGTCCTCCACCAGGGCCCGGAGGTCACTGACCTCGGGCACCCGTACGGTTTTGATGGCCACGTGGCCGTGCTCTCTGCAGGACTCAGTGGCCAGCGTCAGGTTCAAGGTCCCACACTTCTTCACGCAGTCTCCTTCCTCCAAGTGGAGATCCACAGCTCCCAGGGACTCACATACAGGTGGTGAGCACAGGGCCTTGCTGGCTCCCCTGCGGAAGAGGCGGTCGGTGGTGTGGTTGACAGGCTGGGGCTTGATGTAGTTCTCCAGGAAGTAGAGGTCGCAGTCATACAGGCTCCTCAGCAGGTCTCGGCTGGCCCCCAGCATGACCCGCCTGTCTGTCGTACTCTTGCTCTGGGTCAGCTTTGGGATCAGAGTGTACTGGACGTGGTAGAGGGGCTCAAATAAATAGAAGACATCGAAGTGCTGGTTGAACAGCTGCCCGACAAATGAGGAGCCGCTGCGGGTGGTGGCAAGGATGAGAACATGAGTCTTCCTGGAGAGGTTATAGGGGAAGGTGGGATTCTCATCGCACAGCCTGTCAGCCACATCAGTGTCCTGGCTCAGGCTGCAGTTCACAGGATTAGGGATGGGACAGCTGTGGAAGGACTTGGCAGTGAAGGTCCGGATTGCTGTGTACTGGATTGCAATGGATGCCAAGGCTAGGAGGAGTACAGCCTTCCAGGAACATTGCATGGCTGGTCACCTTCATGGAGCTTCTTCGCAGGTTGTCTTGGTGTCTGCAACCCAACAGAGAATTCACAGGTTGAGCATGGACTGCCAAGTATCCAACTGATGCAGGTACCATACCTAATGTACGTCCATCAGTCATAACCACATGAATCCCAGTCACACACTGCAGAGCCCCATTTCAGACAAGAAAAATAACAGGCAGAGGCTGACAAGCCTGGAGAAAGATGTCCAGCCAGGACTTCAGCCCCATTCCTTCCAGGCTGTGGGTGTACATAAAACTTTTGGCCCATAGCTCACCCCATGCCCTGCAACCCAGGCAGAGGGATGTTAGAACCTGCTGGTGACACCATCTCCATCCAGCTGCTGCAAACTTTCTTCCCCAGCTGCGTGGTGAGTCACTTGGACCCTCAGTGCAGGAGCTGTGGCAGGAAAAGGTCAGGGGATGGTGCTATCTTGTCTCCATCCATTCTGTCCAGCTGTCAGGATAAGGCATGGCCCATCCAGGCCAGCAACCTCCTGCCTGGGAGAGTGGCAGTGTCTCTCCTGGAGCTGCAAACCTCTTTGCACAGAGGTCCAACAGGCAGCTCAGTCTGTCAGCCTCTGGGGACGAGTGCAGCCAGAGCTCAGCAATGAGCTCATGGGGCTGGTAAGACCCTGCTCCACTCTGGGATTCAGGGCTCTCCTATTCTGAGCACCAGAGGGGAAAAACAATACTACAAAGGAGGAAGCATGCAAAACTGCATCTCTTCCATACCCTATTGCCAAGCAGGGCAGTAGCCCTTGGCACCAGGGATGGGTGTAGGGAAGACTGGGGCTGTAGTTGCAAAGAACAATTTCAGTGGTGCTAGCCCTGCCTTGCTGCTGCCCACACATGGGCAAAGGTAGGGGAAACTGAGCAGGGCCCTTGGATGGGATGCTCAGGGACCATGAGGGGGGGAGTACCTGGCATGCTGGGGAGCTGCCACATTGCTGGGAGGAGATGTAACTGTGGTGTCAGTATTCCCCCTGTTCACTAACCAGATAATGTTCACAGACTGCCTGCTGCTCTCCAAAGCACAGACATTTCACATCCACATACTATTGCTCTCAGGGGATCGGTCGAGCTGGGAGACAGGACATAGAGGATGCATCCCAGAAAGTCCAAGCAAGCTAAAACACCTGTGTGTGGGAGACACACCAGTATTAGCAATGGTTTTGAAGCTCCCCTGGACCCACTTTCCCTTGCCCATCTTCCTTCCACGTCTCTCCTCCCACAGCGTGGTACGTTCACCTGCCTGTCCACCTCAGGCAAACCAAGGGGTCAAGACCCAACTATGTCTGCTCCTCGCCCAGCAGAGCCCACTGTATCATCACTGCCATTGCTTCCTCTTCCCTGCTCTCTGTGGGTCTCCAGGGAGAACAATGTGCTGGCCCCAAGCTCATGGTGGAGCACTCAGGTCACTGTGGGTGGGGCAGTCAGAGCCAGCACTGTAGCTGCTTGTACGAGGTCTCTGAGGGAGACCAGCGGGCCAGCGATGGATTTCAGCATGTGAAGGCTGTTCTAACCCAGAGCACATTGAAATCCCTGATGGGCTTGGGACAGTGCAGTGTTCCTGGTGTGTGGTGGCCTGCAGCTGCCACGGTGTGTTGTTCCCATGTCCTCAATGTGTTCCACGCCCTGGGGAGACCCTGTCACCCAGCAAGTGACACCAGGAGGACAGCTCAGACCTGCAGGTGAGTAAAAAAGCCTTACTTTATTTAAATTAATATTTTTATTGTTTACTGATTGCCCCAGCTGATTGGTGGAGGCAGGAAGCTTTGGGAACTATCAACTCCAGAGACCTCTCACTGGGAGCAGGGGTTTAGAGCAGGACCCCAGGACAGGGGGTCTGGCACAGCTATGGCATGCAGCCCCCCACCAGCGCTGCCTGTGCACTAAGAGCTGTGCTTTAGACCCAAAATGATGCTTTGAATACAGGTTGCTTTCACCTGGACTGCTGCCTGCCAAGGATTGTGGCACATGGCTGGAGGACGGAAGTCAGAGATGCTTGGCTATTGCTGCTGCTGGATTAGGGTTACCCACCTTGCAAAGGGGAAACCCGATCCCAGTGTCCACATGGGATATTCTATCCCTTGGATAAAGTGTTTTTCCAGATCTGCTAAGGCAGTACAGGACAGGAGAGTCCCTGCTGGCATCTCCTGGCCCAAGTGTCTTCTGCATGCTGCCTAGGTGGAAGCTGCAGTGGGAATGCTTTTCTGCTCTCTAGTGATGGCCAACCACACTGCATCCTTCACACACAACCCCAACTCCTACTCTTTGCTTCATTGCTGATGGATGCTGGAGCAGATGAGACTCAGATTGTCCTGGTTATAGCAAACACCTGCTGCCAGCTCCCCAAAAAAGGCAAACCAGAGACCAGATGCCTTCTTGGTCCCAATCCCCACCAGATCACTCACTGGCTGTGAGCATTTCAAGTTCCCCACCCACACTGACCCATTCCCCTTTGCAATGTCCCAAGTGGCAGAGGGGGAAAAACAGTGCATTGATTCACCTCCTTGACTGAGCAAGTGCTAAACCACAGCCCAGCTTCAGGCTTTGCTGCCCCTTGACGTGTGCCCTGCCCATCTGCTGAGCAGCAATCAGGGAGGGGAAGGTTTTGGGAGAAGGCTTCCCTCCCTGATGTCTCATCTGTGGCCTTTAAAGCCAGCCAGAGCCTCCTCTCACCTCCCAACTGGCTCTCCTGCCTCCTCCCATCACTGCCTGTCCCTGGGGGGCTGCAGTTCTACTCAATCCAGCCCTGGGCTCCAGGGGCAGTGGTGACTGGCAGCTGAGTGCTCTGGGGGAGCTCCTGGGGCAGCAGAAGCACATGGCACCTGGGAGCTGCCAGGACAACTGAGGATCACTTTTACTCCCACTGCTCCTTGTTCATCTGTCAGACAGAGCCAGGCTGGTGTGAGCACCTGCCAAGGAGGAGCTGTGCCAGGCTCCACATGGCTCGGAGTGGGTAGGCTGAGCAGTGGCTGCAGCCAACATGCCCCAGGAGAACGTGTCCTGCACACAGGCACAGCAGGACAGCCACTTGCACTCCCATTCCTGCCCCGAGGAACCTTGTTCTTAAATTGGCCTGTTCCTCTTCAGGCACTGATACCCAGGGCCAGCAGTTCAGAGAGCAGCTGGAGAGAGGGCCATGCCCACATGGGGCTGCCTCTGAGAGCCCTGTGTGAGGCATGGATGGTTTTGGCTCCTCAGCCCCAGACCATGGGACTCATCCGATACGCTGGTCTTGTAGATGTTTCTGTGCTCTCAGTCAAAATCACCCTCTGCTCTGTCTCCAGCTCAGCTCCACCAAAGATGATGAGCAAATGCAGCCCAAGGGTGGGAGCCGAGTTCAGTGTGTCCCTCCAGGCAGCTGGGACTCTGAGATGGAGCATGGGATGGGGGTACATCACTCACACCTTCCGGCCCCCGGCACTGCTGGTACTGCAGGGGGCCTGCCAGAAGGCACGTGGGCTCTTCTGGCACTGTGCTGGGGCCACCACTGCCCCTTTCCCAACCCTAACCCCCCTGTGGCCACAGCATGCCAGACTGCACTCTGCTGCCTTGCCTGCATTTCTGTGCAGCTGCCTGCAGTCGCACCGGGACCAGGCTGTCCGCAAGGGATACACAGCATCCGGCAACCGGCTCTAAGTGCAGCAGGAGGCCAGCCAGTGCCTGGCACAGGGACAGGAGCATTGTCTGTGGGAAGAGGAAGGTGCTGAGCCTTTCCTCTCCCCTGCCCCACTTCCCGCAGCCTTGAGCCTAGAGGAAAGGAAAGGATGGGCGCAGGCAGCGCAACCTCCCCCACCCTGTGCACCTGCCAAGAGCAGCGGATGCGTAATCACCTGCCTTCCTCTTCCTCCTCCACTGACTCCCAGCACTGCTCTGAGGGAGATGAGCAGGCAAGAAGCCAGCAAGACAGCTCAGGAGTGCCAGGGAGATCGGAGGTGATAAATTAAGCTGAATGGCATTTTGAGTCACTGGTGTGGGGAGCAGTGAATGTGGCCGGCCAGCCATCGTGCAGCAGGGACCGGGGGCTCCTGTTCTGGGCATGGTCTTCCTAGGTTTGATGGGAATTACCTCCTTTTGGAGCCATGCAGCCAGGCCGTGGCACCGAAGGCTGCACTGGCAGCTGAGTTCAGGCGCTGCCAGGCAGGCTGGAGTCTGTGGGGAAGTTGCAGGGGTCAGTACAACTCACAGGTCTCCTCTGCTCCAGAAGCAGCTAGGTGTTATGCAGGGCAGTGCCTCACGGCACTGTGGCACTCTCATCCTCCTGGGGGGCTCCCGCAGCATCTCCACATGGGCAGCTGCCTTGGCTCCTGGCCCAAGCCTTCCCTGCAGGTTCCCTTGCTCCCCGGAGGTGGCCGTGTTCAGGCAGCTCAGGGGTGATGGCAGCTTTAGGCAGGAGCCCTTGCAGTTACTGATACTGTTACTGCTGCTCCCAAGGCTCTCTCACAGGGCAGTCAAAAAAACCTGCTCTTTTTGGTTGACTTCCAGGCTGTCCCCCCCTCTCAACAGCTCCCCTGAAGTTGTACCCTCAGCCTGGCTGGGCTCATCCTGAGCTCCCTTGTCACTGCTAGGGAAACCTCTCTGCTTCCCCATGGCAGGGAGGAAGGGAAAAGGGAGTGGAAGAAGGTGTGAGGGTCTGTGCGACAGAGGTGCCTGCTCCAGCCTTTGTAAAAGCCCTGGCACACTGGAGGAGTGCCTGAGCCTTGGCAGTCCTTCCCGCAGGCCTGCCTGGTGCCAGTCCAGCTACCGGCACCCTCTACCCCCAAAACCGATTCCCGCCAGCAAGGCTGTTTCCATGGAAACGGCAGAGTGACTCAGGACTTTGGGACCAGCTGGAAAACACAACTGCGAGCAGTGATCGCCTGAGAAGCGCCGGGGTCTCAGTGCCAGGGAGAGGGTGGGTGACTGCGGGAGCGGGCAGGGCTGCCTGCCCGCACGCCGGGCACACCGGCACAGAGGAGCACACGGCACAGCCTGCACAAGGCCACCAGTTGTGAGGCAAAACCTCTCTCCTGACACAAGTGAGACTGCAGCAGGCTCACCAGGGGACACATCCCAAAATGTGACTCATGGCAGACAACCCCTCTTCCCCCTTTCCCTTCCCCAACCCAGAGACTCATGCATGCGTAGTCACCCAGAGAATTCATAGCACCAACTTCAGCGCCTGCTCAGCCCTGCACCTGCGCCTCTGTCCCCTGCCCAGCATGCAACACCCCTGCATGCCTTGCCCAGAGCAGGACGGCTTGTTGAGGGCTGCTGGAGGAGGTAAGTGGCAGCCAGCACCCTGTGGTGCCTGCACCCTGCCCAGCCAGCAGCTCCCTCCTGCAGCCCCACTCCTCCCCACCTCACCACCCAGGCACAAAAGTTAAGTCACAGGTTTGCAAAGAACTCTCAGCCAGTGACCCACTGGCAAAGGCCCTAACACATCCCAGCGTTCTCCCACTGAGCAAAGAGTTTATCCTGTAAAACAACGTTGTGGCCACTGAGGCAGGGAAGACAGGCTTCTGGTGGGGTGCAAGCACCCACTTGGTCACGGTGGCTTAGTCATGCTGTTGGCTCTGCAAAGGCTGGAGGACACTAAACACGCCTGTGGGCCACCCAGCCTGGGCGCTGGCTGGCTGGACCCCACCACTCCCCAAAGAAGAGAGACCACTGAGAAAAAGCAGTGCCAAGCTGTCCCCTATCCCCTACTTGACTTTGGGCACCACCACAGACACGTGAGCAGGGCTGGTCTCTGCCCCCAAGCCTCACCCTCAGCAAGCCCCATCAACATGAGATCCTGACGTGGCGGGGATGAATTTTCAGCCTTGCCTCCTCTTCAGCCGTACAGGATTAGAGCTTCCCTACAGTCACAGCTTCAAATGCCAGCTGGGGACTCGTGCCCACTACCTTCCTCGGGTGCCTCACCCTGTGCCAAGCAGAGGTGCTTTGTGCCCCCAGACTCATTCTGCTTTTGCATTCATCACCTCCTGGAGCACTTTTCTTATGATAAGGCACAGAACTCCTGTGCTCAAAGCCTGGCACGGCCCCTGTTCATTCCCTCTGCATTTAAGAGGGACCAACAGATCCTTTAACACAAGAAGATTCTGTCCACTTTGAGCAGCACTTAAACAATCGCAGGACTTTCAAGAGGGTATCCATCTCTTTCCTACTGGCACACGGCATACACATTTTCAGTTAATTAATCGCTATCAAGTAATGCCAAATCCAGCCAGTCCCAGAGTTTTCTTATCGCAACATCCACCTGTGCCTGTTTATCCCTCATCCGCTGAACTGCATCTGCCTCTTCCCGAGGACGCGAACGCCTCGGTAAACCAAATACACGGGGTTTTGTGCTCTCCCCCTTCCCCTGAGCCATCCACCAGCCTGCTGGTGCCTGCTGGCTCCCAGAGCACTCCCTGGCAGGAGCTGGGAAGGCTCTTTCGGGATGAACGCGCTCATTCACCGCCTCAAACACTCTTTTTTGGAACGTCCCTAACCTACGGCCGCGTCAAGAGCCCAAACCTCGAACCGCACAGCTTTCCCGTAGGATTGCTCCATGCTATGGCGTGCTTGCACCCCACTCTGCGAGGTCTCCTCGTCAGCCTGCGCCCTCACGGCAGGTTTCTCAGACCGCCTGGAGCTCTGACAGCAAACGCCGGGCCATTCGCTCCGCCGGCTGCCGCGGCTCCGCGGCCGGGCAGAGCATCTGGCCTCCCTGTGCCACCGGGGACTTACTCACTTGCTCCAGGCGGGAGCTCCTCGCCCAACAGCAGCCCAAGTTTCGCGGCAGCTCGTTCCCCCGGGGCTCTGGGGCCAGGGCTGCTGTGCCCCC
>VXAX01002657.1:39206-96703 GCA_013399835.1 Leptocoma aspasia
CTTGGTAGCGATGATGGTGCACATTCATCTCCTCGTTTTCCGGTGGCCTTTGCTCATCAAAAACAATATTGTCATGGGGACTGGTTCTCCAGCGCCAGGAATCCTCCCTGTGCCACCTAAATCCGGGCTCACCGCCACGGGTTCAAAACCATCCTCAGTGGTGCCAGTGCCAAAATACTGGCAAGTGATGGCACCTTCCCACCATCCATCCCACCTTCCAAGGTAGGATGAGAGGAAAAAAAGCATGGGAGTGTGTCAGAGCAGCTGAAGTGGCTGTGCTCTGGCAGTCACATTCCTCCTTCTGCTTCTGTTCGACCCCTAGAAACAGGTCAGACATTTACTTTTGGCAACTTCTGAATGTTTCCCTTTTGTCCAGCGCTTGCCAACTAAACTGCATTTTTAGCAGTTTAACTGCAGCTCTGCTGAAATGGCAGCTGCCAGCAGAAGATAGGTTATGATTCTGGAGATGCTACAATGGATATTTATTTCTTATATTCCTATTTTATTTGGGGCATGTTTGGAGCTGCCTGGGCACTGGGCACAGCAGTTTTCTTCTTACATCCATGTGAGCAACATCCATCTCCTGAAAAACCCTGAGCTCTGCAAGGAGCTGCCTCCCCAGCTCAGGGATTTCTTTACCTCTGACTCTAGGATTTGCAACATGTCACTGTGGGATCACAGTACCAGCAGCTCGGAACTACACTTGGCAGAGAGCAGGCTAAGAGTAGCAGCGGGGCCCAGGTCTCTGAGCTGCCCTTGTGTCAAGAGAAGAATAAATCCCTGGGAACACTGGTCTCGCCTTCCACTCTCAGAGGCCTGCCAGGCTGTGACAGTGAGTTCAGAGCTCTGAGATTGCCTTTAAAACTCAGGAAGCACAACAGCAGATTGTCACGTTTGTTGTTTAGCATTTTGGACTTACATTTTCTGTTTTAGGAGTACTCAGATCTTGTGTGTCCAAAAATACTGGTATTTCTCAAGTTTTTTACAATATCCTGACAGCCCTAGCCCTCTCAATCTAATTTTAGAAAACTTTGTAGGGATTTTATATTTATAAACAGTTGGTGCTTAAATATTATTTCCCTCACCATAGCAACAGCTCCCCATTGTAGCATTCGCTATACAGTGCTATTGCATTGGTGTATCCCTGTTTTGAATGAGAAAGCCCTGAAGCCACTTGCTCTCTTGCTTGTTTTCCTATACCTTGCAAAGGACAAGGACTGAGGCTCCTGCCTGTCTGACTCTTCCTGGAGCTGGGAAAGAGCCATGCCACCAGCTGCTGCTGGAAACAAGCCGGTGGCCCTGGGGTTTCTGTTGCTGGTGCTTCTCAGGTGATGTGCTGGCTCAGGCCATCCCCTTCCTGCTGCTTCATTTGCCATGGTGTACCCCACCTTGTACCTGTGCAATGGCCCTGAGTGCCACCCCTGTGTGCCTTACAGGCCTCTGACAGCTCTGGGTGCCCATGGCATGCACCTGACCTGTGCTCCCACTTACCTGGCACCTCCAGCGAGTGGTGGGGAGCAGCTGCCAGCAGGCATCCAGCTGGCCCACAGCCGTGGCTGTGCTCCACTCCCACTGCGGGCCAAGGCACTGGAAGTGCAGGAATGGCAGGATTTCAAGGAGTTTGGCCAAAGGGGGCATAAACCAGTCCAGGGACCAGTGCCAGGAAGAAATCAAGGGGCTCACAGTAAGAATACGAGATCAGGCAGGCACCTGCGTGCTTCCCAATCTTTCCAAGGAGTCAGGGTTTGCTCCTCTCTTATACATCACTGAGACTGCTCTAAAGTTCATCTGCAGAAATCCAGGGTGTCCCACAACTTGGAACAGTCCCAGAAATACTTGGTCTCATACCACAGGTGCTGTAGAGGCTGTCTCAGACAAAAAAAAAAAGCAATTTGAGAGAATGGTGCAAAAAAAATGAGGAATAAAACCAGGGTTGAAGGAGAAACAGATGCTTCTGATGATTTCAGCTCGGCACGATCATGTTTTCTGATGCTGCCCTGGTATTTTAAGTGTTAATCTAAAGAGATGCTGTTTGTTAGTACATATTACAGTTCTCTATCTCTGACTGTTGAGTATTAAAATATTAATTAGGTTCTGTGGTGTGTGTTTGTGGTCAGTTTCTTTTCAGAAGGAAGGACTGCTGTGGCTGTACCTCACCCTCATCAAGAAAATTTGGTTCGGTTTAAAAGGCATCATTTTTCCCCCGTGTGGCTCCAGGCAGGAGAGCAGAGACTGCTGGTGACTTGGTGAGTCAAGAAAACTCACCTTGTAAATTTTCATCTGAGCCAAAATGCAGTTTGAAAATATCCAATTTCTATGCTCTTCAACAACAGATTTCTGCAAAGGGTTTGTATTTTCTTCTCTTAAGGTTCAAAAAAACCTACCTTAACAACATGTTTGGGAATATGTGTAATAAAATATCAATGTGGCTGTTAAGGTGACATGAAGGTTACTGTTCTAATCACTCCAAGTGCAGTCGGGAGCAAAGTTATGATTCCGTCAGTAACCTGGCCACGTTACACACCCCGTGTATCCTGCGAAACGCCGGTCACGTAAAAAGCAACGCATTAAGGCACATAAATTTAAAGGCAAACTAATAGATAACATTATTTGTGTGCTTAAGCACGGCATTTTGCAAGTCTGTGTCAGATGGCAGTGTAGTGTTTTTAAGTCCACCTGCGTGCTCCGTGTTTTTTCTGCCGGAGGAGGGGAGGCTCTCCCTGGGCTGCAGCGCCGGCAGCAATGCAGGAGCCCTCCCGCCTGGCTCAGGCTTTCCATGCTGGAAGGAAGCGCCTCTCCGGGCCGAGAAGGTAAAAACTTCGCTGCCATGCCCGGAGGATGGGGAGGTGTGTCGCAGAGGAAGAGCTGCTGTTGGCTCTCCGGCGGCCGCTCGGCAGCGGCTGGGGCACTGCAGCAGGCTGGGAGCCGCGGGAGGGCTGCGACGGAGCCGGGCTGCCGCTGCCTCCTCCCCGCCCTGGGGCTCCCTTCGAAGGGCTGGAGGGTGCAAGCCTCCCTTCGAGGAGTTTCGAAAGTCTGCCAGAGCCCGATGGGGTTACTGAAGTAGTTCCTAAGCTTCGCAGGAGCGCCAGCCGAGATTTCTCACAGAGTTTTTTGACACCTTGATCTTAAGGGACGAAGACTGGAATATTTTGGGGACAGCTGACTTTCAGAAAATGTTCTTTCTCACTGGCCTTCATGTAGAAGCTTTAACAAAATACTTGAGACTTATCATGCTTCTGTAGTTCAGAAGGGGAGATAAACATCTCATGCTATAATCCCTTCTCTCGAGTAGCTTATAAATTCTGTGTGTGCAGGAGTAGTAATGTCCCAAGGATGTGTTTATTTACCCCTGCCTTTCACTCCCCCTTCCTCTTCGGTTTGCCCTCCCAAGAGCCACAAGAAGTCAATATAACACATAAGGTAAAGGAAATGGATGAGGACAAAAGTAGCTGCCTCAATGTTATGCCGTCACTTTGACATACTCACAGAATCGTGGCTACGGATCAGTTTTAAATTGCTGGGCAGGCGTGGTGGGAGAGATTCTCCTCCTCTATACAAAAATAAACTCAATCAATCACCCATTCGTAAAATCCCAGATTTTCAGTGCCAAATAGTCATTGTGGCTGCTCAGCCTTGCCCTGTGGGTGACAGGCTGCAGCCTTGTACCCAGTGATTCCCACACCGGAACTGTCAGGATGAGCACAGCTTTGTCTCAGGAGAGGTGCCTTCAGTGCTGTGTGTGAGTTGCTCCAGAGCTTGATGTGCCTGATGGTGAAACACTCCCCTTATTTCTAGGCTGGAGACATTGAGTTTTGGCTTTCAGCCACTGGATCACATTATGCCTTTGCCTATTAGATTAAAGAGCTATCTACTATCTGAACTATTTCTCCTGTGTAGGTATTAATAGATCATGATCAAGGCACCTCTTAACCTTCTCTCTGAGAAGTTAAATAGGCTAAACTTCTTTATCTCTCATGCTGAAGCAGAGTTTTTTGGGCTTTTCATGATTCTTGCTGGTCTCTCCAGCCTGCCTGATGTCTGTTGGAAAACACACACCCCACAAGCACAGAGCATCTCAGGACTGACTGTGAGAGCAGCTGTGCTAACTCAGCTAAGGATCCTGCCTTGGCTCAGCACACCTGCTTAGCACACTGTGACTGGGCTGGTCATCCCCCTAGCATCCCATCTTACTCCTGAGAGTAAACCTCCCAGGAAAAGGTCAAACCTTATAAGCTCCTGGGGTCTGCCTTACTCCTAGCACAGAAAATAACATAAATGGGACACAGTGCAGTTCTGCCCCAGCTTTGCTCAGCCCCCAGGTCATCCCTCCCAGGCCTGTTCCCACCTCCCTTGAGGTGAGGTCAGGAGGAAAATCATCCACTGATGGACACCCCAAGCCAGTATCAAAAGCCATATTGGACTTACACATATCTTTGTATGTTTGTTTTCTTCCCTTTAAAGGTGTACTTCAGCCTTCACGATGTTAAATATGCCTCATAAATCATGCTGTATCCAAGTCAGTGCTTTTACTCAGCCTGTATCTTTTGTAGTCCCATTTCCTTGGGAGTTAGAAATACAGTAGTAACTTTAACACTGCTTCTGGTGTTTTTAATAAAAATCATTCACATATTATGAATTTGCAGAGGGGTTGGGTGTGAATTTACTAGGACACTCCATATTTCACTGGGCTGAAAAGGGGGGATTTGTGAAGGTGTCAGTGAAGACTGGAGATTGAAAGTCTGGTTAAAGAGCAGTTTGTCTTTTTGACAACCCACACCCCTCCCTAACCAGTCCTGGGCCACTGCCTCCCTACCAGCCCCACACAGCTGCCTCAGACAGGTAGAAAACCCCTCAGAAACTATCTCTCAGTAATTCTTGGTGGCATCAGGTACATGGGTTGCTTTGATCCCAGAACAAATGAGAGGTCCGTCAAAGCCAGCCGTGAGTGCCACCTTCATGCCATGCCAGGGTAAGGTGCCCCACGTTCACACACTCACGTGTCCTGAAAATTCCTGTCAGTGACTGAAGGGTGAGGTCATTCAATCGTGGTGCAAGACAGCAAGGTCTTGCAGAGGGGAAGGTGACTTTATTATACAAAATCTCTAATGTGTTTCGCCATTCATGTTCTCTTACGTACAAGCACCAAGATTTGTGTCCCCAAGGGTTTTCCAGGATCTCTGTGATGCAGAGCACAGGGATGCTGGTTGCTGGGTCCTCCCTGTGATTCCTGCATTCCTCTTGCTGGGAAATCCTGAACTAGTTTATTGGACTGATATTGTCTGTCTGTTCAGAGCTGTCTTTTGCAGCTATGTTCCTACTGGGTTAACAGGAAGTAATAACATGCTGCTGTCTTCTGCTAACACAGCATTTGTCCTGAGGCTTATCAGACCTGGGATTGGTGGTGCTCTGCTTGACTAACTGGAAGAGCATCCTTGCTTATGAATATAGCCTTTCTTTTAGCCCCTGTTCTGCTCTTCCCCCAGTTCATACACACGAGTTTGCATTTGTCTAGCATCCATACCAGCCTTAGTATTTCCATTAAAAGACTCTGCAAGGACTAAGACAGGGAACAGTCTGCCACCTGCTAGGCCTGGATGCCGTGTGTCCTGTGTGTACGGGGAAACGAGAGCCCCCCCTTGTAAGCTGCTAAGGCTGGGATACTTGGCATCCAGAGAGGAAGATGTAGGCTTTGCTGGATCTTAGAGCAGGTCTGTCTCAATATTCAGGCATTTTGGGTAAGATTAGTTTCCCATTTTGGAAAAAAAA
The DNA here is from genome assembly GCA_013399835.1 of Leptocoma aspasia. Classification (NCBI taxonomy): domain Eukaryota; kingdom Metazoa; phylum Chordata; class Aves; order Passeriformes; family Nectariniidae; genus Leptocoma; species Leptocoma aspasia. The sequence continues at coordinate 44,973 of VXAX01002657.1, forward strand.
GGACACAATGTCTTAGACTGTATATGGTGCTGTTTGTTACTCGCAATGCTTTGGGGGTTTTTAAGTTGCCCTGAGGTTGGTATGACCATGGCCACCACACTTGATAGGAATCCCCACAGAGTAGAGGCATCTTGAGAGGAGCTGGCCAGTCCCCAGGGAAAGTGTGAAGGCTGCTGGATCCTGTCTGCAGTACTTGAGACTAGAGAAAAGTCTGACCAGAGGGCTACAGCTCTGTCCTGAGATAGTTTTGCCTCTATTCCAGCTCAGGGATTGCACTGGTGAGGGCATGTCTGCCATAAGGGATCAGGGTGCTTGCCCAGGAAGGGGCTGCCAGCCTGGCAGTGCAGCACCAGGAGGTGATGGGACCCGCTGTGCCCCCAGCCCTGACCCCAAGAGGCAAGGACTGTCTCTGGCAGAGCGTCCAGGGCGGTGGTACTCCGAGCATCCCAGAGCTGTGTCTCTGCTGGAGAGCCAGCTGTGACCCACGCCACCGGCATGCACAGCATCTGCTCTGCCTCCCCAGCCCTTCTGATGTGGTTGTCATACTTCTCAGAACCTTGAATTAGCTCAGCATTAGTGGAGTCTCTCATTTCCTCCTAAACTGCCAGAAGTTCACAAAGCCTCTGTGGGAGCCTGCACAAAACTGGGATGCACAAGAGTTGGTGACATTGCCACTGCAAGCCCAGCCCAAGCATCTGCCTGTCTCTCTAAGGACAGATGGGTCTCCAAGGAGACCCTGCCTCCTCCAGCTGCCGCTGAGAGGGTACAGAAGGCTGTGCTCTGAATCCCTATGGAGGGTTGGGTACCAGCCCCATGCCCCCTCCCCAAAACACCGTGGCATCCACAAGCCTGAAAGGGCTTCCTCACCAGCAGCTGTGCACTGCTCCTTGCTAGTGTGCAGGGCTGCAGAGAGGGAAGGGCATGAACCTGCTTTCCACTGGGTCTGTGCTGGCAAAGGTGAGGAGCTGCTGCTTCACCCTGTCCTGAAACACCCAATCCCTGAAACACTGCCCATGTGTCCTGGCACAGGACCTGGCTCCAGGGCTTGGACAGAAAATGCTGTTTGCCATCTGACAGGTCACTGTGGAAGTAATTTTTCCTTTGACACACCTCTCATGAGAGTAGGGTGGGAGAAGCTGGGGGGCTTTGCCTCTGGCACCCTGCCACCCCTTGTGAGGTACGTCCCAGCCTGGCCTCCCTTGGCTGCAGGTGCCAGAAGCTTTGGGGCCAGCTTCTACAAGCAGGAGTCCTTCCTTCCCCTGATTTGTGTGTGTACTGGTGGCTGCAGGAGCTCCAAGGGCCAGGGAGAGCATCCTACCACTGTTCCCTCCCCAGCCAGGCTGGATCCACTCAGCCGCGTCCCAAGGAGAGGGGGAGCAGAGGGCGTGGGGAGAGTCCACCAGCTGCTTTGAGGAGCACTGGAGTGGTGGTGGCCTCGCTGAGCAGAGCTGCAGCTTCACAAGGGGCGGCTGGGGACGGGCAACAAAGTCAGGTCTGGAGAGCTCAAAGAGACGCGATGCTGTGCCAGGGCGGTGGTGCCGGCAGGGCATGCGGTACGAGGGGCGGTGCAGAGGCTGCTCTCGCCTGGGAGCTGCAGAATCGCATCCCAGGTGCCTGATCCTCCTGCAGCTCCCGGCTGCGGGCAGCCGCACAAACCAGCCTTCTCAAGGAGGTCTGTGAGGTCGGGGCTGCCAGCGGCCAGGCACGGGGCAGGGGCACCCCCTCAATGCCGCCAGTGTCCCTGTCCCGCCCCTGGCGACAATGAGCCCTTTCAGGGAGCCGCACCGGCCCAGCCCTGCCTGCAAACACGGCGGCAGCGGCGAGCAGGCTGCAGGCTCGGGAGCCACAGGAGCCAGGGGCTCCTCCTGCAAGCCGGGGCCATCTCCCACCCTGGCCACACCACTCTGGTGTCACAGCTCGCTCCGTTCTTGGGCGCGCAGGCTGTTTGATAATTGGGCTTCCCCTGCAAGCCAGGCTGGGGAAGAGGATGGAAGGTCAGGGCTTTGTTCGAGATGCCAACAGGGAGTTCTAGATGGTCCCATGGGACCATAGGGGCCACGTGGGAGCTTGGGCTGGGCACCAGGCAGCCAAAGAGGCCACAGCACCACGGCTTGGGGCACAGGCTGGCTGGGATCCACAGGAGTTTTTGCTTCAGGCTTCCTACTTGTGTACCTGTGGCTGCTGCTGTCAGTATCTGAGCATCGAAATCCTGGATTAGCTCTATGATACAGATTCAGGAGGTGCCTTCCAAGTTCACCGTGCTCCCTAAGACCTCCTGCTGCTTCCTGCTTCCCGTGCCCTTGCTCAGAGTTTGCCCATGCTTTTGGCTGTGCTGGAGGGGGGACAGGGAAGCAGCCTTTTTCCCCACAGGACACCTCTTCTGCTGAGTCTGCATGTTGGTGCTGCTTCTCCTCCAGGCGTAACACTGGAACTGATTCCCAGGCTGCTGACCCAGCACAGTGACAGGAGCAGGCAAGGACACTGTCTAGGGCAGGCACACTGCCTGGTGTCCCCAGAGGAGGGCAAGAGGATGTCTTGGGTCCTCTTGGGCCAAAGCAATGAGCAGGGTGTCTGGGCTGGGACACCTCCACTCTAAACAGGCGCTGCCTGGCTCCTCCAGGAGATGCCCATGGAAAAGGTTCATGGCTGCAAAAGTGAGTGACAGTGTACATTGTGTTTGTGCACTGTTCTCACAGCAGCCAGCAACACACCTCAGGGCCTGATCCTTCCCTGAGGAGCGGGGTTAGGTAGCATGCAGTGAAGTCAGAAAGAAGGAAGGGTCACACATGGAGCAGGAGGCACCAGCACAAGAGGTCAGCTGAGGCACGGGGCCTTGCTGGCTCCCCAGACAGGTGCAGGAGATCTCTGCAGACAGCACTGCCTTGGACTCCACAGCAGGACTCGTGGAGATTTGGTACTGGAAGTGTGATGTCTTGAGCCATTTTGTTGCCCCGCATATTTTGAGCTCTTATTCTATCTTTGTTCTTCCTCAGTGGCTTCTCCTGCTGTCCCAGGCAGCTGTGGAGCTCCTTGCTTGCACCTTCTGGTTTGATTTGGTGGGCCACTTGATTTTTCCACTTGTTCTTTTGTCGTGCCTGTTTTAGAGCTGTATTGATTTCTCTCTTTGCGTGACTTCCACAAAAGCTGCTCTTTGCTCCCAGCTGTGGATGCTGTTTTTTCCATCTCTTTGCTTCCCTTTGAAAACACTCGCTTTGCTAACCCCTGCAAGCAAGGAGACACTTAAAACCCCTGAGGATGGATAGATGAAAGGCTTGGATTTATTCCCCAGTGTAAACTACAGCAGCTCGGGGTCTGCTGTAGTTTAAACAGCCTCCTCTGAGCTGCCTGTGCCTCACCTATAACCCACTCCCTCTAGAACTGGTCCAGAACTTGCAGCAATTCGATGGAAACCGAGGGGTGATATTTTGGGTTTGATTAAGCTGCCCTTTCCCAAGAATTTATTGGATTTCATTGTGGCTTTCACCTGCCCACTGCTATTCCAGGACCAAGGGAACCCTCCTGTGACTTCCTAAGGATGGAATCAGACACCATCATGGTGCTTGCAGGTTTCTTCTGACTTCCTGTAGCCTTTGGAGAGGCAGAGGAGAGCTAAGCAGGGATTTCAGGCCCTCTCTGGGGATGGACTGTACCCACCATCTTTGCCAGATGAAGAGGTGGAACTGGGACAATGCCCTGCTCTGCAAAGGGTCATGCCTGGCTCCCAAGGGAAGGGACAAAAACAGATGTCTGACTGGACCTGAGTGGGTTTGTGTATTGCTCAGTGCCCCCTGGAAACCTGTCCCCTCTTCCTCCTCGTCCAAGGCAGTAGCCCCCAAAGCCCTGGGGGGGACAGGGGAGAAGGCTCATTGCCTTCTCCTGGAGCTGGGGCAGCCTGAGCCATCTGACAGTGGGGCTGCATCCAACATGCACAGGCACCATCTGCTCCAGCACGATGCCACCTGTCCCTGCTGCCCCCACTGCTGTCCCCTCTCTCCCTCCGCTGCCTGGTCCCACCGTGCTCCAAGCAGAGCCAACAAGCCAAGCACATTAAAAACTTAATGTAAAACTAATTTGTCAGCCATAAAAAAGTGGGAAAGGCTTCAGCACATTTTCTGCTCATTTTATTTAGCTCTCCCAGCAGGCAATGTGTGCCTCCCATCTCTGACAAGCCAGCTCTCACTCAGCACCACAGTGGGAGCCTTGCACTGCCAGGGAGAGAGGGGCTCCCTCAGGGAGTCAGTAAAGGGGAAGGCTGGAGGGGGCCTGTGGAGCAGGGGGACCCTGCAGGAGGGAGCTTCTGGCTGTGAGGGGAGAGCTTCAAAGAAGATGCTGCCACCAACCTGAGCAAAGTTTAGCCCCTTGCAGCTTGTCAAAGGTCTGGGACCACCTCTAAAGTGTGTGTGGGCAGGGGCTTATGGCCACAAGAAAACTCACAGGGACTTCAGGAGGTTTCAAGTCCTACCTCCTCCTCAAATCAGGATCAGCTATGGAGCCAGACTGGGCTGCTCATGGCATTATCCAGTCAGGTCTTGGAGAACTCCAAGGATGGAGGATGCCATATCTATGGGATTTTTCTCCTTAAATATCTGACCCAGTTTCCAGGACTGTGAACTGTGTGAGGGACTGGGGCATCTACCTGCCAGGGGAAGGGTAGGGTAAGGCATGAGAAGGGTAAGCTTGATGGTCACATTTCATTGTCTTGCTAGGGAGCAGGGATGGAAGAATGATGGATCCCTACAGGACTGCAGGTTGAAACTGAGAGTAGGATTTGAGGTTGGGCATGTCTTTGGCATGGCTGAGGCAGTCAGTGGGCAATCTGTGCCTCTAGAGAGCCCCAACAGCATCCTGGGGTACCATGTCCAGCCTAGGGTGGCTGCCAGAGGCTGAAACAGACTGGGACAGTTTGTTTAAAAACAGGAGAACAGGCTGGAAAGCTGGTATGTAGAGAGCAAAAGAGCCTCACATCTGCTTAAGAGATGGAGCCAGCGTAGGAAATACCCAAGGGAGGAAGGGGAAGAAGGATGAAGCTAGAGAGAAAGAAGTGAAAGTGGGTGGGAAGGTGCTTGGTAATACCAGGTCCAAGGCTGCAGAATGGTCCCTGGCAAAGAAATGTAAAGCTTTCACATTAGCCTGGACAAAAGCCCTCAGGGAATTGAGCACCAGCCAGAGAGCTGCAGGCTGTGGGGGTTGCCCATGGCATGGCCTCTCCCCAGGCTGCTGTGGGCAGAGCAAGCAGCAAGGAGAACGTGACATCCCTAGAGGACTCCACTCTTCACGTGATGCTGGTGAGTCACTGGCACCGTGGAGCTAAGTGGCAGCCACAGCCCGGTGGCTGAGCAGCAGGAGCTGAGACATCTGTCCCAGGAGAGAGCTGCTCAGAGAGGGCGTGGGTGAGCCCGTCCCTTGGGATGTGTCTGTGTCAAGTCACCCCAAAAAGCATTATCTGAGAACCAACACTGTTTGTCCTTTCCTGCTGTTCCAAATTTGCAGGACCCACAAACAGGAGCCAGCAGGGCCTGACCACCACTTAGCCCTCTGGTCATTGGGTGCTTCTCCAAAATATTGCATTAGGGTCTTTGAAAGCTCTAGATTAGCATTGACATCTGAATATCTGCTGCTGTGTACACAAGTAGTTGCCCATTTCATATTAGCATGCACACAGAATTGCAGCAATTCAATACAAACTATATACTGGTGCGTTGTACTAAATGCATATTAATCCAAAGTGCTTCATATACTGACTGTGCAGTGAGGTATTTAAATTTGTAGCTCCTATTACTACTGACTCACATTAAACCACATATTTATCAGAATTGGTGTTTTGATGTCTGTAATATACCACCAGAAGCTGTGATTCTTTTTAGCCTTCCAAAATGTTTTTTTCCCCTGGTTACCATGTCTGCAATACCAGGTCAGATTGGGTCAAATCCCTAGGAACTCTGGAACAGCAATGCCCCCATGGAGACATCCCTGCCACAGGAGGTGTTATTGTGGAAATCTCAAGAGGTGGAAGCACTGGGATTTCCCTGCTGTCACTTTCCTGCTGGATCAGTCAGAGCAAATGCTGTTGTATTTCTCTGCTGTACTCATGTGGCAGAACAGCTTGTGTTTGCCCACTGCTCCCCCCAGAGCACATGGAGGGGCTAGAACTGCTCTGGGGAGTCTGGCAGGGAGGGAAGGAGCGATTGGTGAGTGGGGATTCAGGAGGGCAGCTGTGGCATATGTAGGAAGGCTGTACCTGGCTGTCAGGAGGGTTTGCAGTGGAGCAGCACAACGAGTGCAGGCACTGGAATGCAGGGGTGCTGCAGGCAGAAGCCCCTGCCTCGAGGAGTGGAAAAGTCAAAGAATGGGAGAGAAACTCAACAGAAGTGGCATCAGGAAAAAATACCAGAGTAAGGGATACGCTTCTGCCTCTGAAATTTTATGATGTTGGGCAAAATCATTCAAGTGCTTGGCAAAAACTGGCCCTATCCTCTCTCACATGCCTGTGCCCCTGTCTGTGCCCTGGGCTGCTGGGCTCTCCCAGCCTCCCTGCTGCCCTCCCTCAAAGAGAGGGCACTGAGCTCCCTCCTGGCAGTGCATAACCCACACTGCAGCCCTGGGGGAACTGGCCAGGACATGGCAACAAGGATGGGTTTAGCTGTCTATGGTCCACAGTGGTGGTATTTAGAATGTCCCATCTGCCACAACTTCCATCTCCAAGGATCACAGGTGGTGCCCACAGTGCCGGGCAGCTCCACGGAATTTTTTGTCCCTTGGAGAGTTCAAGTCAGCAAAGCTCCAGCCCTGCAGCACAGCCCCCCAGAGCCAAGGTGTGAGCGTGTCTGGGATTCAGTAGGGGAACTGCTTGGTCCCAGCTGCCTCCCTCGACTGCTGTCTGGAGAAGTGAAGGACCATGTGCTCAGGCAGTCAGTGATGGATGGCAGGGCAGGTCCTGAGATGGAGAAGGAATTGCGCTGCTTGCGGGAGGAGCGGCAGGGGGCTGAAGGGCAAAGGCAGCACATTCCCTGGAGCTGTGCAGAGCTGCTGATGTGGGAGTTATGGCCCTCCAGCATTGCAGCAAGTTCCTGAAGGCTGGAGGTATGGGAGAAAGGCTACAGGAACAATTGAGAGCAGTAGCAGTACCTGAGAGGCTGCTTAGACCCCACTCCCAGCACCTTCTTGCTGGGTGTGTGGAAGACACTGGGGTCAGTCTGTCCCACAGCGCTGAGCTGCTCCAGCTGCAGAGAGCAACATCCTGCCACGGAGGGGGCCTCCTCCCCAGGGCACAGAAACACCTCTGGCTTGGAACACAGGAAGAGAAGGAGCAAACAAGTGGGGACCTGAACCACCTTTTGAGGCAAACAGCAGTCACGGCCTGTCCTGGGAGGCCAGGGAGAAGTGGTGTTTGTGCCCATGTAGCACAACTTGGGTTGTGCTAGTGCTTACAGCATGATTGGGGTTTGCTTTTATATTGGTGGGCAAAAGAGCAAAGGAGTGATCTTTCTCCAAAGCATCAGGCAGCTCCTAAGCTTGCCTCCAGCAAGTTCTCCATTTCCCAACAAACCAGGCAGTGGTTTTTGGGTGGAAAGGGATACAGTGAGTCCATTACTGTCCACAGGGCACCTGCTGCTTCTGTCGTTTCCAACCAGCTCTGTGAGAGGAGTGAGTGGGAGTTACTCATTTCTGCAGTAATCTCTGTTTCCCAACAGCATCAACAAATGCAGGCTGTATCCCAGAAAATGGCAGGGGAAAAAAGCAGTGTGTCCTTCTGGCTAAGGGCAGTGCTTTTTCTCCAAGCAGATCCCTGCTCAGATATGGCAGATTTGCCACAAGACAGGGGGACACCCAAAATGTGCCCAAACCCACACAAGAGTAAACTGCTATCCTATCTTCCCCTTTCTTATTCAACTGGGAGGGAGGAAAGCCATGTGCTGGCATCCAGAGTTTTAGGCATCATCCTCTGATGGATAGTCACAGCTGAGGTTCTGATCCAGCCAAGTGGGGAGGGGCAGCCCCTGGGGGCCACTGTGACCAGTGCGCTCTTGGGTTAAACGTGAACCCACCTGAGAGGGAAAGTGGGTCAGGGCAGTCTCCCTCAGCTCACTATCAGGTTAATTTGATTCCTCGTTTAGTCGGAGCAGAAGGAAATTGTGGGCTCTGACTCCCACCCTTCCCTTTGATCTGTTTTGGTTGCTGCAGGCACTTGCTTCTTTCTGCAAGGACTGGATTCAGAGCCCTAAAAAGCTGATGATTATTTGCAAGACAAGACTCTGGAGCAGGGTAAGATGGATTTGGGGGATGGGCCTGGGAAGAGCCCCTTCCCTCAGCAGAGCAATGCCATGGTCAAAGGACCATCTGATGGATAGTCACAGCTGAGGTTCTGATCCAGCCAAGTGGGGAGGGGCAGCCCCTGATGTGCTTTTTGCACATCAGACCTGCTACCCTTGCCTTGCTGCTGGGCTGCAGCAGCGGCTCTGTGGGGCTCACCATCAAGGACACCTGGACATCACTGTCCTCCCTGCAAAGTGCAGTGGTGAGTCCAGGTCTTCCTCTGTCTGGGAAACAGAGGCACCATGAAGCTCAGCACTAAAAGAACCTGTTCCCATCTCTGTTTCCAGTGGGGAGCATCCAGGAAGGGTCTGGGGAAAGGGAAAGCCATCCTTCCCTGGGATGATGGAATGGGATATCTCCTGCTCACCTAGAGCCTGGGAGAAGCTGGACAAAGAGCAGCATGGTGGGTGCTGGCAGGTGGCACTGGTGCCTTTGTGGTCCCAGAGCTGTGTGTTTGTCCCACGTGCCACAGCCGCCCTGAACCTGTCTGGTTCCAACACAGCCAGTGTGGCCTGGCTGCAGCTTCCCACACTGCAGGTTATGGCTGTGCAGGTGCAGGAGCTGTGGGATTCACCTGACTGAGCACCAGGCAACGTGGATCCACCTGTGCATCCATCCTGCTGCTGCCAGGGCTGGCTGCACGTGCTTTGGAGGGAGGGAGTGAAGCCATCCGAGTGTTGTTGGTTTACTTTGCAGGCGACGATAATTTTCTGCCTGCTGCACACTCTTTAATTAACCGCTCAGAGGATGTGGGGCGAGAGGCGTAATGAGCACTCCGTTTGCATATCAAAGGCAGCATCATTAATATCCCAGCACTCACAAGAGCTCTCAGAAGGCAGGCGGGTCACGGGCAGGGAGGCTGGCGGCAGCTGGAGCCAAAAGCCCTGCTCGGTGTGCGAGGGGCTGCACCTGGGCTGCGCTGGGCTGATGGGCAGCGAGTGGGAAGCCTCAGCCTCGTGCCTTGGGGTGGCAGCAGAAGGGCTTTGTCAAGGCAGGGAGGTAACAGGGCACTTTCTAAGCAAAGGGGGATCTCACTGAGGAGTTTTGGCAATGTTGCCCAAATCCAGCCACGTCCCAGGCTGCTCTGCAGCAGTTCCTTTTCTTGACTCTCCTGCCAGCCTGGAGGAGTTGTCCCCAGGCGACCCCTTACTGGCCAGTTTGAGTGGCCCTGGAAGGCTGTACTGAAGTGGCTGATTGTTCAGATAAAGCTTATCCTGTTACCCAGGCTGTTTGTTGCCATACAGCATTTGCACAGAGAAGTCCCTGTAGATCTCAGTTTGGCCATGCTCAGACAGCAGGATTAAATGTTCCTCTGCTTCTGTCTCCTGCATGGAGGAAATCAGCTACCCGGGTGACAGTTTACTCCTACACATGCACTTGTCTTTCTCCTTAACTCTTCTAATTAAATATAAAAATTTCCCAAGGGATAGGGAAGACAGCATGCCAGGGCATCCTTGGCTCTCTCTGCATGTCTGGACACAGTGTGCTTACTGGGATTCTGTCCTTGCCAGGCTCTTGAGGATTTTTGTCAGCAAGAGACTTGTTTTGAGCACTCGGGTTAGCCCATGCGCTTACCAGCAGGCTGAGCAGGCATCCCCAGGTGGGACTTGTCTGGCAGGCACTTGGTTTCGCTTCTGAAAAGCTTCTGAAAAGTCTCTGTAGGCTTTGCAAAGTTCTGGGATGAGGAATGAGATGCCCAGGATTTCTTCTGCTCTGCTCCCACTTTCTCTTAGCTCCTTCTGCTTCCGTGGAGCCTGTATTTGTTTGGATAACCTCACCTAGATAGTCTCAAGGAGACAAGGATTTGCAGCTTCTGGGGGAAGAGGACAAAAGAATTTTTAAGGCTTGATTTTCTCCCTTGATCATCCTTCCTTTTAGACAGGGCACTGAGAGATACTGTTAGGGGCTGCCTGTAGCTAAGAGCACACAGGCCAAGACACCAAGAAGGGAAAACACCCTGTTGGAGGTGTAGCAAATACCTGGCTCTTTTCCTCCCTATCTAGGTGCAGTTGGAAATGCTTTTGGAGCCCCATCTGAACATACATGCACTCCCTCAGTTAAGGAAACCCTTCCTGACTCTCCTGACCCTGCCTGGCTCCCCAGCAGCCATCTCTGTCTGAGCCCCTCCATGGCCATGGGAAGAACAGGGAAGGTTTTGTGAAATACAGGAGCTCTGGTTTGGTAGCAGAGCATGTTATCAAAGGGAATTCTACCCTCCAAGTTCATTATCCATGCTGCCAGTCAACAAAATAAACTGATTTCTGTGCTGTTCCTCAAAAACTTTATATAAAAGCCAACCAAAGACACACTTAAGTTGATCATATTGCAAGGCAAATTTACTACCGGGTTCCTTTAAGCCAGTTAGAGGTAGAACAACACAATGATCAAATTAAGGGCACAATTAAGATTAAATTGATAGGTCTGAATGTTCAAGTGCCAAGTGAACACAGCAGGTAATCACATCAAACAGTGAGTCTGATATTAGAAAGAATGACATGGTATTCATCTTCCATGTGCTCTGAGAGTAAGGGGAACAGCTGAATCACTTTCAGGTGGGGCTTCTGCCAGGGTCATGAGGGCATGGGAGCAGGGAAGGAGCTGCAGGATATGCAGGTCCCTAAGATCAAGCACCTGCTGCTGAGTGAAACTCCTGGTAGCAGTCCTCCACCTTGTTGAAGCTGAAGCCACTCAGGGTAGGGTGGCACAGTGGTGCCATTAGACCTTTTGCACCTCAGATTTGACTGTTGAAAAGACACACATAGAAGGATAAAAGTAGGTTTAAATGAGTATTTAAAGTAGGTTATAGCTGATTGTGGCCACCATAGACTTCCTTGAATTGACAGGTCCTTACAATGTGTTGTATATGGATATTGAGCACATGAATTTTAGTATTTTCATCCTGCCTACTGAGCCAGATATGTGCTCCCTTCCTTATTTGCTGGGATCAGAGCAAAAAGTCCACGTAAACAAACTTTTATGTCATCCCAAAAGATCTCACTTCCTTCTCTAGAGGGTTTTCTGAACTCTCGGGTTTGTTTCATTTCTTCCAGCAATGCTGCTCTATCCAGAGCTCTTTTTCTTGGGAAGAAAAGGAGCTGCAGCCCATGAACCACCACAAGAAGGATGTATAGCTCCCATGGGACCTGTGGTGGTTTGTGATTCGCAGCATGGCTTGCCTTGGTGAGGAGATGTCTGGGATGAGGAGGCCAGGATCTTCCTTCACATGCATAGCAAGGTCTTGTACTGCTCCTGTTTTGGAGATCACTTTCTTGAGGAGCATTTGGCAACTCGTCTGTGAAGCAGGAGGAAGGATTAACCATGAGCATCCTCACTGTCATATCTGACTGAAATATGGGGGCTCTCAGTATTCAGGCTCAAAAAGGAGGAGCTGTTACAGGGTGTGTTCCATGCAGATGCTGGGTGCTCCTTAGTCCTGTCCCTCTTCACTGCCTGTTATTTACCTCCACTGCTTCAGTGTCTCATTCCCTTTCCCAAGGGGTTAAGGGCAGCCAGCAGCTCCCATCAGCAATGTTGGCACATGTGCATGTGGCATTAGGTAGCACAAGAGGCTCTGTCTCCAGGCAGAGGGGACATAGCGGTCAGGGTGGCTGGCACAGCATCGCTTTTTGGGGAGAAATCCTAACCATCCTTGTTTTTTGTCCAGGACAGTTTAATTGAGTTTCCTCAGGGAGAAGCATTTCCATCTAATTCAGCTCTTAATTAACCCCATGCACCCCAAAGAAGCTCCGCAACCACTTGTAAATTAAATATGAAAAGCATTATTTATCTAGGAATAGGAGCCTAATGGCTGCCGGTCTGATGCTCATAGTCACTAATGATGATGGATATGGGAGAGAGAAGTTGGGAAGGAAATGGAGGGGAAGAGTTTCTTTGCTCTTAAAAGGTGCAGACACAGATGTGTAAGGGATGTGCTCCTGGGGCAGGAACAGACGTTTTCTGCCCTTGATTAAAAATTAGTGTGAAAGAAGCACCAGGAGGCTGGAGGAGCATATTCCCACTGTAATAACCTGTGTCTTACACTGTGTTGTGGCAAGGTGAGCCACGGAGCTGGTGTTGTTGGAAAAGGAGGAAAATCAAATCTTCCCATTGCCATGGGAAATAGTTCTGTGGCTATTAGGAGCCAAAGAAAAATGCTAGGACCATTTCAACCTTTCCAAAGGAGGGCATGAGAGATGAAGATGCCAATGGCTGATGCGCTCACCCGTCACCCCTACAAGCCCTTCTTGAGCCTGGGCTTTACCCCAGCAGGGGGATTGCAGGGTTCACTCACTTAACACTGGCTCTGTTGGCGTCAAAAAGAAAAAAAAAGTCCACAAGCACAGCTGCCTCTTCGGAGGCTCAGAGGGAGAGAAAAGCCAGGAGAGTGGCAGGCTGGGGCTGGTGCCAGTGTGAGGGTTGGCTGGGGAGAAGCGGCCCGGCCGGGGGCCCAGAGCTGCGTGTGGGCCCAGGGCTCGGGCAGCCCTGCGAGCCTGCAGCCCGGCATTTCCTTAAGGCTTTCCGCTTCCTATTTTGTCTCCGCTCGAAGGTTTTGTCCCTTTCAGCAGGCGGGAGAGCTGAAGCCAGCTGCCTGCCTTGTCACAGGGGAGGTTTGTTCCCGGCGCAGACGGAAGATGTTCCCGGTGAGGCGCTCGCCAGGGCCCGGCACGGCTGGCCATGGCAGGTACGCGGCTGAGCAGGACAGGGGGGGACAGCGCGGATGGGAGGTGAAGGCCACCTTTGGGGCACTTCCCCTGCTATGGGATGCTCTGTGCTGAGATTTAAGACTGTCAAAAGTTTGCAGGCACAGGGTGCCAAGGAAGAGAATTTTTGTTCCTGGGAGATTTCCTTGTGGCACCCTCCTGCTGTGCATTCATTGTCCCATTCAGCAGCGCAGTATTAACTCTTGATAGCAAAGCCTGTTCAGGTAGGAGCTGCTTCTGCATCTCTGGATGCAGACCTGGGGCAGGGTAAGGAGCAAGGAGCGAGGCTGGCACAGCAGACATGGGGCAACCTGGCCCCCCACGTCAGTCAGAGCCCCAAGCACAAGGCACAAATGCACAAATATCACCAGTAATAGTGATGCTCTGGGTTACATATTTATCTAATATAGCATCAGAAACATGAGTTTCTGGCCTCAAACAGCTATTTCCTGTGTCAAAACCACTGTCATTTAATCTCACATTGGGTGAAGTGGTGTTTTCCCACCTCATCCCTGCTTTTGTTTCACTGCCCAGCCCTTCTGCTAGGCAACAGGGAAAACTCCGCTTTCACATCTTCTCTCTGCCCCTGTTAATTTGTAAGGCTGGCTAGTGCCTCCCCTCCCTGACAGCTGAAGTCCCCTCCCTCGGTGTCCCCCTCCTCTCGCTGTCCCCACTGCAGCCCCGCAGCCTGGTGCCCCTCCCTGTGCACTCTCTGCGCGTCACCCGAGCTGTCCCGGCTGCATGCAGGCTTCACCGGCTGCTCCTGCTCTGTCAGCAGGGATCGTGGCCCGAGGTGTTCCTGGGGCACTCCCAGCTTCTTCTCGAGGATGGTACAGAAACCTCCCCGGGTTTCTTTTACAAAAGCCTGCAAGTTTTGTGCTGCAAAGTGCATTTCTTTGCATCAATACAATTTGTCACCGTAGTACCCATCCATACAGCACCTTCGGGACTCTCTGACGCTCCTTGCTGTATCCTGTGCTCACCAATCACCTGAAAAATTTTCCACTTGTTCCTGCCTCCCGTCTCTGCTCCTGCATCCAGGCCCTTAATAACACCCTTGCATAGCAGGAAGCCTAGCACGTGTCCCGACTTCACCACTGCTAATCTTCTGCCATTACAAACCCAAACTATTTATCCTCTCTGCTTTGGGACTCCTTGCCAGGTTCCCATGCAAGAAAAAGATGGTGCCTTTTGCCCTCTTGCTAATTAGCTTTTTTAGCAGCAGTCTGGACAATCTTTTGTTGGAGGAGCTCTAAATAAATTGCCACTTCGTTGTTCTGCATCCGCTGCTGGGCTGATACATTCAAGGAAATCTGGGAGATTAGTGAGACATGGTTTTCCTCTGAGACATGCACACTGGGCTGTATTATGAGATGTTCTGTTTTTAATTATCATTCCAATCAATTTGGTGCACACAGATGTGCAATTTACTGATCTGTAATTCCCCAAATTACCCCTGGAGGCTTCATTTTTATTGTCACCGTAACATTTGCTACCAACTATCTGATGTTTGGTTTTTTGGGGGGGAAGGCTTTCTTCTTGTTGTTTTTTTGGTTTTACACCTTCAGCCATCTGCTCTCCAGAAATCCATTTTGCATCATTTTTTTCTTTCTTGTTACCTTCTGTAATTTCTTGTTGCCAGGCAAGGTTTTGATTTCCCCATTTGGGAGTACCCCTGTGTGCTGCAGCCGAGCTGCAGGTCCGTGGAGCCCGTTCTGGGCTGTCACAGCGATCTGCTCTGCAGCCAAACCCTTTCTGCTGTAACCCCATCTGGGTTTCCCTGCTGTAGCAGGCAGACACCGATCCCACTGCAGCTCCAGATATACAGCTTAATTAATTAGTGCTTGTAGAGTGCAGTCAGGAGGTTCTGGGGAAGATGAACGTGTCATAAGTGCCCTCTTTACGGAGAGATGTAATTGCTCCTCTCGGGGAGCTGCTGGTGTGAGGCAGAGGCAGCTCACAGGGCTGGCACAGACAGACCCTCTGTGAGGAGGGGGGCAGTTGGCTGTGTCTCCTCGAGGAGACACAATTTCCTCTCAGGAAATGGGTGAACAAAGCAAAGAAACGCAGCAGGATGGAGGTGTCTGCATCTGGCCAACAGCTCTGCCACCTGGGGGGCATTCCCTGTGGAGCCAGGTGCCAGTCTCACAGACCCCAGTCCTGCTCATTCCTGGACTTGTTTATGCCCCAGCAGCCCTGGAAAATCCTCTCCTTATCCGAGCCTTGCATTTGTGTCCTCAGAGGATCCCAGGCCAAGGGTTCTCCTTATAAACACCCACATCTGTGGCTCACTGGTCACCTGCTCAGCACTGGCCTCCTCCAGGAGGTGCTGAATCTCACACTCCTGGGATGCTCTGTGTCCCATGGGGTGCTGCAGTCCCCCTCTGCTTATACTCTGTGGGTGCTTAATTATTAATAAATAATCCCTCCAGCCCTGCTTTGACATAGTGAGCAACAGACAAGCTTGTAGCCCCTTGAGTCTCCCATACTGGACGTAGGCAAGAGACACGGGGGAGATTTAAATCCAACCCTTGTGATGGTGTGGGACCTGGGCTGCCAGCACTGCAGGGGGCAGGGGGCTGCCCAAGAGGGAGATTTAAAAAGCACAGCAACCTGGCAGTGGCAGTGCGTGCTAGGTTGGAGTTAATCTCCATTTAATTCTTCTTCAGATAATCCAGTCTCGGCTGTGGTCCCATGCTCCCTGACCCCTTAATCCTATTGCCACAGAACCTGTTTAATGGGGAAGCTGGTGAGGGCTTCTGTGAAATGGCTTGGGGCATCCCTCTGGGCCCCAGCTCTTTGTCTGCCCCACTTGCCTCCTCCATTCCTGCCAGCATGGATCTGGCACTGACATACCCCCTTTCTCCCCCTTTTCTTCTCAGCTCTCTTTCCTCCCTGCTGGCTGAGAGAGACCCTCAGCCCAGAAGCAAAGAGCAGGCAGGGAAGGGGAATCCAGCTTCCAGGCACGTTTACTAGAGGTGATCTATCTGGCACATGAGCTAGACACCAGTTCTGCAAGCTTTGCTCTGCTTTGGAGAGGGGTGATTGTGATGGACATGGTTGGAGGGGGAGAGCAGAGCAGCCATCCCTCGTGTCCCGCTTTCAGGAAGGAGGCTGGTGCATGGCAGAGCAGCCAGTCAGCAGTGGTGAGGACATCGCCGGGAGGAAAGCTGGGTTATGAATTTCAGAACTAGGGCTGATGGAAAAGCAGGTGGG
Source organism: Leptocoma aspasia (assembly GCA_013399835.1). Lineage (NCBI taxonomy): Eukaryota > Metazoa > Chordata > Aves > Passeriformes > Nectariniidae > Leptocoma > Leptocoma aspasia. Next base: position 61,202 of record VXAX01002657.1, read on the forward strand.
CTCACAGTACAAAATCTGCCCCACTGTTCTCCTTGCTAGTGAGCAGGCCACTCGTCCAGGGGCCAGAGCAGAGCACGGCCACCGGGGCTGGCTCCTCCTCGCTTTGGTCAACTGGAAGCACGTCCACCTTGCTGTTCCACCGGTGCTGACACACGTGTGTGTTTGTATTTCCAGAGGAGTGGGGCTGGAAGCATTGGCCCTGATGTGCAGATACACACACACACACTGCTGAGGGTTTGCTTGAGCAGCTTCCCTGGGTGCCCAGTGAGCACTCTGCAGCTCAGAGCATTCCTTGGGATGGTTCTCTGTTTGTGAGGGATCCTTGTAGCTCGGCTGGGGGGGTCATTGCTGGTGCCTTGCCAGGGCTTGCTGGGTTGCTGCCAGACCATAGAGGACTCCAACCCTCCTCTGTGGCTGTAAAGCCACTCATTCATGAAGAAGTTGTTCCTGGGAGTCACGCAGTCAAGCAGTGTGGTCCTCTGGGGACAGGAGCCGTGCCCGACTGACAGACTGCGCTCCCTTGTTGGCTTCCCACCATCCTTCTCTGGAAGGCTGGTGGGGTTTGGATGCTGCCTTGCCCTGCAAGTTCCCAGCAGGAGCCTTTACCCTCCACTGAATTTGGGAGTGAGAGCACAGATGTTCAGCTCCTTGGAGCCAGACAACAGGGAAACAACCTGTTCCTGTTCCTCTTCACGCTTCCCTGGACTGACACTAAGGGCAGATTCAATCATTTGTGAGCCCAGATAGGAAACAGAAAGGTGAAGTGTCCTGAATTGCCTGGGAAAGTTCATGTCTTTTCTGCCTTGCTCATCACCCCGCATCCCTCCTCAGTGGGAGTAAGACCACAAAAGATGTGGGATCACAGGGTAGTGGGTTCAATGCAGGCTCTGAGTGGCTCACAGGATGCTCTTTTCTCTCAGCTTTTCCTGCAGTGTCTCCACAGAGTCTCCAGCAGTGCCCACAGAGCTGGAACCCTATGGAGGTGGTGGATGGCTCTGCTAAAACTATCTTTTGAACCTGAAGTTTTGCAGGGAGACACTTCATCTCTTGCTCCTTTGCTCTTGCATGCATATTCAGCCAGAAAAAGTGCTCTTCCCCTAAGGTGAAGTGGTAGGATATTAATTTTCTGAAGTTCTTGATAAGCTATTGAAGATTAATTTTAGGGAAAGCCAGGGGATATGATGGATTGGAGCCCAAGCTTGCTTAAATATGCAATATTAAAAATTGATCGTTGTCTCTCCTTGTCATACACCCTGCCCTGATGTCTGGGGCAATCCCACAGTCTGACAAAATGCCAGGAAAATACTCAATAAGCCCCACGCCCAGCTGAGTGCAGATTTTAATAACTTGTGTTGTCATTATTATTTTTTAAATCACTTTTATGAGTTTTTGTTTTGTTTAATGCCTGGCTCTGTTGTGCAGATTGGCAGCTGGGGGCTTGGAAATCCTCCTCTACATGCCGGGCTGTGAGACATCAGCACCCAGCACAACCTACTTCCCTGTCCTCCCCACCAACCCCAGCCACAGAGGTGATGCTCCAGGTGATCGAGGAGCCATGGTGGAGGCAGACCATGGTGGGATCAGGGAGACTGGCAGGTGCAGATGGCTGGTTCAGCCTGGAGACATCCAGAGGTGGTGGATGCAGCATCATTCACACTTTTGAGGTTTCTTGGCTGCAGGAGGCAGCACTTGGTGCACAGAGTGGAAGTTGCATCTCAGTCTTACCTTCCTCAGCTGGAGCTTGTGGGCAGTTAATCCCTTTGCATCAACATGGCATTGTAAACACTCACTCTGATATTTCTCACTTGCAGAGAAACAACAAAACTTTGACAAAATATTGGAGTTCATCAAAGCAGTGAAGAACTCTTACAGGTATTTTTGAAGCTGGCTGCAAAGTGGGCGTCCCTCTGCAGCCCAGAGTTCAAGATGACTCCATCAGGGCACTCAACAGCAAGAAGAAAGCTCAGTGGGATTCCCATTCATTCTGGCCTGGCTGAGGGAAGTCCAGGAAAAATCTACCTTGTCCACTCTAATCAGAAAGCTGCTGACATTATTTTCTTCCCTGCAGTTAATGATTGCAGGAGGAGGGATTTGCTGGCATTTGCACTTCACAGAGAGGTGTGAGAAGAGAAAGTGAGTCCCACAGAGGTTTCAGGAAGAACAAGAGGCATGGTGTAATCTGGCATCAGGCTTTTCTAGCCAAGGTCCATTTTCTACTCATAAGCAGCATAACACTGAGATACTGCAGTGCCTGATGCAACATAACCATCTTCAGGGCCAGTTTGACCACTGGCTACTCCTTTGCTGTCCATCGGGGTAACTGAGTTTCAGCTGGACTGCAGAGGCATGTGTGTGGGACCCTAAGGGGTGGCACTGTGACCCATTTTGCCACACATACCCTGAGATGAGGTCAGCATAAGGAGCCACAGTTGAATACAGAAGAGTAGCATGCTTGAACAAAGAGCTATTATTTGCCAAAGGTCTAGTCTTCCCTGATTTGCACTTGGGCTGTAGTAGCACTTGTCCTAATGATTCATCCATGCTCTTCATTGCAGCAGGCTGGCAGTGAGGAATTATGTGTTTCCATAGCTCCCAGGGGTGCAGAGTGTGCTTGGAGTGCTGTGACCCTTGTTAGCAGCCCCTGCAAAGGGACAGGTTCAAAGCACTTACCTGGCCAGTTTGAAATAGATGCCAACTGGCCTCCACAGCTGTAGTCAGTGGTGGCAACCTTCCTCTCACCCATGTCCAGAGGTCCAGGAATGGGGAGGCCCAGCAGAAGGGGTAGGAGCACACCATCAGCAAGCCCTAGCTTGAATGGACAAGCAAAAACCGGTGACAGGCAGTGACAGGCTGGTGTGTGTGCTGGGGACAGTGGTGATGTGAGTACTGAAGAGCGGGGCCAAGCATGGCTGTTACACGGGCATTGGTGACTTAGGATGGTACAAACTGAGGACACACTGGGTCACTTTGGATGGCAGTTGAGGACACAGCATTTTTGTGACTACATTTAATGACACAAAAGAGCACGACTCTCTGCAGTGTGACCCCGTCAATACCCAGCAGCTCGGGCAGGTGTGCTGACGTTGTGCTCTTGTGCAGATAAACCCACCCTGCAGAAATGTCAGCAGCCATGGGTGCAGCACTGTGTTCCACCATTGGCAAGACCAGGCAAGGGAAGAAAGACAGCAGGAAGGGGTAAGGAGTGGGGTGTTTCTTTTCTCCACCAAATGCAGTTTTATTTCTATGTTAAAAATTTATAGAGCCCTTCATTTAATATTTATAAAGTGAGTGTCTTGGTGATAAATTACTAAGGAACACAACAGGGCAGCCTTACTGCTTGTCTTGGAGTGCTGGATGGGGACTGGGAGCTCCCCTTTCATCCAGTCTGCCCATACCCTTCATCCAGCATCCCTAGGTCATATCTTGGTTTGGGGGACTGATAGAGATACAGGATTGGGAAGGAGGCTCCTTGCTTTTCCTAGCGATCCTGAAGTTCCATCCAACTTCAGGATGCCTCTGGCTGAGCTGCTTTCTCCCCTCCACCCTCAGTTTGAAGAGTGAGACTGCTTCGAGCCATGAAGTGCTGTGAGGGACCCTGGACTGGGATCAGAAGGGGTTCCCAGGCAGCCTGCAGCATGTGCTGGGGACAAGGAAAATAGAGGTTCAGGTGAGGCCAGAGAGCAACCATGAAGAGCTCTCGTTGGAGGAAGACTGGGTTTCCATGAACTAGGACAACATTTCAAGGTGACCTGAGTATCCTTTGAAAACTGGGCTGGATCAATGCTATTGATCTTCCTAATCATTTCCTCTCCAACAAAACAGGGAGCAGAACTCCTGAGCTCACAGACAACCCATCAATCTCCTGCCACAGTATTCCAGGGACTAGCCAGGAGCCCAAGGACCCCCATCCTTGTGGATGTGGACCTCTGTGACACTTCCAGTTCCTTCATGAGGTGCCAGAGCTTGCACTCCCAGGGGAAGGGACACAGGGCAGTGTGGAGTGTCTGACCCTGGCACTGGGGAAAGCACATCCCTTCCACACTGCTTCCCCCACCCCTGAGATGGGTGTTCTGGCACAGGGCGGTGGTGCTGGCAGGAAAAAGGGGTGGTTATGATATGTTACCCAAGCTCTGTTCCAGACCTTCCACGTAGCAGCCACACATCCCTGAGTTTTCCTGCTGCTGCAGATGTCATACCTGCAGTCAGCAAAACAGTGAAAGCATCAGTGTAGGCAAAATATCGTAAACTATCTGCATTTCAGCTACAGAGTCACGGCTGCTCTGGACCAGGTTAAATGACACTTCCCTGGAGCATTTCAGGAACATTTTCTCTCTCGCTCAAGCTTCCTAACTAGGCCCAAGGAGGCAGCAAGGGAGCAGACAAGGTGGCCGAAAGCAATTTCAGCCCTTCTAAAGAAATAACTGGCATGTAACAGTGACAGGAAATTGTGCAATTAGTACAACAGGGCAATGTCAACAAGCTCTTAACGCCAGTTGTTATGGCAACACCAGGAAAAGTGATGTCGGTGCTGGAAAAATCCAGAGACTGAGAAATAACAAGAGCAGCTGCAGCTGCCGGGACGGCTCTGGCTGTGCCTGCGGGGCTCCGGTGCAGGCAGTGTCCCCAGAGCAGCCTGGGGTCGTCACCACCGCCCCGAGGCCACCCCGTGCCAGAGACGGGGTGGGCAGAAGTACAGGACCTGAGCCGGCATGCAAGAGGCCATCAGCAGGGACCAGGGAAGACTTTCCTGCATGCAGCCCCATGAAGCTCTTCCCTGTGGCACTGTCCTGCAGGAGGGACAGCCTGGAGCAGCCTGGAGCAGCCTGCGTCATCCCTGGACACAGGAGTAGAGCATCAAACAGTGGAGAGCTGGCACTCCCAGCTTGGCTCATCATGCCAGTAAAGTGGCAGTGAGTGAACTGGTGAGAGAGAAGATTGAGCATTTTTCTGCTGGCAGAATTATGGTGCTTTGGGTCTGGCAGCACATTCTCTAATCCTGGTCGAACGTGTGGCTGGGCATGTCGACCAGGTGTGTCTCATGTGGCTCTGTGGGCAGCTGGCTCCATGCCAGGCCCAGCCAGGCCTTTCTAGCCCCCTGTGTGCCCCCAGTTTAACCCAGCACCTCTTCCTGTGGTGAGGTCTTCCATGTGGGCTGTCTTCCATGCCCACAGTGGGGTTGGTGGAGGGGAGAGGAGGGAGGCAGAAGGCTGCCATGGAATTAGCTCAGCCCTCCATTCCTGCCTGAGCCATGCTACAGCTGTGACCTGCACCAGCACACAAACCCTGAGCCACTGGTTTGGCTTTCCAGCTCGAGCTTGGACTTGCCTGGCTGAGCTGAGGCTGTCCTCAGTCGGTGTCACCGGCCCAGCTCTGCACCCCTGGCTCACCTATGGTGGGAAGTTCAGCTGCCCAGAGGAGCTGTTATTTGTGGGGTGCAGATGGAGGGTGGCTGTGGTAATGTGAGAGAGAGCCATTGGTGCTGGAGCTCAGAGCAACTGTGACACTCACCAGTAGAAAGGGAGGGAATTTCTCAACATGCACAAAATGTGCCTCTTTTACCCTGTCCCAAAAATGTCAAAATGGAAAGGATTTGATTTCAGCTCACTGGGGCGTACAGCAGCTCCCTCCCTCCCTCCCTCCCTCCCTCTCTCCCTGTGCTCCTGCCAGCCAGGGCAAGTCCCTACAGCAAGGTTCCCCCAGGAGTCATTCAGACTTCTCTGTGGTTGTGCCCTCTGGTTTACCCCAGCATAAGCCAATGCATACTCCTTTCTCAGCATCAGTAGAGCTCTCTTGGTACGAAATTTGGTGCCCACAGAGCAAAGCAAAAGGTTTGGGTTACTCCCTGCTCCCTTTTTGTGTAACATTAGATCTTTTCTGGACAAAAAAAGCCTTTGCAGGAGGAGCAGGAGAGACTGTAAGATGTTTTCAGAGAGAGCCAGGACTCCCAGAGTCACAGAGAGCATCATCCTTTGCAGCTCAGCTCTGTTGTTGAGGTCTTCTCTAAGGCTTGAGAAGCTGAAGGAGCAACAGCAGAGGGATGTTGGTCCCTGAGAAGCTGCTGCAACATGCACACCCATGAAAGTTAAAAGCATATGGCTTCAAAGGGAGTAACATTCTGAGCCCTTTGGAGAAAGCTGAGCAGTGGAAGGATCAAAGCACTAGAGAGAATTATGTTTTGTTTAAAACTGTGGTCTTACAGCAGCTTTTGAGGGAATCTTAAGAAAATGTAATGGGATCTCTTAGAAAACAGCAATGCAAGCCTTGCAGCTGGCACAGTGAAGACGAGCAAAGAATTCTATCCATGTGTTGTTTGTGAAATGTTACTGCCCTTGAAGCAGTAGCTGACTTACTGAAGTAATTTAAGATGTTGGTGACTGAGTTTTTGAGTACAAGGGGGTGCTTTTCTACTAGCAGAGAGCTATGTGTTGTGCTTCCATCTGGCCAGACAGTTACACCTTTCTTCATTCCAGAATGCATCTTTCCATGGGCCTGCTCTTATCGATGTTGCTGGAGCTGTTTGCAGAGCAAATGCTGTGATGTGTCTGCAAGGAGGCACAACCGAGTCCTCAGTGAGGTGGAGGCTTCTGGAAAGCCAGTGAGCTCCTAATGAACATGGCTGATTACCCAATGCTCTTGCCTGTGAGGGCAGTAACAGCATGTGTGCAATGGTAGATCACTATAGCTCAGCTTTGAAAAACCCCTAGCACTGATCCTTCCCAAAGATGACAGAACCATCCAGTCTCTGCACTTCTGGGCCTGGTGGGATGTGATGTGGTCCATCAGTCCACTCTGCAGGTTATGTCCAGGTGAAGGAGCATGACAGCAGAGTGCAAGAGGGTGGGGATGGACTTGTGCTGCCTCTGCACCCCTCTGCAGCTGCTACATCAATTTCAGAAGAGAAAACTATTCCAGAGAGGAAACAGGGAGCTTTGATGAGCCTATTTCCCATCCCAGCCCACCTGCTAGGAAACATCTGGAGAGCTTCAGCATGACATTCCCTCCAGCACAACTGGCTGGTTCCTTGCTGGGGATCACAGCGGGCATCCTGCACTGCCTGTGGCTGTTTTGGTCCCTCACTGGTTTCCCACCTGGGATCAGAAGCAAGGCAGGAGTGATCCCATGTCTCGCACTGACCGTCAGCTCCATTTCATCCTTGTCTTCTTCCTTCTCTTCATCTGTTTGTTCCCTGATCCCAAGTTATCTGCCGGTGTTATTTAGAACTGAGGGAGGGAGACTTTCTCCCCATCCCAGTGAGCATGGTCACTCTCCAGCCCATGCTGAGCATCAGTGGACAGGAGACACTTTGTCCACTCTAGGAGAGCAGCTCCAGCCTGCTAATACATTTCTTTCATCCTTGATCCTAGTGAGGTCATGAGGAGAGCGAGTCTCTGATGCCACAAGCAGCCCTGGGACACCTGTGGGAAATCAGCTCCTCCTGAAGACACCATGGATGTCTAAGTCACTTACATCTGTACCAACACTCTACTCTGCATGAATACACAGAGTAAAGAAACTGGCAGTTTTGGAGTGTAGCTTGTTTGACTTCCTGATAAGTCTATCTAGGGGTGACTTCATCCTTTTTGGGAGGGAATAAAGGGAGTGGGCTGGAGAATGTGTGAAGGAAATGTGGGCAGGAGGACAGCACACTGGCAACACAGGAGGCAGGAGTTCTCCAGCAGCAATCCCAAGCTCACCTTGGCACACTTGGGCTCCCAGCAGGGAGAGAAAGATGAAAAATCTTTATCAGGATGGTCAGTTCTCTCCTCTTCCTGTGCTCCTTCTCTCAAAGGCAGCCTTGCACCTGGCAGCACTGTTGGTGTGCTGCCAGGACACGTGGCTGCTGAAGGTGAGTGTGGCAAAGGCTCTGCTCAAACATCTAGTGCCTCTTTGTGCTGTAGTCCAAGCCCAGGAGAGGTCAGAAGCAAAGGGACCATGAAACATTGGAAAGGGCTTGCTTCTGCAGCAGGAAAATCTCAGCAAGGACTTTTGAATACGAATGGTTACAGTTTGGACAGAGGAAGAATGTGCAGAGAGCACCAGAAACAGGACATAGGACAGGGCCTGGTGCCCTGGGGTTTTTTGCAGGTGATTTTCACACTCCTGTGTAAAGTTTTCCAAAGGCTGCAGTAAATCTGCAGATGAGAGGAATGGTGTCTCTGAATCACTGTCTTCTCAAGGCCCAGGAAACACAATGTGAAAATACATGGTGAAAATAGTGTATGCAGTAGGACTTCTCTTAATGAATGGTGCAAAGAGGAGCAAGAAAGTAATCTGATTTACCCATCACCATGTATTTCAGCATCCTGGCTTTTGTGCTTCTGAGGCATGCAACTCAAGGGCCTCTCCTTCCTCCAGCAGTCGAGGTTTCTTATGTCCTGGCTTTTCCTCTTGCTCCCAGCTCAGTTTTCCAAGTCCTTAGATCAGCTGAGGCTGACCTCACCTCCTCCCTCCTCTCTCTGGACCGTTCCTTGGATGATACTTGCAGGAACAAGAGAGAAGACATAACTTCTCCAGCCCTGTTACTGAGTGTGTAAGTTTAGCTCCCAGAGCTTCCCCTCCCAGCCTTCCTGCTCCTTGGCCATACCGGATATATGCCGGGTCTCTGCAGCCTCCTTTGATATCTGCACAGGAAGCCTTTGCCAGCAGTGGATCTGTCTGATTTTTCTCACTTCACCGTGGCAGCTTTGGAGCTGCTGAGATCCCTGGAGACTCAGCAAGTCTTCAAACAGTCAGAGGAGCTGAGATTCAGTCTCCTGAGACATCTGAGCACAGCACAGCATCCGCTTTTTGATACAATGCTATCAAGACGTTTCTCTGTATTTCTTTTTTTTTTTTTTTTGCAAATTAAGAGAATGGAGCTGGTTTCTCTCCTGCTGTTGTTGGGGCCTGTTGGAGAAGGAGGTGTTTTCATTTCAGCTCTTGAGTCAGAGAATAAAGGAGGAGGAGAAGGTGGGGGAGAGGAGTCAGGAAAGGAATATCTGAGAGGATGACAAGGGAGAACATCTGCTCATGGCTTTTCTGTGGGGCTGATCCTCTCTGAGCCACAAGGAGGAGGCAGTCAAAGGGCATTGCCTGGTGCTGGAAAGCAAAGCCCAAGTGGCTGGAGGTGAGTAGTAATGAAGGGGAGGTGGGCAGCTGGGGGGCTGCAGGGGGCTAGGACCCACCAGGGAGCCCAGCAGCACTTGGCAGGACAGGACTGAAGGAGCCACTGGCTTTGCTGAGATTCCAACCAGATGCCTTGACCCTTTGGCAAGTAAGTTGGTGTGGCACAAGCCGACCTCCTCCTTTCACCCTTGCAGGGGAGGTATTAGTCTTGCCTCCTCCCAGTTCTGTGAGGCACCTTGTTGTACCTCTAATGGCATGCAAAGCCACCCACAGCGCTTCCTGACCTGTCCTGTGCTCTGCCCTACTGCCCAAGCCCACCTTTCAAGGACTCATGGCTCCCTCATCTTGGGAGCCACCTCTGCCAGTGCTTCCTGGATCCCAGTCCCTGCTCCTGCCCTAGAATGCTCTCCCTGGAGACTGTCACAGAGATCAAATTTCTCAGATACAGTGATGCTCCGGGTTATCTGGATGAACACCCACATTGTCCCTGGGTAGCACCTGCCAAGCAGCCGGGCCTGGAGCAGGATCTGGCAACATTCTGCCTTGAGTTGCAAGGCAAATGTATTATTCCTAATCCTCATCAAGCTCCTTCCTTGGGTTTAGCTAGCAACCATTAGTATAAAAAATAGCCTTGGCATACAGTACCCCTCCTGCTTGGCTTAGCTCCAAGCTTCTGCCCCACTGGACATCCCAGAGCCTTCTGCAGGAGTCTGCTTTGTCCCAGTTCTGCTTTCCTGTGCTTTAATTTCTGCCTCAATAAAACCACCTGGAAACCAGAGCCTTGCTGAAGCCCTCCAGGCACACTCTGTGTCCATGCAGGGACTCTCTGTTCACTTTCCTATCATGTCCCTTGGCATCAGCAGGACACAGGATCTTCAGCCAAGCTTCTGCTGTCTTGGTGGGTCATCTCAGCAGGGACCTTGCTTTCCCTTGGAGCTGGCTGCAGGTATGGTGCCACTGATAATAGGCCCTTAAAAGTCTCGCTGTACATGCAGAGAATGCATCAGCTGTTAATACCCATATTTCCCATACTGCCCATGCTTATTCCCTGCTTCCATATGCATATTCTCTGACAAGCTTCCTTTCTTCTGCCCAAAGCAGGTTCATTTTTAATTCATCTGTGATTTCCTTTAGCTGCTCAGGGCACACAGACTCTCCGGCTGCATCCCTGCATGAGAGGGAAGGGAGAAATGAAGGATGCTGGCAGACTATGGCACTCCCCCCCACCTCTTTGCACTTGATCCCAGCATCTTGAGAGTGCATCTCTCCCTCATTCTCCCCACAGAGGGTCTAAGAGGCTTTTAAGGCCCCCTCACACAGGCATGCAGTCGACTCTCCACTAATCTGTGGTGCTATTTATTAACAGACCCAGCAAAGGCTGGGTGAAACTTGTGAGTCATTAATTCAGCTGGAATGATGAGCTAATGAGAGGAACCTTGCGAGCTTCCCTCCCCACTCCTGGTTTTTCAGTGCATATTAATCTTCCTGAGTACATGTGCCAGCAGCATCCCCAGCAGCTGAGCACACTGCTGCATGTTTGCTTTATGGGCCGTTGTTCCCCGTGCCCAAGACCTCTGCTTGACTTGCCATAGTTCTTCCCAGTGAATTTGTTCCAAACCAGATGATTTAGTGGCAAGTGGAGACCTTGAGATAGCAAGGAGAGGCTGTGCACATTAATGAAGTCCCTGTTAGTACTCATGTGCTGTCACCTGGGAGGGGCCACAGCTAAAGTCCCCAGTTCCCTTTTGCCTGGTGGGACCAAGCATGGTCCATCCTTCTGCACGTGGTGAGGGGCTCTGGGGTATGAATTTGTCCAGAAGGGCTGGATGACGGCACTTCAGCTGCTATAGGGCAGTCCTAGCATTGCTGAAGTATAATTAATTCTGTGCACTAGCCAAGGGTTAGTGGGGAGTTTGAATATGAAGGCTGTAAAACTCTCCTGGGTGAATGCATCCATCTTGATTTGAGCTTTGTGAGCTTTCCCAGTTGTATATCTCCTAAAAATATTCCCACAGAGTCACAAATTCCTGTAGAGCAACTGAAAGGCTGCCAACAAGAGGCTCACTTTTCTTACTCTTAGAAATAGCCCACAGCACAATGAGATCCATTGACCCCCGACTGTAAACCACCGACCTGCAGCTTGTAGGGGAGGGAATTGAGAGGGCAGCACTGTGATTTCCACCCAGATAAAGAAAGCTGTGCACTCCAAAGGTACCAGGGCAGGCTATTAGTTTAAAAACCCCTGCCTGCCAGTATAAACCTGGCACCATCAGGCCAAGGGCTGCATGGTCCCTGAGATGCTGGGAACAGGCACAATCCACTCCCAGCCGGGGTCTGGCGCAGGATGAGGCTCGGCACATGCTGGGCTCCACTGCACATTGTCTACAGCATGGTTTTCAGTTTATCTTCTGACCATAAATGTTTGGTTTCTCTTTAAAGGAAAATTTCAGAGGTCTGGTGGCTGCCACCAGTGGAAGGACAACCACTGGGTCTCAGCCTGGGCCAGGAAACAGAAGCGACTGTGGTTTGATGCCATCAAGCAACAACCCAGTTTTAGGTTTGAGCGTGGGAGGACTCTGCTTCTTCCTCAAGCTCAGATGGCTGCTATTGCCTGATCCCTAGGAGCAGGATGTATTTAAATATTACTGTTAATTGGGAGTATTTTAGGTCTGCGTTTCTCCTAAAAATTAGTTCTCTTGATTGAAAACTCTAAGTCAAGGCATAAAATGACTGTAGGTTGATAAACCTCATGTAAATGTAAGTACTCACAAAATGTATGCTTATTGCTCAAAAGTTAATGCTAAGCCAAGAACTCAGGAAGCACCCAAAGGGTGGAATGAAACACAGCACCAGAATATGGCAGCAGCAATGGGCTATGTGCAGCAAAGGACTGTCCTTGGCTCAAGGATGAGCTTGGTCACATTTGAGAGTCTGCTGCAAATACCAAAAAGGAGAAAGACTCATTTTCCACTCTTGTGCTAGCAGTGACATCTGCAAGGTTGAAATCTGTACTGCTGAAAATCCACAAGGACCCCATAGCCAGAAACCAAGCCGAGTTCATTAACTGCCTCTAATGCTGCCTTTAATAAATTGTATGGCTTTTAAATGCAAACATATTTTGAGAGACCTCTTTTGTCTTGTTTCTAGGACAGGTAAGGCAGGATCATAAAACCAAGTGCAGATTCTGACTTTGCACATGTTTCGGTTAATTACCATCCAAATTAAAGCTTATTCAACTGATGAATTTAAAAAAATCATCTAGTGAATAAATGCAATATTAAGCCTTTCAACACAAAGTGAAAAAAAAAATCTGAATAAATGTTAATTACATAATAGCTCTAATAAGCTGGTTTAACTACAGTGGAAGCTAGCAAAAAGCAAGTATTGGGTTTTGCTGACCAGCACCAGTAAGCTTGCTTCAGGAAAACAGGGAAGTAGTTCAAATGTGAAACAAGATTAGAGTGGATTATTTAAAGGCTTCCTGTTTACAGATTTAGATCAACTTGAATTGAAATCAATTCAGCCTTCCTGCCTGGAAGCGATTTGCTGAGGAAAACGATGATGGTGGCAGATCAGGGATTGTGGCAGGTGTGATTCCATCTCACTACCTTTTCACCTCTCTCCACAGGGAGGTGCTGTACCTAGTTTATATTTTTCAAAAGAAGGCTATGACATGAGTGGATCATCTATCAGTACTTCTGCTGAAGAGGCATTACTGAGCAAGGCATTTCCATTTAACCTAGGATGCCACAGCTGCTGGATCATGCCATGGAACTGCATGGTTGGCAATACCCTCACGAAGTCCTCACCCTTGCAAGGAGGGAAGCAGGACTGCCTGGCCACAGTCCCCAAGCACCCCAAAGCTGTGGTGAGACCCTTGTGCCCCCATGTGCCCAGCCAGGAGAGGGCTTTCTCCTCGCCACCCCCTCACAGAGCTGCTGCAGATGGGGCCGGTGTGACAGACAAGTCCCCAGCACCCCGGCCGTGCCAGATGCCTGGCACGTCAGTGTTGCTAAGCGAGGAGAAGTTTTAACGTGTTGATTAATGCCCTGACTCTGGGTGAGTAATTAGAATTAATGTGGGATATCAAATCAGGAAATCAGGCATTATTAGGAGGAATTAGTGATTTATTTTCATTTTACGCCTGGCTCACCCCAATCCCCCAACACAGACGGGGGATTTGGCAAGAGATGAAGTTCCTTACTTAGAGCACAAGGATGGAGAAATAAGTGGTGATGGGAGGAGGAGAAAGAAAGTGGAGAGACAGCTCCTACATAGTTAATCTCATCACAGCCAAGTCTCATCACTGCCTGTGACTGCTGTGAGCAAGGTGCACAGCAGCAGTGAGGGACCATTGCCACTGCTTGGAGTCCCAGCTGGCTACAGCTGGAGACATGGAGAGAGCCCAGAAGCCACTTGAGCAGGGAACATTCTGGCACAAACCCTGGCTCTTCCCTGCTCTGGTTGCTTTTGCTCATACAGACCATGGATAGGACAAACATGCCAGAGGTAAATCCATGCCCCTACAACAGGCAACGTGACAGCATGGCACAGCAGGGGAGAGCCTCACTGGTGCTAATGCTGGGGGTCTTGGTCCTCAGAGGGGTCCTGCTCTGGCACAGCAATGGTGGCCAAGTGGTTTCAAGCCACACTGGGCTGCAGAACTTTTTCCCAAATACACTGCCACATCACAGCCAACTGCTCCAAAGCTGCTGTCAGTCAGCACGTGGTTGCAAGCCAGCACATGTGGCTGACAAACAGCTTGCAGCAGACAGTGTCCCAAGCCACCACGGGGTGAGGGCAGGCTGGAAATTATGGACTCATAGAATTGTTCAGGTTGGAAAAGACCTTTAAGATCACCAAGTCCAACCATTAACCTAGCACCAGCATGTCCACCACTAAACCATATTCCTAAGTGCCACGTCTACACGTCTTTTAAATACTTCCAGGGATGTTGACTCCAACACTTCTTTGGGCAGCCTATTCCAATGCTTGACAACGCCTTCAGTGAAGAAATTTTTCCTAATATCCAACTTAAACATTCCCTGGCACAGCTTGTGGCCATTGCCTCTTGTCCTATCACTTGATACTTGGAGGAAGAGACCAACCCGCACCTCGTTACAACCTTGGTGAAAGGAGCAGGAATGCTTGGGGTGGTTTAGCAGGGACAAACAGCAGCAGAGGCATCCCACTAGCCTTTCATCACCCAAGCTCTGCATTTGCAGGCATAGTTTAAATGCTAACAAGACCAGAGCTGGCGGTGGAGTACTAGACTCAGAACTGCTGGTGCCCAGCTGGAGTGCTGGTAAGAAGAAGCAGGGGGTAACCTCAGGGGGCAGTGCCCCAAAAAGCTCCCTTTCATGATCAGACCCATTTGCAAATTCATCTTCCTAGGCAGAAGTTTTAGGCAGAATTTTTTCACTCTTTCTCTTTTTTTTCCCAAGATGAAAATGTCATTGGTATAGTTCATAGTACCCCCTGTAGCATCTCAGCTGTATTTAGTGCCTTTGATATGTGCAGCGTGCATCCTCTCTCCCTCCCATGCAGTGGGAGAGAGCTTCAGGAGCAGTGCTCAATATGCACAAAGGCTGTCTCTCAAGAAGTTTATCTTCACCAAAAAAGGCAGGCAACCTTTCTATTTATAATTACTTTGAGTCTATAAACAGGTTAAAAAGCCACCTCTCTCTCTCTCTCTCTCTCTCCTCTCTTGCCAGAGAAGAGAGGAAAGCAAACAAGCATAATACAAGATGCAGCACTGTGTGGCTCAGTCAGGCTGTGTAGTGGAAAAATCCTGTGCTGTCCTGGGCACTGCAGATGGAGCCTGAGTGCCACAGCTCAGCCTTTACCTCGTCCCTGAAGTTTTCGTCCCAGCTGAAGAGGCAGTCGATCTGCTCTTGCACAAAAAGAAAGCAAGACTTAATCAATGAGGTGCCCAGGAAAAAAACAGTCCCTGCCCTGGCACACAGTCCTGTGCAGGGAGGCAAGGATAAAGAGCTGGGTTTGTCAGAGTATGAAGACAGCAAGAATCCTGTCTCCCAAGCAGGAGGGCTTGGGAGGTTTCAACCCCCACTAAGGTTCATTGACCATGCACTCTCTGAGGAGGCATAAGAAACTGCAGAGCCAACTGCTAAAATGCAGCCTGCTGTGAAACATCACAACGATTTACATGTAGATTTTAATCAGAATTGAGATGTATTTGTTTAATTAGCACCACTGTAACACAGGCTTGGATGGAAAAGCTTCACTGGGGAGGCAGGTTAATGCAGAGCTGGACACTGGGCACCCCAGGAGAACAGGCTGCATCCAAAGAACCTGCTACATTGGGACAGCTTGATCACTCCTGCATGAGGAGCCAGAAGAGGCTTTCTAATGTGGCACTAGCAGGGCAATCAGCTCTTGGCTTTGACAGAAGATGCTTTAGCCTGAGGAAGAAAAGCTAGGGGCCATTGCAGCAATCTGCAATCCCAGCCCAAGTGTGGCAGGAAACAGTGGTTTTTCACCAAAAGCAGCATGTGTCATTCAGTTGAATTAAGAACAAAAAAACCCAAACAAACCCAAAGAGAAAGAAACATGTCTTTAGAATAGTCTGCTTTCTCAGCCAGTGTCTGGAACATTTAGTCTCTGCCTGAAGACACCCCAACCAAACCTGGAGCGGGAGGGAAGGGGTGATGCCAACTGGCACCTGCCAGCCCAAACACAAGGACACTCTTCAGAGCAAAACCAGGAGCTGCCTCAGCTGCATCTGAAGGGGCAGGGTCATCCAGCTGGGGCTGCAACATGCTCCCAGCTGCTCTGTGGTGGCACTGACAGCCCAGCTATGCAGTTGCACGTCAGCCATACCAACAGCCAAGAGACGTGAAGATACCATAAAAAACCTACAGATGTCTGCATGCAAATTTTTGTCATATCAGGTGTTTCCAGCCTCACAGAAAGAAACTGGGCATCTGCTCAGACCTGCTGGCAGAGCAGTGGTATTGTTGGGCCTGGGCTTGGGCACAGCTACTGAGGGACAGCATGGCAAGGAGCTGATGAGGGGCAAGAAGCAAAGCCGAGGCTGGGGAGAGAGAGAGAAACAGAACTACGTGAAGGGGAAAGCCCAGTACAGAAGGATGTGAAATCACCAGTGGGACAGGGTGGATGGCAAGGGACAGAGGTCCCAGCTAGCAGGTGCCTGGTGGCTGTGGAATAGGAACTGTGTCCTTCTCTGGCTATTTTCAGGGAGCAGCAAGTGGACAGTGACTTTCCCTGACCAGCTGTGTGGGAAGACTTGGATTACTGCAGGTGTCACTTCCAGTGCTGACTCCTGCACAGGGCAGGAGCGGGCTGAGGATTTTAAATAATGAGGCATGATACGCCTGTGAGCTCAGTGATGGATAGAGAGTGGCATTAAATGGGACTTGGTGCCTGTCTTTATCTTGTCTTTAGCCATCACAGAGTGGGTGACATAAATGCTGAACACTGAAGCCATGGGATCTGCTGCCTTTGCTGGCCTGGAACCAGGTAATGCCAGCAGCAGAGTGAAGAAGGGGCTGGGGGTAGCACAGACCCCTCAGCTCTCTTTGCTCCATGATGCTCTGGAAAGTCCCTTCTGAAAGGAAATGTGTTTGGAGGTCCTGTAACCCTGGCTTACTAAAAATTCTTCTTATGTGCATCCTCAATTCAAAAGAATTTGAGGAAGAACAAGTCAAACCAAAGCTTTTGTTTCATGTGAGATACTTTATCTCATTACACAGAGCTAAAAGATGTGCCCCCTGCCACTTATGTCCCTGTGAACCTCTTCCTTTGGTGCTGTCAGCCCTGATGTCACAGGGATGGGCTTGACTCACCCTGTCCAGGGCTGCAGCTCCTCCTCCCAGGGCAGTACCTCCATGGGAGTCCAGAGTGGGAGAGGGTGGATGGGCAGTCTCCAGTGTAACCCTGAATGCCCAGCCCTAATGCTGGGCTCTGCAGAGTTTGTCTCGGGGGCTGCCATCCCGCTTGGCACATGGGCTGCCATGCTGCCTGCCACAGTGCCCCTCTGCTCCTTCTTGTCCAGGGGCTGGGATAGGTTTGCCTGCTGCCAGGCACCAGTGCCCTTCTCCCCCTCACCTCCTGGAACCTGCAGGGCACACCTCAGCCAGCCCAAAGCAGGGGGCTGCTGAAAAAAGTGCTAAGGAAGGGAGCAGCAAGTGCCATGTGGGGACAGGCCAGGGGCCAGAGGAAGCACGGCTGCATCCCAATGCCTGACCTGCTGCCCTGGCCCCGGGATGGAGCCCTGCACTCCCAGTGCTGCAGGATGGGCAGCTCCTGGGCAGGATGGGGGGCTGGCCACAGGCAGGAGGCTGCAGGCAGGCTTTGGCACTGGCAGTGGCAGGCACACAGACAAGGCTGAGCTCCACTGTGGCAGATTGATAGGTGTCTGGTGGAAAACATCCTACTGATAGGGTGAGAACAAAACGCAAACAGGGAGAAATGACAGCTGTTCCTGTAGCTTTTCCATCATCTCTGCCGATAGCAGCCGCAGCGCCTGCAGCTCCGCGATTGATGCATCTCCGGGGACTCCGGGAGTGCGGATGCCACAATCAGGAAGGATAAAAGAATTGCTGCTGGAACCCAGAGGAGACTTCGGATCCTTATCAGGAACAAAAAGGACATCAATCTGGTGCCAGCACAGGCCTGTCAGATGCAGCCACGCACTCAGCAGCCAGCCCGGCAAGGCTGGCAAAGCGCATCCATCGCTGCCAGGCCCCCTCCCTCTCAGGGTAGCTCTGTTCCAGCCAAGCAGCATCGGGCAGCAGCACTGAGACCCAGCCACTGCTTGGCCAAGAGAACCCTTGGCAGGAAAGATGTGGTAAACAGAGGAGGAGATGAGCCTCTTCAGAGTCCCAGCTGGCTCTGGAGGGGTTGGCCCTCTGGCCTCATGCAGCCTGACAGACCAGCTGGCTGCCCTGTGAGCCCTGGCCATAGCTGAGGTGCCTCCCAGCTGGTCCCCTGCTATCCAACCCTTCCGAGTCCTGGTGCCCTCAGCACGTGGGACTGCTTTGCACAGCACTGACCGCTCCACAATGCACAAAGCTGGCATTTCTCTTTCAGGTCTACAATCAGACACACAGCCCTCACAGCCACAGGGAGCCACACTGATCCAGTTAAGCATGGTGAGACCTTGCTACAGTGCAGAGCTAGTGCTAGTGCTGTGTAAAGAGTTCTATTCCATTTAGAACCAAAGCTGAGAGTGTTTTCAACATCATGGGGAAATTGCACTGTGGCCATTTGAATGTCCAGTGCTGCTGCCCTCTGGAGAAGGTTGGAGATACTTCTCCCTCTTCTGGAACGTTTGTCTCTGTGACTATTTTGCATGAGCACTTCACCTGATGCAGGGCTACTGGAGAGCTGAGCTCCAGAGGAGGAAGGGGTTTTGGGATGAGTTTGAAATGCTGCAGCCCACACACTGGGCCATGCAGGGCAAGCTGCAGTGGTGAAGGAAGGTAGTAGGGGACATTTAGAAAAATATGAGGATTTTGGGACAAGGTTTTGTGACTCACAGCAAGCTGGAGAGCTGTAAAGGGTGACCCCATTGCTGTGCCTTTCTCAGGACTTGCTGTTTCTTCTGCAAACCCAGTTCCTGATGGCAAGAGCATGTTTTTCTCTCTCTCCCACTTCACTTTTAAATAAGCTTCTATCCCTCACTGCTTGGAGAAACACTTTGAAAACCTGACCCTGATGCACCCTAAAAGCTCAGAAAGCAAGAAATAAATAAAAAGAGCATTTTCTCTTCTAACTTAAAAAAATAACATTTAAGAAAAAAGCCCGGCAATCTCCTAACCCTTCTTGCCCTGATTCAGGAGAAATTTTTTTCCTCTTTCCTTTCAAGGCTAGTGCCTCTGGGGAATTTGGAGTTGTGGTGCCAGTGCAGAAGAAGCCAGTGTGGCCTCTGTGCCCCTTCCTGAGGACTTTCAGTTGTCCCAGTGGCTGACTAATCCTTTCACTTGCCAGCCAGCACTTAGTGGCTGTGGGGGACCATGTCTCACTGACATCCTTTCCTGATGTAGAGCTTTACCATGAGCATGGATGCAGCCACAGAAGCTGGACTTGTGCTGAGAGCCTTGCCACCCTTCTCTGGCCATGGTGACTTTGCTAATGCAGTCTAATTTATAGTCTGGCCAGGGGCTAATGCACTTAGAGCTCTCTGGTGGCCAGAGCCCTTCTGGCTCTTCTGGTCCCTGTCCTAGTCCCAGAAGGCTGTCCTGGGCACGCAGGTGTCTCTGGCAGAGAGAGCATCCAGCCCTCAGAGAATCCATGGATGAAGGTGCTCCGTATCTGCTCCTCACTTCTACTCATCAGCTATAGATGCTGGCAGGAGATCTCGGGCTGGCAGGTAATTGCTAAAGCAAGCAGGGCTGCATTAATTGAGATGATGGCAGGCAGCAATGTGCTCTCCATTAGGCTTGGCTCTGCAGCAGCCTGTGGGGAAGTGGCAAAGACAAGGGAACAGGGGACAGAGTCTGCTTTGCTACATTGGTGCTTCAGGCAAGGCACTGCAAGGGGGCAGATGGGAAACCTGTCTCCCTCTGGGTACTCTGAGCATTGTTAGCTGCACCTCTGCCATTCACTATGGCTCCACATCCCTCTGGTGTGGCTATGCCTTATCCAGCACTGGAACTGGCTTTGCTGATGTGCACTGGGGGATCCCTGCCCGGTGGACAGTCGTGCCAGAGAGATGCAAGTGGCTGACGCAGCCACAGGGTGGGAGGCAAGCAGCCATCTGTGACAGGCATGTGCATGCCCAGCAGGGAGGGGCGGGGGATCTGCACCCCCCTTTTCGCCCCCTCTCCTCCCACCTGCTCTAGAATCGTGCTTGGAGGTACCGCAGGCCCTGGGGGGATGCTGCAGCACCCTGTCCCCAAATGACTCAGTGATGAAAAGGGAAGATATTACTCAGGAAACACGTGAGTGTGGGAGAAGAGGGAGGCGATGCAGGACAGGAACAAGGGGTGTAAGCAGAACTGAGGAGGGAGCTCAGGGCTGTCAAGGCAGAAATTTGGCCTCAGAGCTGGGGAGTGGCTGCAGACCTGGCTGGCTGAAGGTGCAGCAGGATAGAGGGGCACAGCACAGCCAGATGTGTTTCAGGTCCTACTGCCTCAGGTCTTGCCTGGGGCCACCCTGCTGAGCTGCCAGAGCAGGGGTGCTTTGGGTTAGCCTGGACTTGCCAGACCAGAGGGTTCACAGCACAGTCCAAGGCTGCTCTGCCACTGTGGAGGAGCTGGGAGCTGTGGCCACAGGAGCTAATGGTTGCAAAGTGAATTGGAAAGAAACAGGTTAGTTGCTGTGGTTTGTCTGCAGTGACAATGAGATGAGCAGGGCTGGAACAGGGTGCCCAGAAGATGGGCAGCGGCCAGGGACCACCTGTGCCATCCTCCCTGCTGTGTGTCATGGGCTGGCCTGCTCTGGAGATGGAAGCTCCTGAAGGAAGCATGTCCCATCCACCAGGGATGCACCACTGCCCAGGGAAGGCTGTCACCAAGACAAGGGACCCTGCTCTGTATGGGGCCCAGAAAACAGAGGCAGCTGCCCAACGCTGTGTGCTGTAGAGATCAAAGCCACCCTAATCATAGGTGTTCCTTTCAGCTCAGCCACTATGCTGCCCACTGAGCTCTAGGGGAATGGTTCAAAAAACCAGCCAGTGTCACTGATGTGGGATGTGAGAGCCAAGGGTGAGGGCAGAGCCCCTCCCCTGTGTAAGAAAGAGGCTTGCAGGCACTGCATGGCCCAGAAGTGCTCTTTCAGCAGGCTGTCTCTTCCACACTCAGCACACAGAGGCATGAGGAGGGACACCAAACACCTGCAGGAGTATAAACATCTCCTCTGGCCCTGACCACCAGGGGCTCAGGGACCCCAAGGGCAGAACCTCACTGCATCCCACAGTGGGGCAGCTGGCAGGGAGAAGGGAGGAGCTGGATGCAGCTGTTATGGCAACAGAAGTTCTCAAGATAGGGAAGGGAAAAGGCACTCTTTAAAGCATGTTTCCATGGCAACAAGCATCTTCAAAGGCCTCTATAAAAACAGAAATTAAAAAAAAAATAAAAAGGTTTCCATAGAGGTGGGGACTTCTGTGAGCTGAGCTGCCTCAGGTGCTTTGAGAGTTAAATGAAGAGCCTGGGACGTCCTGGGAGGGGATAGGGCCAGCCCTACAAGGCAAAGGGGGAGTGAGGGGCAGAGTTTTGCAGCCTGGGGGCTGTGTCATGCCCCCTTCCTCCACCCAAGTGTTTGCTGGTTTTTTGCTAGGTGGGCCTTTGCCCCAAAAGATGGCCAAGTCTGGCAAAGATGGCAGGAAACAAATAGTCTGGAAGAAGCTGAGGGGCAAGAAATGCCTGTGCTCTTGCTCTGGGTCTTCCAGCCTTGCTTTCCCTACCCAGGGAAGGACAACCTCACAACATCCCTGCTGCAAGGGCTTGTGAGCTCTGCACCTCCCAGGGATGGAAGGCTGTAGATGGTGAGCTCTGGGTCAACACTGCAGCTGGGAACATGCAGAGTGGCTCCCTGATGAGGACAGGGATGTGACAGCATGGCCATGGCTGATGTGACAGCAAAGGGCCAGCTGCCCGTGTGGGAGCAGCAGTGACAGCCTGCTCTGTGTGGGGATGGGATGGGATGGGATGGCATGGCATGGCATGGCATGGCATGGCATGGCATGGCATGGCATGGCATGGCATGGCATGGCATGGCATGGCATGGCATGGCATGGCATGGCATGGCATGGCATGGCACAAGCGTGGTCAGGCACCAGGTCTGGCCTGCTCAATTCTGAACTCTTTTTGTGCCATGTGTGTTCTGGTGCTACAGGAACTCTGTAAGGATGGACAAAAAGGATTTTCTTTCTTCTTAGCACACACCCCTTCACTAGAGAAATATCAGACATTCCTGGAAGGGCACAAGCTCCTGACAAAATTGTATTCAGCACTGGTCCTGGCTGCACTGTGTGCTGGGGGTGTAAGTTACCTCAACTGGGCACCACAGCAAATGCTTTCAGAAGGGGGCTTCAGCCTGCTTTGTGTTCTTTCCCCTCTTCTCTTCAAAGGCAAATTTGCCCCAGCTTTCCCTATTGTGTGACCATAAGTTTTGGGCTCCCTTTCCTCATTCTGTGGGGTTGCTGCCTGGTCTGCAGCAGGGACTGGCACACAGCACTGCAAGCAGAAATAGGTGTCCATGGGCTGGCTTTAGAGTCATGAACTTCACTAGTTGGTGCTGAACTGCAGCCCATTTCTCTGCTTTTACCACTGCCCTAACACACCCCCTTACCAGGCACCGTTATGGTTGTCCCACCCTAAAAACAAAGCCTTCCTTTGCTTGCTCAGAAAAGGTGAGCACTGATTTTTCTTTACTTTGGGATGGGGGCAGAGGGGTGGTGGGTAGGAGAAGTGCCCTGATGCTGAACAGATCTTGGCTGGAGGAACTTCTTGAGACTGTGGAAAACCATGGGGACTCCAAATCTCTAAGAATTGTTCAATAAAACAGATGAAAAGACACTTCCCAGATAGCCTTTGCTTCCTGGATCTCTTCAGTGTAGGATGCATTCAGTTTTACCTGATATAATTCAACCTGTGGTCATTCTTCAAAGAAAAGAGCTTGCAATTAAGAGGAGGGACAACAGCTGTCAGAGTCCTGGCCCTGCAACTGCCGCTGGTTTTCTATCAGAGTGCTCCCTGAGGGGTTATTGCCTTCCCTGACAGGAGATCGACCACCCTGCAGTGCCTGGCTCCACATCTGGAGAAGATTGTCCAACCCCTTCTCTGCAGAAATCTGGACTTCCATGCCTTATTTTAACACTGCTGCTTAGCTTGTTGACTAACAAACTCTACACTTAAATGATCCTGACGCAGAATAATGCTCCTAATCCTGCCACTAGCCCTTTGGGATGCTGGAGAGCAAGCACTTTCCCAAATCCATGCTCTACAATCACATACTTCCTCTCCTTTATGCGTGATGCAATAGTCCTGAAAATGATCTGGTCTCCGCTTTTACCGATAGATTTTGAGATGTAACCTTACCAGAAGAGTTCTTTGAGAGGCTTTTTTGTTTAATTGTCTGCCACAGCACAATATTGTCGGCAAGCAGTGCAGGAGAGTTTGGCTTCACACAGTGTAACAGGCTAGAGGTATATTGAAAAGGACAACTAATAAAACAGAAGTGCATTAAAGGGCTTCTTTCAAGTGTGTGAGGGAGATTCTACAAAACCAAAGAGGTACAGCTTAAAGGACTGTCTGATCTAGCTGGATACAGCAGGGCTGCATGGCAGAGCATTTTCCTGGCTTGGAGGAGGCGGGAGGGGCACGATCCAGAGCACAGCACTGACTGCCCAGGAGTCCCCTGTGCTGCTGCAAAGGCAGGAGACACCACAGCTGCACTCCAGCTGCTGTTAACTGCCACCAGCAGCTCCAGGTAATAACACCAGGGTAAACCACTCCCTTCAGTTACATTTATCAGGCAATCAGAGTCACATCAGCAGCCCCACTAGCACAAAATGAGATATGAGAACCCATGTGCTGGGGAATGTGGAGTTCAGCACGATTTGTCTAACAGAGAGCGTGGTTAGTGATCCTAGGGGGATCAGGGTGATGCCATTCCAAGTGTGCTGGGAAGTATGAACAAGGGATGAGCTGAGGACAAGATGCAAACCAACAGACTTCACTCCCCTTCCTGTCAGCCCCCAGGCACCTGCATCAGGACCAGTTAATGTGGAACATGTTGTGGGACTGGCTGTGCCCATGAGGTGATTCCCTTCCAGCCTCTGGTATTTGTTTTTCTCTAGCCTGTCTGCCTGTCTAGCAGGGGATCCTGGAGATCAGACAAAGCTGGAGTGGGGCAGAAGTTATGTGAGTGCTTGTGTTTAGTGAGCTCTTGGGAATTATCTTTATACTCTTTTTATATCCTTTGATGAATAAGTGGAAGCAAGGAAGGGGTGCCTGCCTTTTGGTTCTTACTGTATGGACTCACACAGACCAGGGCAGCAGGGAGGCAATGCCACAAGATGTGCTTCTGTTATCAGAATACAAGCTGCTGCAAGGAGCCCTGCAGCTCCTGGGTTATGTTACTGTAGCCAACAGCTCCTCTGTGAGGCGTAAACTGGCCCTTCTATGCTTTAATCCATGGAATAATTTTCAGGCTGCAACTTGCTGTGCATTGGAGCACTGTCAGCAGCCCTCTTGCTGCTCATATCCTGCGTTCTTGATACACACAGGAAGATAAAAGGGATTGTTTCAGTTTCACCACAGCAGGAGCACTGAGCCACCTTCCTGGCCCCATGCCCAGCCTGAGCCTGCTTCTCAGCCTCACACAGGCTTCTCCTCAGTTGCATTTACCTTTCTATTTACACAGAATCACAGAAGAGGCTGAGTTGGAAGGGACCCACAAGGATCATCAAGTCCAACTTCTAGCCCTGCACAGGATCATCCCCAGAAGTCACACCATGTGTCCAAGTGTATTATCCAAACCTCTTGAACTCTGTCAGGCTTGGTGCTGGGACCAGTTCTCTGGGGAACCTGTTCCAGTGCCCAACCACCCTCTGGGTGAAAAACCTTTTCCTAATATCCAATCTAAACCCACCCGGGCACAACTTCAGGCCATTTCCTTGGGTCCTGTCACTGGTCACCAGAGTGAAGAGATCAATGTCTGCCCCTTCTCTTCCCCTCATGAGGAAGTTGCAGACTGCAATGAAGTCTCCCTTCAATCTCCTCTTCTCCAAGCTGAACAGACCAAGTGACCTCAGCCACTCCTTATACAGCTTCCCCCCAAGGCTCTTCTACATCTTGTGGCCCTCCTTTGGACACTCCCTGATAGTTTCATGTCTTTCTTATATTATGCCATCAAAACTGCACACAGGGCTCAGCTTTACTGAAATCCAAAAAGACGACATCAACTGGCTTCTCTCGATCAACCAGATGGGTTTCCTTGTCATAAAAGGAAATCAGGTTTAAGCAAGACTTTCCTCTCATGAAGCCCTCTGGCTGTGGCCAGTGACTGTATTGTCTTTCAGTTGTCTTTCAATATCTCCCAGAATAATCTTCTCCGTAACTTTACCAGGCCCTGACATGATATTGACAGGCCTGTAGTTTCTGGAGTTCTTCTTCTTGCCTTCTTGAAAATCAGGATAACATTCATCAGCTCCCAGTCAGCTCAGACCTCTCTGGATTCCAAAGACTACTCAAAAAACATTGAGAGAGGTTTTTGATGACATCAGCAGCTCATTGAGGCTTCTTGGATGAATCCCATCAGGCCCCATAGATTTGTAGGGATCCAGCTGGAGCAGCAGATCCTCCACAATTTCAGGATCAACTAGGAGGTGATCATTCTCACAGTCATGGCCCTCCAGCTCAGAGCTCTGAGACCCCCTTCAACCCTCATCTGCATTGAAGATGGAAGCAAAGAATGCATTAAACACAGCTGGATGTCCAGAAGTGGCTCCTGCCTGTGGGCAGCCCTCACTTGCTTTCCTGCTGCTCCAAGAAGTTTGGGAGGTCAGGGTTCCTTGCCCCATTTCTTCCCATCCATTCATGAGTGCTGGACTCCTGTGGGTCTTTCAATCTTCTTATTAATATTCTGGATGTGAGAATGTTCAACATCATGTCAACAGGAGTCAGAGGTTAAAAAGCACAAATATAATACCATGAAAATTCTCCTGTGCAGCCAACTGGAATGGCAGGGGAGGAGGCAGCTGGAGAGAACTTTGCTGTCGGCCTCCAGTCTGCCCAGGGTTCCTGACCAGGACTTTTTATTGACTTGGGGTAGTGCCTCCTCAGTACCAAGATCCCAAGCTACAGGGAGGTTGAGGATTTCAACTTATTAGTTTTGGAAGATTTCTGATTTGATCCTCTGTGTCCCAAGCCAGCTCCTGTCCCCTCTCAATTGCTCACAGGTGCTTCAGGTGCAACAGAACTGGGTGCTGACTTTAAAGCATCCACTCCTGCATTTGCAGCGTGGTCTTCTTGCTATACATATTCATTTAACAATAGCCAAGGCCCAGTGTATTCCCAGCCAAGCTTGACCTAAATTCAACAGCAACGTTTATTCTGCAGCTTGAATTGCAGCGGATGGGAGAGTGCAGCAGCTGGAGGAAAAAAAACAAACCTTGAAAGGGAAAAAAACTTGGATTGAGTTAAATCTGAATCAAATCACAGCCATCTCTTCTGTGTTGCTTTAATTGGAAGTTCAAATTCCATTTATTGTTCCCAGCTCCATAATTTTTGGTTTCCAATGTGCTGCAGGATTTGTGATCTCAAATCACTGTAATTGTTACGCGGGGAAATTTTGACTGCTGTGGCTGCTATAAATTGAGCAAGTGCTGTGGTGTAGTTTGGATGATGGTTTACCAGGTTTCAGAGTTAGCCTTGGGCAAAAGTTACTGCCTCTGTGAGGTATTACTGGTTCATTCTTTCATCACCTGTGGAAGGTATTCACTGGGCTGATTTATCCTGCGTTACTGCTGTGACATTCAGGCATAAAGGGCATAAAGAGGTAGCTTCAACAAACTCTGTTCTCGGGGAAAAAGAAAATATTCAGGGCTTAAAAATGACAAGATAACCAGGTCTTACTCACGTGCCTTTAACCACTGTAACCCCAGGAGGGTTAGAGCAATGATATGCTTAATCCTGGCCTGCTTGGCCAACCCTTAACTTTGTTAGTCAGCTCCCTGGATGAAGAACAAAGCTGCTCACGTATGTACAGCTCTAAGCTATTGGCTGTGCTCCAGAAAACGGTCCTCTCTGCTGCTGGAGAAGGATGCTCACCAAAGCTTTGCTTGTGCTCATTCAAACACAACCCCTTAAGAAATTAATGCTCAACAGATCCCACCTGAAGTGTGCAGAGAAAGGAAAACGCCACTCTTCTCTGAAGAGTGGCAAGGGCACACTGTTGGCTTCAAGTGTGGGCAGGAGCCAGTGCTGGGAGCTTTCTGTTAATGCCTTGTGCTCCTGAAGAAGCTCAGGCTCTGACACCCTCTTGAGCAAGGCCTTGGGTCCACCTCCACCATCTCAGCCAGCTCAGCAGTGCTGGAAGAGACTGGGAACAGAGCTGGATGGAGTAAGGTGAGGAGGGAGATGCCTTGGCTGGCCCTCCCCAAAAACACATCAGAACAAACCAAACACCTGAGGGAGCGAGGCAGGAACTTTCAGAGCCCAGTTAGGGGCAGACACTCTGCCCAACTGGCCAGCAAAGCAGATGCCACAACAGATCCACATCTTACCTGAAAAGCCAACTTCAGCCCAACTGCAGAGAACGAAGTCAGAGCAAAGCAAAAGCAGAGTCACCCTTTGGTTTCTCCACCTGACCCAGCCTTAAAAACTCAATTTGAAGGTGGCACTAGGGAAGTAAGACATCGTTTATCAGGAGTGACAGATACAATCTATAAATTAGCATGCTCAGCCTGGGAGTCAGGAGGCAGAGATATCTATCACTTCCTCCCCGGCAGGCTGATACAGGCACACAAATTTGGCCAGTTCCCCAGAGCATCATCCAGTCTCCAGCAGATCTGATGACCCAGAAGTTCTGGGGAGGCAGGTGGGGATATTATGTAGGAGAGACCTGGGGAAGAATGCAGACCCTGACTCCACCCCACCCTGTCCTCTGTGACCTGGGGACAAGTGGACCCCCAGCAAAATGGGGTTCACATCTCAGTCCAAAGGCACACTACATTTTTAAACACATTGTCAAGGCACCCGAAATAGAATGAGTTGCAAAATGACTGCAGTCCATTAGAGAAAAGCTGGCTATTTTAAGATACTTCTACATAGCCTGCATCCAAAAGAAAAGATGATCTATGGAAATCATATTTGCTTCTTATGTATATAAATTACTTTCTCTGTGCTCAGTAAATCTGGGGTTTTAGCCCAGTCCTAGAAGGTTCAGGGTGGCTTTTGGTGATGCCTGGCATGATTTTGCTGTAAAAGACACACAAACAAGGACATTCACAACATTGTCATGAGGCACTTGTCTCACTGAATCCCTTTTTTATGCAAAACCAGGGAAGCTGGCCCAAATGCTGGAAATGGGTTTATCAGGATGCCCCAGCACAGCCTCACTCCCATCCCAAGTACCTGTGTCTGTGAATCAGCCAGTCCCTGTGGGGAGGAATGGCTGCTGAGGTGGCTGAAGGGACCACTCCCTCCAAGGCACATGGAAACGAAATGATTAGGGGGCTCAGATGGTGCAGCCAGGAAGACTGTTAAAGGCCTCGTAAATAAGAGCCCATGTAGACAGCAGGTACTGTGGGGCTTTATAGGGCTATAAAACACCCTGAGCTGCCACAGAGGCTGGAAGGGTTGGGTAGGAAATCTAATTTCACAGGATTTAAAGCAGGTGAGAGAGATATAAATGTATGTTTTTAATAGTAATTAATGCTGCCATTCAGAAGCACTTAAGCACTGGGTTTGGAGAGCTGCCAAGGGCTTGCCTCATAAATCACAGCCCACTACCTGCCTGCCTTGCTTCTAAGGGGCTGGGCTACTGCTCCCTCACCTGACCTGGCCTTGGCAGTGGGGGCATTTCCAGCTCCAGGCAGAGAGCTCAGCATCACCGCAGCCAGGCTGCTCCTGAGCCATGGCAAGCAGAGCCACCCCCAGCCATCCTTTCGAACCAAGGGTCACCCTGGGATCCTGTCCACCTTCCCTCAAGGTTATCCCCTCTTCTTCAGAGACAGAGGGACGAAGGAGCATCTTCTTCATGCTTTTTTTGCTGTGGGCTGCTGGTTTTCACCCTGCCTTGTAGTCATTTCTGCTGCACAGGCAGTCGGGTCCCAGCCAGCTCCCGCCTGGCATGAGTGGAAAGCAGAGGCTGCTGCAGCCCACGGGGATGAGGTGGATAGTGGGGGGTGCCTGGGAAACATTCAGGAACTGGGCAATGTATTTAATCCGGGATGTTTTGTCTCATGCTGTGATATCTAATTTGTCACCCGGACCTTTAAGGCTTGATTCCATACCGTTCTTGGGTGGTGACAGAGGCTAGCATGGACAGCTGGAGATGTGCCCCATGCCTTGTCATCCCCATACACCCCAGAAAGCAGTCGCAGAGCTCCCAGCCCTTGCTGCATTGTGTGCACCCACTCCTGCATCCCACGGCGGCAAGCGGGCGGCAAAGTAGGACAGCACGACCAGGGTCCCCTCCACCACGGCCCCAGCGCTGCTCCTGCCTCGCCCCAGTCCTGCTCACCTGCACCCCAGCCCAGCCCCAGGCTTGTCCCACCCTCGCCTGGGAAGGCTCCAACCGTGTGCCAGCCCTGCCCTCTAGTGTCACTTCTGCCACAGCCACTCCTTGTAATCCAGAGCATTCCCCCAGCACCGCTGGTGCAGATGTGCAGTCGGGACTTGGGTGTGACTGTTTCAAACAGAGCTTGGCTGTCATGCTAGGAGAGCAGGAAAGGGGAAGGATCGAGGCTTGGATATTTGCCAGATGATGATGTAATTTGGGGTGGGAGGAACTTGCTACCTTTACCTCCACCCTCTTCCCATGGTCAAAGCAGGTACCCACCATTTCCACAGTCCAGGCAAAATTCTGAGGAAGCCAGAAGGGGACAAGACAACCAGGAGAAACCTTGATTAACTCTTTCTTACGCACTTCTACTTATGTGCAGTGAGACTATCCCGGCTGGGATAGCATGCCCCAGATGCAAAGAGAATCTGAGATGTGGCAAATTTTATTAGCTGATGGGACACCTGCAGTGCTTCCAGAAATAGCTCAGATTTGCAAAGCTCAGGGCTGCTTTGATGTGGTAGAGCCCTTGTAGAGGTCCTGCTGCCTCTCTACAGAGCTGAGTCAGCACGACTGCTCCAGGGACCTGGCACCAGACATCCAGAGATGGAAGAGCCCAGGCAGTGCTGGTTTTGATCCAGCTTCAAAGCTCGTTTGGATCCAGCTGGGAGTTAGCCCCTTCTGGGCTCAGCTCCAGCAGATTCTGAGTGAGTGCCCCATGTTCTAGGCTCCAGGAAGGCATCTGAGCTGGGTGCAGCTGGATCCAAGCACTTTCCAGCTAGTGTCACCAGGCTCCTGGAGGACAGCATGTGGGGGAGGCACCAAAGCATCTTTACAGCAGCTGTCTGGGTCAATAAAGCTGGCACAGAACCACAGCTAAAAAATCCACCTAGACCAAAATTGTTCCAATTCTGCAGTGACACCAAGCCTCCTCTGCACTGGATTCCCCTGGAGTTCCATGTTTTTCCACAATGAAACTGCAGCAACATCTATTATCCTCCTACAGCAAAACTCTGCCAAGATCATTTCTCCTACAGACCGAGAGAGTCTGGAAAGAAGCTGTATTGTAATGGGAAACATCGGTGCTAAAAACAGGTGTTGTTTGAGGACAATACTAAGAGATTACTCAATTGTCTCCCCTGATTGATGTTTACTACCCTACCAGAGACAGACCTGATTCAGCTAATCTGATCTGATAAATCAATCTTAGATTTTGCATTGGCCTTCTTCTCCTCTATTGATTATCAGCAAATACTAAATAATGATATGACAGCTGAGACTTGTTGTTGCCAGGCAATATCTGCAGTTCAAACTTGAAACCTCAAAAGCTCAAGTTAATTTT
The DNA here is from genome assembly GCA_013399835.1 of Leptocoma aspasia. Taxonomy (NCBI): domain Eukaryota; kingdom Metazoa; phylum Chordata; class Aves; order Passeriformes; family Nectariniidae; genus Leptocoma; species Leptocoma aspasia. Next base: position 91,863 of record VXAX01002657.1, read on the forward strand.
AATGAGATACACACCAAATCAGAGGAATCACCAGTAGGTCCAGTAAAGTAATACCTCTGTCACAAAAAAGTAGTATTTTTGTCAGAGATGAACCCTCCTGGGCTGTTGGTCCCTGCTTGGACACCATTGTGGCACCATACTGCCTGTACATAGTCTGAGCATACTCACACACATATACATATGTACAGATATAAATATACTTATATGCTTGTATAGATACATGTATGAATCTAGATTGATATCTTAACTTGTAAGCTCCATACTTTATAAATGTCAGCATCAAGGATGTTTGTATTAACTGGAAATCAGATACCTATGCTTGTAAGGAACAATAAATTCTTAAATACACAGGAATGACCTCACTGCTGAGTGGATTTTTTTCCCATGTCCATTCTAGGTAGTGGAATGAGTCATATTTCTAACCCCAAATCCAGAAACAAAACTGACAATGTTTTCTGCTGCTTTGTTTGCTCTTCTACATGATTTACAGAGGGCCTATTCCTACAATAACACACTGGTCAACATGTCCAGGTCTCTTGTGTGGCCGGGAAATGCAATCTGTGCTGTCTCACCACCAGGTCTGACGTACACCCCAAAGCCCATTGCTGTTTTATCAGCCAGGCTGCTGGCTGTCAGCTGATTTGCTTTCAAGTAGGTCACCTAATTTTAGTGGGAAGGGGATAGCTCTCCCCTCAGAGGAGCAGCACCTCTCATAGTTAAAAAGGTTTTCTGATCACAAAGGAAAGAAGAAAATAAGATGCAGAAGTGTATGTATGTGTGTGTGCATGCCAGCAGCAGGGCATCAGGCGTGCCACACACCAGCAGCAGTGCAGGCACCTCACAAGACATGGGAGCAAGGACACTACCAGCCACATTTCCCTACATAAAGAACCTGTCAAAGCTGCTTATTTTCTAGCCTCAGACCTCCACTAGTGATAATTGTTTATTCTGTAAGCACTCAGACAACATGAAGCAGCACACTGCTAAGCCAGGAATAATCCTGTGCTGGCTCCTCACAATATGTGCTACCATGTTAATACACAACCAGGCAGCAGGGCAGGAAAATATTGAGGTCTCATCTGCATAAAGTAGTGAATCTTTGCTGCTGCAGCATAATAAACATGTTCTGTAATGAAGTTAAAATTATTTATCTTCTCCAAAAACAAGGCTAAAAGGTAACTTCATCTGCCCGTAACTGCTTGCTTGTAAAAGAATCAGCAAAGCTGTAACAAGATCCAGAGGCCTGAAAACTTGAACCAGGCAATGCCAAGCATGAAAAGGAGTGTGCATTATTTAGTTGGAAAGAACCAGCCATCAGAATAACATTGCTAGTGCCCTATTGAATTCAGTCTCTGGAATTATTTTTAATCAAAATTGATTTTTTCTTCTCATAGAAGATCAGGTTTAATGCAAGTAAAATTTAATTCAGGGAAGCCTAAGACTGATGGTGTGCAGGAGGCACAACATTGTCTAAACAGCTTATATTAGCATTATAACCTACTTATTCCTACCTTTACTCTGAAGTTTATAAACCTACAACTTTAAACCACCTTCCCCCCAAAGCAAAGCACCCTTGTGAGGCAGATAAGCAGGCAGGGCTGTGGTAGAGTAATTCTGCTGGTCAGTTTTTGCACCTAGGAAAGGCTTTATTCAAAGCACTTGTCAAAACCGTTGCCATGCTGTAGACAAGCTCTGCCTAGGGAGACTGACCAGCACAACTATCACAGAACTACCTCATTATTCAAGAACAAATCACTTTTATTTTGGAATACACTGTCAGCACCAGGGAGTTATATTGGCAGAGGTGAGAGAGTTATTCTAGTTGATTTTCCCATGCAGACGTGCCATACATGTGCGATAGGGCTGTAGGATAATCCCCCAGGAGAAGCAATGAGGATTTTATTGATTGGGATATTTCAAACTTCTGCAGGCCAAAGCAATCTTCTGTGCACTGAATGAGTGGACAAGATGCAATGGGAGGGGTTTTTTGCCTTCTCCAACTCCGTGTTTAGTTTAGAGAAGGCACTTTGAACAACACTAGCAAGTGGCAGAGAGAAGAAAAAAATTATATCCGACTCTGAATCTGTCAGAGACACTCATTCTTGCAACATTAGTGGTAGGAGAGGTCAAATTCCTTGAAATTCAAGCCAAATTATGTGATGCTGAAGCCACAGGTATGTATAACAGGCCACAAGGACCTATGGAACCAACCAGTGCCCCACACAGAGACTGTTTACTGTTTGCTTTCTTTTTTTTCTTGACTGACACCACTTATGAGAGGAGTGCTGGGCCAGGCACTGGAAGAAGGTGGATGGAAGGACCACAGGATATGAAGTAATGAGTAAGTGCCAGCTGACTTCCAGCAGCAGGATCGAAGCGTGGCTGAGCTACAGGGAACACTTGCTGGTCATTTCAATAACAGCTTTCCCTGCCTTAATGCCAGCCCCTCTGCAGAGTCACAATCTGCTGTTTCCATGGCAGGAGCTGCAGGCCTGCAGCCACGGGATGTCACACCCCATGCGAGCTCGGGCAAGCACCATGCATGGGGTGGCTCCCTGTGCCTGCTGTGCAGGCAGAGCAGGGAGGTGGGTGAGCTGAGCAGGCTAAACTCACTCGGGGTTTCAAGGGCTCTACCAGGCACCTATCACAAGGTGCATTCTGAGAGATGTTGCTCAGAACACAACCCTGAACACTCCCTCACCCTGCAGGGCACTTGGGTAGCCCAAAGCAAGCACACCAGCACCAGCTTTCTTTGTCCAGAGGGAATGTGATTCCCATCAGAGCCCAGATGCTGCTTAGAAGGCAAGGGTTGTGAGGAAAGGCAGCATCATTTACTAAACCAACTGATGCACCTGGGAGAAAAAAAAAATCAGGTGTGACTTCAGAGATTTGAGAAAAGCACATTATGCCTGAAACATTTTCCAGGCACACGAATTGGCCTAATTAAGTACACCACTTTTCTCCCCACAACCCCTACTATGCTTCTGTCCTTCCCAGCTGTAAGACGAGCAAAGATTGCTACGGGGGCCAATTAATGCTGCTGGCTTTGCTTCCAAAATCCTCTTAATTATGCCCTGTGCAAATTGCTGGGCCCCAGGACATTGCAAACCAGACACTTTGCAGCAGTCTCAGCTGAAATAAGCGAGGGTCATACTGACCAATGTTTGTCAGAGCTCACTGCTGCCTCTCACACCACATGGAATCTGGCATTAATTTAAATGTATTTCATCCTGTCCAGCAGTTTGAATTCACAACATGCTAGAGTTTATTATTGAAAGGCTTCTTTGTTATAAAGCACCTTTAAGAGAACATGGGATGTTTTGACACATGATTATGGGCAGATGGGTGTTTTATACCAGGAATGATGATGTGGGACTGTGGGATAACTGCATTAGCATGAGAATGTGTGCAGCCTATCCTAACACCCAGGCTACATTGAAAGCAGTTAGCCCCTGTATTGCTTGCAATGTAGTGGGGTAGTGCACAACTCAGCACAGGCTGTACCTCAGTATTGGAGAGGTAAATGCCATTGGCACAGACATTCTCCTGGTTAGATATCAAAATTATTGATGCAGGAATGGGAACTAGGCAGCCAACTCTTGCCTGTGCTGTCCTTGCTTGCACATGTCACCATGCCTACTTCACTTAGGTTGTGTTGGGAAGTTTTTATTTACCTCCACAAAAATGCAAACCTGTTTTCTGTACACAATGCTTAGGCAGCAGAGCACACTGTGCTTTTGATGGAATGTGGGCAAAATCCATGCTAGCAAACTACTGCGTGTCCAACACCCAGACCCCACTTGCTCCAACCAGCACATGAAGGATGCTGACGTGAGCCAGCAGAGCAGTGTTGTTCCTGACACAAGGACTGCTACCAGTCCCCTCCTGCCACCCACTGCCCAGTGATGCCAGGTGGATACAGGGCTCGTCACCACTAATATCCATGAGTGTGCCAGCCCCTCCCCAGCAGTCCCACAGCAAGATCCTCCCTCCTGGCTGTGGAGGGTGCCCAAGGACTGTCCTCAGGTGACTGTTCCTTGTCAAACTGCCCCAGTTGCTGTCTGCCCCTGTTGTCCCAAAAGAGGTTCTTTCACCTGGTGTGCAAGACACCAATCCACACACCGAGTTGAGGTATTTGATTTATTTACAGTTCTGCACGGAAAGGGGTGCTGGGTGGCAAATCCACAAGGCCAGTGTGACAGCTACCAAAACTTTTCACTATTCACACATTTTTGCAAACAAAGTCATTGTTTGCTACAGAACAAAGCTAATTCATTGGCTACAAGTTACCTAGATTTTTTGTTGATTAATATTCTAACCTCTATCGACAGGCGACTTTCTCGCTTCTCGTGGTTATTAGTCCACATGCTCAGTCTTTTGGGTCAGGTTTCCTGAGTCGGTGGTCAGTAAATTGGTGGTTATAATCTCTCCCTGTTGGAATTACCTTTTACCCAGTTGGAGCTGATCTCAGTACAATTGCTGAGTTTTCTTTATTAATTTCTTCCTTATCTTAGGGGTCCTACCAAACGTCCTTAGGGCCTGTAAATTCTACATTCTTTGTGTGCCCTGTCAGCTTGCCCCCCAAGCTTTGCTAACTTCCACCTGGGTCTGAGGTCGTTGAAAGGCGTCGAGACCTAAACCTTAACAAGGCTATTCTGCCGACAAGTAATTTCTTTTTGACACCCGGGCATCACTTAGAGCTTGCTTGTTCGCCGCTCTCTGTTGCACGGATTAAATCTCCTTTCTTATCGATTCGGCCTGGAAGCATACAAAGTTCAAACATCAAAGAGCATCCTTTCTTAAGAATTTTTTAATAAATTTCATATTTCTCAACAGCCGCG
>VXAX01002657.1:100960-129013 GCA_013399835.1 Leptocoma aspasia
CGGCCGCGCTGGGCCCGGCCCCGGCCCTGTGCCGCTCCGTGCACTGGTTCCGCCGCGGGCTGCGGCTCCACGACAACCCGGCGCTGCAGGAAGCGCTGCGGGACGCCACGTCCCTCCGCTGCATCTATATCCTGGACCCCTGGTTCGCCGCCTCTTCCGCCGTGGGCATCAACCGCTGGCGGTGAGTGGCACCGGGCCTGCGGGCCGCGGGTGGGACCGTGCGGGGCGAGGAGGCTCCCGCGGCACCGGAGCGGTGTGGGCCGCGTCGGTCGGGCCGCAGCAGCACACGGTTCCGTGTCGGGCCCGCTTACTGCTCCCTCCGGCTCTCCGGCAGGAGAGCGGCTGTGCCTTGTCCGCCTGGCCTCGCCGCGGTNGGGGGGGTCCTTTGCCTACACATGGGTGAAAGGACTGGAAATGAGAAAGGTGCAAGAGGATCCTGATGTCAAAAGTGGTGAAAGAAATGAGACTGGTGTGTAGGTGGCTGCTGCACCTCTGTTTTTGGGCCTGGGGGGGATAACCTTTGGTGCTCCTTTCCTCTTGGGGAGAAGAAGAGCAAGGAGCAGGAAAAAAATGCACCTGCAAAGTGTATGGGGAACTGTGTCAGGAACCAGAGCCAAAGACCTGACTGGGTCATGTTTTATCTCACCCCGTGTCAGAGTTGGGAAGAGCATGTGTTGTAGAGATCAACTGGGTTTTTTTGGGTTGGGTTTTTTTTGTGATTGTTTTTTAAAATGGATGTTGTTATTTACCTAATCTGGGAAATCTGCATCTGGGGGGGTTGGGCTCATATCAGACAAAGACTGGAATGGGAGCTTTGTGTAATTAAGGACCTAGAATTAACTGAATTAATACAATCTGAAGTTACAAAATCCTGAACCTGCAGGTAAGGAATAGGCAAGCAGCCAGACTGTTTGGGTTAGACTTCAGTAAACTGTTCTACTGTATAAGGTCTTTGCAACAGCCATTCTTCCTGTTGCCCTATTCAGTGCAGAGGATGGAAATTCTCTCCCTTCTGGCTATGTACAAGTCTAAGCAACAGCAGTTCCTCCAAAACGCCTTTCCAAAGAGTCAGTATCACATCCTTCTGAGGTTTTTTCCTGTGTTTCTTTACACCTGGTTTCTCAGTTTGAGGAAGCGTGCTAAGAGTCAGGAATTAAATTCCTTATTCTCTCTGCACTGTGTCCAGTGAGGGAGGGCATGCTTGCTCCAGTGGCCTTTCTGGTGGAGGAGTGAGCTTGGCCTCTCTGTCACTCCCTGACAGGCAGGAGCAGAGGAGTTACTTGGAAACACTTGCTGCTGTAGGGTGGGGGTCCCACTTCTCCGGGGGTTTGCAGCGCTTCTCTTCACCCTCTTTGTAGGGGGTAGGTTTGTATTGAAAATGGGGCTGTTATCCCTTCCCTTGTTTCAGGGGACTTGTTCTGTGTTTACTTTGTAGCTCCTCTAGTGTTTGCAGTTTGCCTTTTGATTTGTTCCTTTTAAATACCCCCACGGCCAGCTCAGCGAATCCTTCAAGGCAACGAGTTTTGCTCAACTGCATCAATCCCTTTGCTTGGAACTTGCTGCTGAACAGATCTGCAGAAATCTCTGCCCACCCCACCCCACCCCCTATCTGATTTTATACAATACAGTATGTCTGTGCTGCAGTTTCTGATTCCTGGGGTCAGCAGCTGCAAACATCCTGTGGCGATCCCTGGCCCTTTTAAGCATGAAGTTCCTCTGATAGCGATCCTAGGCAGTCCGTGCTATTGCTTCATACCCTGCTCCACGGATCCTACGTGCTGTACCATGTCCCGTGAGTGATGTCTGGCCGCACCTACGGAAGAACACTCCACTTCTGCCCAGAATATGTTCCTGTTGAATTTGCGGGTGTGGAAGGGGCTCCTGCTCCGCGTTTCATGGCCACAGGTACCTTTTCGATGCAGGCAGCCATTTGGGGTCCTTGAACATTTTGTTGTTGTTCTTTCTTTTTTTAACGAAGAGGAAGATTTTTACAGGAAGTTGACCTGTAACGACCGGCCCTGCTGACTAAATCCGTGGGTCGCTCTCTGGTTTTCTGGGGGTGGCAGCGACATTTCCGGGGCGGTTTCGGGCGGTGCCGCCCCGCAGGCGNCGCGGCACCGGAGCGGTGTGGGCCGCGTCGGTCGGGCCGCAGCAGCACACGGTTCCGTGTCGGGCCCGCTTACTGCTCCCTCCGGCTCTCCGGCAGGAGAGCGGCTGTGCCTTGTCCGCCTGGCCTCGCCGCGGTTTTCCCAGCGGTGCTGCCTGACTGTGTGGGAGGATGCCTTCAACTTTATGTAATGTCATTAGACTTCATCAGTGGGGCGAGTGTGTGAGAGCAGCAACCGATGGACATTTAGCTTTGGGAAACCCTTTTCTCTGAATTTAGAGACGAGGGCAAAGACTGCTCAGCTTCGTGGCTGCACCACGCCTCCCCTCTGCCCTTGGGCTGCCAGGCGCGCGTAGGCATGTGCGCACGCAGCTCCGTTCCTCCCATCACTCAGCTTTTATAGGGAAATACACATCGGCTGCTGCTAAGAAACTAGAGATGAAGCTGGATGGGCTTTTCCTCATCCCTGCAAATGGAAAAATGTGTAGCATGAGTCATGTCTGTGCAAAGATCAAGACCTCACGTACCTGTAGCCAGTGACATTACGTAATGCTGTTGTGTCAGGTCTCAGCAGCCTAAACATTTGGAACCCCAGTCCAGATGGGGATTCTGCTGGGCGAGAGTCCCCTGCATACAAGTGAAACTGATCTCCCGTTACCCTCTCAGAGGAAGTCGACAGACAACCACCTGGCTAAAGATGCTTTGAGAGCTCTTGGAAATGTCACGTGGCTGTGCCCTAGGGAAACTGTAGTTGTAATTAATTGCCTCTGCTGTGCACCTTAGCTTCATTTCAAGGAATGGGATTGTATGGGTCATATCTGTGTGTTTCTAGAATCCAACAGCAGAGGATGGCTTAAAAATTGTAAATGTGCAGAAGTTACCTCCGTGTAGTCATTCAAAGTACAGAAAATGGTGAATTCTGTTACAGGAATCTGAATTGATCTCTCCATAGACCAGGCTTTCTACAGGCAGCAGGAGACAGACATGCCTTTCACGTGCTGCTGTTGTTGCTGACTGTCCTCATTTGGAAGAGCCAAAGTGGTGCCACAACAGATTAATTCCTGATCTGTTTAATTCTTGTTTGTTTCCACCAACGTTGCGAAGGGATGAAAAGTTAGGAGTCTTCTTTATGTTGTAATCGTGGAATATATGAGCAAGCAAAGTTTTTAAAATAATGTTTTATGTTTTTAAAATAATGTTTTGGCGGTATGGAACTACTGCAGATGTCAGAAATGAGCACCACTGGCTGTTAGGCCAAAAACATGTTAGCAAGTTACTTAGGTTGGCCAAAGTTCCATTCATTCCCATTGTGAGCCTTGGCTTTGTTTTGCTGATTTTTTTTAATCCAAATGTTTGTATTCAGAGTTCTGCTCTTCAAAGGCAAATGCTTATGTTTTACCTAGTTCTCACAAATTTATGATGTTGAAAATCCCTTGTTATTTAACTGCACAGCATGTGTGAGCCATATAGGACTAACGCTTGTTAAAATTTTTAGAACACCTGGGACAGTTGATGCTCATACTTAATAAATGGAAGGTGTGCTGGGGCTCAGGGGGTGGTTTGTTTAGGTTACCTGGACCTGGCTCTGGGTGTTCTCCTTTGTGATAGAGTGCCCTTCTTTCTGTGAGCCCTGCACCCTTTTCTCCCTCCAGAAGTGCAGAGCCACTTTGCAGTGCAGTTGTAGTAGCTTGGGTTCCCTCAGCTGTGGGTGGTCTTTAGGAAGCTGAGGCAGTTCTGGCAGATCGCACTGCAGAGTGGGCATGGAGGATGGAGGGAAAGGTAAGGGTTGGCAGGCTCACTTACAAAGGGTTGTGTGTTTGCCAGCAGTGCCCGGTGCTGAGGAGACACTAAAGTTTTAAAGCTGGTGTCTTTTGCAGAGTTAAACACAACAAAATGAAGTTACCATGTAGATGGGGTGATGTGTGACTGGGAAAGCAGATATTCTGCATTTGGTGTTTTGTAGCTTAGTGGGGGATCAGTAAGACATACCATTAAATGCAGAAAGCACTTACATGGGTTTTTAGAGTTTTGGGGTGAAAGAGAATAAATGAATGTCTTGGTATGCTCTCATCTCTGTGCCTTCATGGTGCAAGGTGAATTTCAGTTCTCTTTGCAATTATTCAAAGTACAGATGATTCTTGCCTCGGGAGATCTTGGTGCTTAGTCTTGTGCTGCTGATGAGCTAGAAGAGTACATTTCTCTGCTGTGACATGGTGTATTTGTAGCTAGAACTATAAAGTCTGCACAGTTCTTGCAGTATTTCATTTCTTTCCCTGGAGTAATGCATCAAAATTTTTCTACTTCATATGCAAAATCCATTTTTGCCCCAAAACCTGTGAAAAAATGTACAGTAGGGAATTACATGGTTTATGCTTTCTCCATGTAATGTGAGAGAATTGACAAGGATGTTCTTCCACCTCTGAGGGAGAACATGGGAAGTGGGTTGCAGTAAGAAAATCTTGGAAGCCTCTTGGATCTGGACAAGCACAAATTGCATATGAGTGAATGGGAGTTGGCTGATGTTGCAATCGCATAAAAGTTGTTAGACCAGAGTTAAATATGAATTCTTATTTTCTGATTCTTGTCCAAACTTCCAGTTTGATTTGGTGATGCAGATTTGCTGGAGTTCCGTGCAAATTTTCATTTGCCTTTTAGCTGTAACCCATCTGACTGACATTAACTGCTGTTGTTTCTTCTCTGCAGATTTCTTCTCCAGTCCCTGGAAGATCTGGACAACAGCTTAAGGAAACTGAACTCTCGCTTGTTTGTCGTGCGAGGGCAGCCAACAGATGTCTTCCCAAGACTCTTTAAAGTAAGAGAATAATTTTTTAGAGCATAATGAAGAAAAATTGGTGACCTGGTGCTAAACTTGCTTTCACTCCCTAATAATTGGTGATTCCCTTAGCATCTCTTTAACTATAACTAGTTGTTCACTATAACAAACTTTCCTCCTTAACTACAACTAACTACTATCTATAAGAGCCAGCTTGGGAGCCAGATCTGCACCTGAGCTCAGAAGAAATGTAATTGTAGGGTGTAACCTGGTATCGGGGTGCTCAAGCTTCTCTTTTTGGATGGTGGTCTTGAACTTCGTTTCTCTAAGTCACCTCTCACAGGGCTGCTCTGTGACACACAGACCCTTCCTTGTTGAGAGCTTCTTCCCTAGTGGCTATTTGCTTATTGCAGATAAGTTTTTACTTAGGAAGACTGCTGTGTCCATAGACCTTTACAGACAACTGAGGAAAGTACACTGATCTGTATGTGAGTTGCAAATAGGATTTTGTGTTAAAATTTCAAAATTCAGGAGATTTTATGTTAGCTGACCTTCCTTTTCTGTTTCTGTTCACGACTCCAGTTTAATCATCTCAGCAACAGGATATAGCTTGGGTCCAAGCTTCCTGCTGATGTGTTGTTTAGGACGTGGAATATGCAGTTACCTTGGTGATCAATAATGTATTAGTGGGGTACCTTTCTAAAGTGATATGTCAGTGCTGCAGATGTCAGGGATAACAAGAGCGTCTCCTTGAATATCAGGGCTTCTCCTACAGTGTCATTCTTCTCCATCCTGCTCTAAGATTGTATTTCCCAATGTCTTTGATGCTTTTTGACAATGTCTTTGACAGTGTTACAAAACTAAATGAAAAAACCATGGCTCCCAATAGTCATATGAGTTGGGGATGTCATGTGGGCTCTGCCTTACATGTGGTTGACAGAACTAGTGTCCCCTAAGTCCTATTATAGACCAGCTGCCAGGAAGGAGAGGTGAATTTGAATATGTACCCTCCTTCTGTAAATGGTTCTGATGTGTATTTTCTGGAGGAGGGCAGTTAGTACTGGGGAGGAACTCGACTGTGCAGATTAGAAGGGGCATTGATACTTATTTTGGCTTCTGCATCTTAACACATGACACAAACTGTGTGCTGCTTTTAGCCTTTTCAGAGTCTGGATTATTTTTATCTTTTGATCTGCGAATAAGTTCCAGCTAATAGTAGTTCATGCCCTCTTTAGTTCAGGATATTCACAGGATAATTAAAACTTTATTGGAGAAAAATGCTCATTTGGTTAAAGAACAAAAACTAGTTGGCAGATTCTGAAATCTGGAGAGATGGATTGTGTAATCAGCCAGAACTGCTTTTTGCTGCAGTATCTTTTGTCTGGGCAGGTGAGCTGATGAATATCTCAGATGTGCTGTAACAGAGCTGAAATAAGTAGAGGGAAGTTTATGCTATTACATGGTAAATGTGTGGCTTTGGTAGGGATTGAGGCCTCTCCAGAGCTGCTGCACTGAACACAGAATTAGCAGCAGCTCGTGCCTTGCTGTCAGCTTTTGTGGAGAGGAGAGTTATGTCACATTTGCTACTGCAATACTTAGGCCTAGTGTAATTTCTGCCCTCGCTGCCAGTAGCTGAGCTATGTTGTCATCAACAGTCACTGCAAAGGCACACTGCGTGTGGATACAGTGACAAGTGTACTTGTTAGCAATGTGTTAACCTTTGCAGAAGTTTTTTGTCTCACTTCTTCTGAATAAACATCTGTAGTTTTACCTCTTCTATAAAAGTGTGCTGTTTGTTCACTGAAATGTTTTTACAATCCCTTTGGTGTCTTTTCCCCCTACAGTTTTTCTTTGCTCTAGGTTAGATACAAAGAGGCAAGTTGTCAGTCATGACTTTTCTTTTGTATATCTGCAGCAATTTACTGTCACACAGGTAACAGGTTTTCTGGTTGGTTGTGCTCTGCTTCCCATGTACTACTGCATAACATAGAGCAGTGGCTTTCTCAAAACTGTGGGAAATACGTGAATTTAAAGTGTTGGATGCTTACCTAAAATCCCTGTAAGCCTAATGATTTTTTATTCCATTCCATTCTTTCAAGGTGTATTCCTTTGAGACCAAATTAATCTTTTCCAAGCCTTCCAGTTGATCCTGGCTTTCTTATAGAAGAAAGGAAAGTTTAAAGTGAAGCTGTTAAATCACATAGGAGCAGGGCAGGGCCTGGAATGTGTCTGTCTGACCTCTGTTCTGAGTTATGGATGCTGTCATGTTCTGACTTTGAGAAATGGGTGGAGGATCTCTTTAAGATGTACATTCATTGGTACATAACTGGTTAATTTCTCTGTCCTTCCTAAAATTAATTCTAGGGCTGAATCTGCAAGTTTAGAAGTATAGGTGGCTTGTGCAGTTTTTTTCTGCTTCTAAATTCCCTTCCCCATCTTTGGCATTATTTTTAATGGCCTTCAGGGAATTAACCACATTTGTTCTTTGTCCTTTGCTTCTGTTTCGCAGGTAGAAAAGTCTCCTGTCTATACAGGGGTGATTTAGACTGTCTCACTTGGAGAATGTGGTTCTTAGTTGTATGAGGGTTTTTTTAAATGTCTGCAGATTTCTGGTTGTGTTTGCTAAACAAATCTGTGGGCTGCTGCTCTGCTTGATGTATGTCTTGGGAGGGTCGCTGTGGAAACCATTAAACCTCTTCTCATAGGATTCATTTTCTGAGGAAAACTAGGCCATAGACTTTGAGAACAATCTGTGCTCTAGAAAAGCCTGGAAGAGGCTGAGTGCTCTTTCATAAGGCCTATGCCATGTAATTTGTGAGGGATCTATTAAAGGTATGATCAGAATAAGTGCATGGCTCGACTAGGGGGGGTTGATCTTTAAGGTTCCTTCCAGCCCCAACCATTCTATTATTCTACAATTCTAAAATAACTCCAAAAAAGCAGGACTTCAAATCTGAATTGCAGTATCATACTCTACTGTGCACACCAGAAAGGTTCACTCAGTTGCTGTCCTATGTCCTACAATTTCTTGTTCCTTTCTGTTTGGGATGGACATTGGTTTCCTATTGTGTGATGTCTTCAAAGAGACATCTGGAAAAATTTAGATTGTATTGGTTTTACTTAATGTTGCCACATGAAAACATGGGGGTTGAGCAGAACTTCTGTTGAAAGAGTTTTTTAAATGCTTTTTCTGCAAATGCTGGAAGAGGATGGTAAGGTTACTTCAGGACAGCATGTGCACCAAAACGTGGTATTGGTAGGCTCAGGGACTGAGCTGAAACCTAAGAACAGTAACAGACAAGAACTGAACTTCCTCTGATGTGTTTTAAACCTAACATCTACAAATTTGCATAGCAGATGTGATGTTTGCTAGAGCTGATAAAATTTTTGCTTCTTTGCTTATCTCAAATTCAGATTGCTGTTCCTCACAGCAACACTCTCAAAGCTTCCAGAACTTTAAACTGCTCAGGAATTCTGAAATCTTCATTTGTAATTGTGCTGGATAGAAATAGTCTTCTGTTTGAGCAGTGGGTGTATTGTTTTTCTTGCAGGAATGGGGAGTCACTCGTCTCACCTTTGAATATGACTCGGAGCCGTTTGGAAAGGAGAGAGATGCAGCTATCGTCAAACTGGCCAAGGAGGCTGGTGTGGAGGTGGTGATAGAGAACTCCCACACCCTCTATGACCTGGACAGGTATGGGGAGAGCGAGGGCAGGGGTGCTGTCTGGGCTAGGCTGGGATTGTCATGTCTGCAGAGACTGCAGTCTCTTCCATTACACTGATCACTGTCATCCTGAGTGAGCCTGTAAGGATTACTCTGCACACTCCACTTCTGATTAGAACACGTCAAAGTGCTGACAGTGACGTGAATGTACAGAAAGGTGCTGCCTCAAGCTTATTAAACTCTGTACTTGAGTGTCATTTAATTGCTCAGCTGTGTCCTATTGATTGCTCTCCTTGAGCATATCCTCAGTGTATGGACTGCTTTTTTTTTGCTACATTGTAATTAAGGTAGTTGAGCTGTTGTCTCAAACAGGTTATGAAAGCAGGGCTTTTAACTGACCGATGTGTCAGGACACCTGGAAGAAGTAAAACAAGGTAGATTGGGACAAACTTTCCTTTTTCTGAAACCTGGATGCTTTGTCTCTGTTGTGTGTTTGCCGTGTTTGTTTTGATGTTGAGTTTTTATATATTTACTTATATGTATAATCTCTATATACATGTGATTTTAAACAGTGGTGAATCTTTCAGCTAAGACTCTAGGGTATGCTTAACTTCAAAGTCACTGCAGTGTTTTAGTACTAGTCTTACAGGTTGCTTGTTTTTGTTTTCTTTTCCCCCTTTTTCCCCCCTTTCTTTCTGATGTGACTTGTGCCATTAATGCTGAATGTAGATTTTCTCCTGTAAATCTTTAACATCCATAATTTCCTATGGGAAGGAGCTTTGCAGTTAGGACATACTGTGTGGAAATGTTTGTCTCTGGAGTGAGGAGGATTCTTGAACTTGTCTCGTGAGCACTGCTGCTTTCTAATTCTGCATTAGAAGACCGTGTTTATTTCCAATGTTTATTACATCCTCGCCCCTCCAATGTCATTGGCCATCACACTCTTCTTCATGTCACCTATGTCTTTTCCAAAGTGGAGAGTTTCAGGTGGAATCTGTTCTAAATCTCTTGTAAGTTTTATCACCTTTCTTTATACTTCCAGGTATTTTTAGAGGTGGAGAGCAGTGGTGAAAATGACAACGAATGTGCAAAATGTAGAAGCAACATGGATTTTTAGAGTGCTGTAATGTGTCCTGTCTTTTCATAACAGTCAGTAGCATTATTTCTGCTTTTTCTGAGTGCTGCTAAACATTAAACTGATGTCTCAGGGCTTTCTTCCAGATTGGTCATAGCTATTTGAAAGGCTGCTACTGTATAAATAAGTTTAAGATTTCTTATGGGGAAACATCATGACCAACACTGCAGTTTCATCTGATATTTTTGGCAGCTGGTTATGTGTTATATAGGGAAATTTTTAAGTTGCCTTTTATCTTTAGCTATCCCAGATAGCTTATTGCGTCAGTAAACTTTATCATCGTGCTCTTTTTTTGTCCCTTCCCAGGGGATTTTTTTCTTAAATATTGAGCAGCACAAGCCCTAGCTCAGCTCTGTGTAGGATTTCTCTTCCTGTTTGAAAAATAGATTCCTTCTCTAATTCTATATATCAAAGAATTTTCTGTCTGTGTGGACCTTTTCCTTTATTGCAAATTATTGTGGTTTCTTTAATTTTTTTTTTCAGTGAGGGATCTAGTCAGATGGCTTCTCAAAATTCACATGGAATATATCAACTAAATCTCCCTTGCCCCAGGCTCAAATGTCTCTAATAGATTTTCAGGCACAACTTCCCTTTTACCAAGGCCAAATTAACCCTCCAGCATATTGCATATATCCATGCATTCACTGTTTCCATTAGTATTTTCTACCCATCTGCCTTATGTTCATATCAGTCTATTCATTTGTCCCTGTGATGCCCCTGAAGTGCTTTTAAAATCTGGAGTGGTATTTACTTTCTTTTTCCCCTCATGGTATTTGGATAGTTTTATATTACATGCAGCAGCTATTAGTTTGTGTATTTCATTATGTCCTTTACAATTTCTGGGTGAATATTTGGTGGACCTAGCAAACTTTTCAAGCATAGCATTGTTTTGTGGCACTTTTTTCTTGGTCTCCCAATCTGTCACAGCATCTGATACATTTTCTTAAAAAAAAAAAAACAAGAGTCATAACCTCCCTAGATACCTCCATAGTGAATACACCTGCAGAAATATATGCAGGGGTTTTCTTGTGCTGTTACAGTCTCTCCTTTCTTTAATGAGTTGATCACCTCTTGGGCCTATAAATATCCTGGAGTGTCTCTAAAGGGGATGTTTTCTGGTTGGGTTTTTTTTTTACTACTTACACTTTTTTAAAAAGGTTTCTCAAACTTTCATTTAGATTAGGAGGTGCAAGAAGACTGTGGTTCTTAATTTAACCTACCAAACTTTGGTGGATCTCTGTTTGTCATATTTTTTCTAAAAGATTCTGCCTCTGTTGTCTTAGCTGATGCTATTCTTTAATTGTTTTTACTCTTGTGATCTTTCTGAAATACTTTTTCACATCTGTATGGTATTGCAGCTCCTGGAAGGGTGTTAAATTGATGCATGCTAAAGTCACAGTTAGAACAGGCAAGTGATAACTAACATTTTCAGCTATACCTTAGCACTGTGTAAGACTAAATCATTAATTAACACTCATTGTGGGCTCTTGATTTCTTCTTTCATGGAGCAGTCACTTATGGCAACTAGAAAACTGGGTTTTGGCAGGTGATAGGGTGTGATAGATACCCAGTCTCTGTGGATGTACTTGAAGTTTCCAGTTACTCGACATTTCTTGGTTCTTGGCGTCTCTGAGATTTCTCAGCAGGTGGTAATACAGTTTTGATACTGTATTTCTCCTGGAAGTCTCAGAGTATCTCTCCCTCCAGCTTCTAACTCATGGTATGTGTTGTCCCTCTGCTCACCCTAATGTTTTTGCTGCATAATTAGCAGGTGATAATACCTGGCGGTGTCATCCTACTTCTTATCTTTCTTTAATCAGGTTTCTGACAAGATTGTCAGCCCAGTTTCAAACAATTCAGACTAATCTTTCACTCCTACATAAATGAATCCAGCACTTCTCTTGTCCCCTGCAGTGTATTCCTGGTAGCACCTTCACCAGCTTCTTTTAAACTTTTAAACATTTGCCAAGAGCCTGTTCAGTTAACATGTTTTACCCAGTAGGAAGATTACAATGTGCCCCTTGTTGGCACTGCCAGCATAACTGTGGGATTATCAGAGCATCTTCACCTCCATTTCCCCAAAACAAGGAGAAGGGTGTAGGAAATGAACATCAGTAAGTACTCCTAAGAAAAGCTGGGAATTCCCAGTAAAGATGAGTAATGTTCAGATTGTAGAAGTCAGACAGAAAAGATAATCTCTTGGGTATCAGCTTAGCCTGTTCATAAGCCTTTACTTGACAATTATTCTGTCTGACAACTTCCAGATGACAGGTTGTTTTGTGTCTTCCCTGGATCTGCCTGGTTTTTTCTCCTTAGGATCTAAATCCTTTGTAGTGTGTTTCCTTATGGTCAGCACTGTGGTTTTTGTAATCCCAGGAAGGCTGGGTTGTTCATCAGGAGTGGTTTAGGTCAGAAAAGAACACTGTGATCTTGTGTGTTTGTAGCATACATCAGGATCACCTTTTCCTCAGATACTCTAGCCTGAGGCTGAAGTGACGGTAGAATGTGTTCTCATAGGAGCACGTACTAACTTAAAGGAGCCAAGCTGCATGCCTTGGTGCTTCTGCACTTCAGTTCACTATGCCAAAAAGGTGGCTGATTTCTAAGAAGGTTTACTCAAACTTGTGCCTGCCACATCTTGTTACCTTCTCTGCTCTTGCACGGTGCTCTGATGTCAGGTGTTTTTCCCCACTGACGATACCCAGCCTGTCATCAAGTCACTTCTGCATCTCTCATCTTCTCACCATGTGTTTCTGCAGAAGTTGAATTATTTGTTCTTTGGTCAGCATCTGTTGGATGGACAGATCAGTTGGTTATCTCTCCATCTCCTCTCTGAATCTGTAGAAATATCCTTTGTTTAACGTAGCCAGAGCCCTCCATGAGCTCTCTGGGGCGGGGATTTGGATCAGAGGATTGCATAAGCTGGCAAGGCTAAGGAAATAGTCCGCGTGAATTGGTTCTGGGGTGTGTGGGGCAGCCTGCGTGCCGAGTGCTGGCAGCCAGCTCTTCCTCCTGCAAGGAAGTGGGGGAGCACATTCAGTCCCTTGCCAGAACCCAGCCTTGTCATTTGCAAGCGAGCTGAGGTGTCAGGTGTTTGAGGCCAGCAGCTCTCCTAAGCCCATTAGCCATCCTGCAGGGAGACTGCTGTGGAGATGATTCAGAAGCTGACACCTGTGAGGGCGTGAATTTGAGTCTGCAGACACTCTGCTGTCGCAGGTGACTGACTGTAGGATACCTTATAATCATATCAGTGCTGGAATTGTTTGGTCAGGTTTGGGTTGCCTGCTTTCCTGAGGTGAAGTGTGATGGTCAAACAGACCTTCATAACTTCTGGCATCAAGCTCCTACTGTCAGACAGTGCTGGGCAGCATATTGCTGGTTTGCTAGCACAGCCAGTTTTGGGTGTGCTCACTAACTGGGGTGAGGTTCTGTGTGATGAATACAGTGATTCTCTGTTCCACTTCGAGAAAACTAGAACAACTGCTGCATGTGGCAAATTGGACTGGGGGAGATGGGTGAAGTAGGGATGTTAGGTCTGGGGAGGGGCCTCCCTTTTTTTTTTTTTGTCATTGGAAGTCCTGTGAAAGTGTATGGCCTGGATCAGAAGGTCAGTATGAGGAAAGAAAGGACTCCTGCTTGGGGAGGTTCCTGTACAATTTTTTGTACAGAAGGCTGAACAGTAGTACAATACCCAGTAATTGTAATACAATATCCCATATTGTGCAATATGTGATATTCAATACTTCTTTTCCTGGCAGTGTTGTGAAAGATCCAGATTTAGTGCATAATGCCAGTGTCAGGTGCTGTGAAATGTGCAACTTGTCCTAGTCCCATCTTAAATATTTGTGTCCCAGATCCAATAACTCTTTAGGAATTCAGGAGTGGTACTAGGTAACTTCACTCATATGCACATCCTTGTGGATTTCAGGTACAGACACTAGCATCCATCTGCTAGTCACAGTGATTTGCTCCAAGTAGCTAGCTGTCCACAGAGGACTTAGCTGTGGATCTTGTACAATGGTGTGGATCTCAGACTGAACAGCAGGTTTAGCAGGACTGAAAAAAGAGGCAGTGTGTAAGAAGTAGCTTCCCTGCCACCATCACAAGCACCTCAGGACAAACACGGTGCAGCTTTGTCACATTTTCTCTTCCAAGCTCTGAGTTCCTATGGAAACAAGTGAGCCTCTCTAGAGTGCTGTAACTGGAAATGCCTCACTTCTCATCTAGTCGAAACACTGATTTTCTGGGGGTCTTTGGGTGGTCTTGTTTGGGGACTCACAAAGTGGCCACAGAGAAAAGTGTGCTGGGTAGTATTCATGAGTTCTGTCATTTCTTGCCATCTCTGGGGTGGAACATGGAGGCAGACAGTGAAAAAGTGCATGAAGGAAAGCAGAGGAGATGTGCTCTGGTGTGGTGATGCAGTGTTGACTGCAAGGCAGATGCAGATACATCTGTCTCTGTGTCTATGTCAGAGTGCTGTGCCCACACCGTGGCCATGTTTATAGCTTGCCACTAAAAAATGCACAGTACTTGGCACTCTGCACATCCCGATAGCCTTGCCTCCCTCCTTGCCCTGTTCGATAACGTCTTTACGTCCCAGTGTTTACAACTTTAAAGCAGAAAACCGGCAGGAAACTGCAGGAGGCTTCAGTTTTGATCTTTTCAACCGTGCTGCCCGTGGGGAAGGCTCCGCTTGCCTCGGTCGGGCTGTGTGGGAGGGCTTGCTGCCGGCCGGGCCGCTCCCGGTGCGGCGGGGAAGCCGGGTCACCGCGGAGCACACGTGCGGGAGCGCCCGGCGCCGGCGTGTCGCTCCGCCCCGCCACACGTGCGGCCCCGGGGGAAGGGGCGGCACATGGCGCCCGCCGGAACGCTCGGCTTTAAGCCCGGCCCCTTGCATAAGCTGTTGATTGTAATGGGTGGGGAGGGCTGCTGTGCTGCAGCTCCTGTGTGAGCTGTGGGGTTGCCTGCCTCCGCTTTATGTAATGCTGGCGATCCCTGTGCTGTCGGCCCACTCCTACAGGAGAGGGGTTAAAATGGCATCTTTCAGCCTGGGGAAGTTTACCTTGCCGTGGGTGCTTCTCAAAGCTCTCTGTCCCAAGAAAAATAAGACTGTGTGACCCCAGCAGGCTGTGGATGCTTGGTGAAGTAGAGGAATGGGGAACCTTGACTGTTGTTATAGTGTGATCTGACACAGGTCAATGCCATGAGACAGGGCTGCTCGTGACCTTATGGCATGGAGGAGGATAGTGATCTCTCTAATCACGGGGAGAGAGGAATGATGCAAACTGGGATTTGTCTCATCCAAGATAGGTGGAGGAGGGGTCACTAACAGTCTGAGCCTTCTGCGTCAGACAAGAAGGAAGTACGGTCAGAATCAGGTTAGGATATCACAAGGTGTTAGAGGAACAGATGCAGCTCTAGGATTTGCCACCTTGGGGAGACACAAAGGCAGTAATCAGATAGAGATTTCATACAGGGGTCTGATGAGGAGCTCCAGGAGATGTGATGCTCAGCTTGATTCAACTGGAGCTGTTTTGGGTTTTTTTTTTCCCCTATGGAGATGAGGAAGTATGTGATGTTTTGTCTTCAGATGTATTTTAGGATTTTGTTTGGTTGATTTTAATATCCCTTTGAGGGATGCATCAAATGAAATGTAGGTCTATCCAGAGTGAAAGGCTATCCTGAGCAGAGATAGCAGGGTCCTGTTTGGATGTCATTTCCTTGTGTCTTCTGTGGTAGTGAGGCTGTGTTGTTTCACCTTGTTTATTTTATCTCCAGAATAATTGAGCTGAATGGCCACAAGCCACCCCTCACCTACAAGCGCTTCCAGGCCATCATTAGCCGTATGGAGCTCCCAAAGAAGCCAGTGAGCACTGTAATAAGTCAGCAGATGGAAACATGTAAAGTGGACATCCAGGAAAACCATGACGATGTCTATGGGGTCCCATCCCTGGAAGAGCTGGGTATGTGTCAAGAGTGGAGGCAAGGACTACTGCCAGCTGAAACAGGATCTAGTGGAACTGTTTCCAGTGGCTGGCACATGTTCTCACCTGACATGGGCTGCCTCTAGCCATAGAATGGCCTCATTTTCTCAGGAAGTGGCAGACCTTGTGATAACACACTGCGTCCCTTGCACTGCTGTTGATGCCCAGCATCCCCTTTAGCACTGCTCTGAAGTGCTCTGCGTCTGTCCTTGTGTTCTCTGCTGTACTGAGCATGTAACCACTATACTAGGATCTCATGTCCTCACCACCTGCTTTCCTCCTACTGCAGTCTCAGGCACATTGTGTAACAGACCTGAAGAGGTAAACTAACTGTGTACCAGGTTTAGATAATTTCATTCAGGTATTGCCAAGCAGCACCAATTTGGGAACTTAGCAAGACAAAAGATATTACAAAAAATTATTTCACTCATCCTGCTGTGCCTTACAGTCCTGTAAGACTTGAAGAAGGAGAATGAATAGCTGAGGCATGAGGAATGCAAGACCTACATCAGGGAAGTGAATCTAAATGCAAGGGAAGAAAGGATGAATGCAGAATACTGTCTGTGTGTCTCTGACTGGAGGCTCCATACTAACTTACAGGAAGTATCTACGGGTACCTTAAGGCACAGTTTCAACAGTCATGTAAAAGCATGTGGCTTCACAACAGGCATATCCCAAGGGCTGCAGTCCTGCATGGATGTACTTTCTTCATTGTCTGGCCAAATGTGAGACTGCCTGTAACCTTACACTGCTCTGCTTGCTGCCAGGGGAGGCTCCTCTGTCTGCCCAGAGCAGTGCAGGGAGACTGCATTATTGCTTCCCCCTTTGCAGTGCTTCTTTTGCACTAATCCAGTGCCTTCCCCAGCACCAGCCTCAGCAGGACAGGAGCCTCACCAGGAGCAGCTGGGCTATCTAGCGAGCTGCTGATGGCGATGGCAAGGTGTTTTGTGAGGCAGAGCTGTGGAGCAGATGTTTCGTTGCCAGCTGCTCTGGCCTTTGGAGCAGAGCCGTGTGGGTAGTGCTGACACACCAGAGAGAATGCTGGCTCTGAGCAGTGAGGAAAGTCACCATAAGGCTGCCTGAAGCATTGCAGGGAGAGGCCCTTGAAGTGCAGGCTCTCCCTATATCCTACATGATTTGAAAGCTGTACAAGGATTAGAACAGCAAGTAAACCATGTGAGGCAACTGTAGTATGTACTGTCTTGCTGTTGTTAATGCAGAATCCCATATCTATGCCCTCTGTCTAGGCATGGCTTCAAATCTTACAAAGTTCTTTCTCTCAGGCTTTCCTACAGATGGTCTTGCCCCTGCAGTTTGGCAAGGAGGGGAGACAGAAGCTCTGGCACGGCTGGATAAACATTTGGAAAGAAAGGTAACCTGTTATTTAAGTGGCCATTCCTGCAGACTGTGCCTCCAAATGAAAAATGTAGCGTTGCCCATTACCCCATTCTTCTTAGCAGTGGTCATAGCATTCACCTCTGGAAAGAAGTGTATGCTATAGTTGGAGTACTCCTGTGATCTTAGGTTTTGTACGGAGCAGGGAGCTCATGGGCTTCCTTGGGTCTAAAAATTCAGAGCAGTATATTATTTATGCTGCTGTTTGGAGCACATTGGACTCTTTTCCTTGTTTCTACTTCTCAGTTTCCTTTAGAGTAGTGCAAACTTGGAAATTCTCCTGTTAAGTTTTTCAGTCCTTGTTGCATACTGCACACAGTCTGTTTTTATCTTTATCTTAGTTATTAGTGTGAGTACATGCTCATAAAAGAATGCCTTCCCCTTGTCCATCAGCTTCTTAGTAGGTTGTCTCACTGGCTGGCATTCCTTGAGCCCCTTGTTGAAATAATCAGATTGTCTTTCAATGGGGCTGGTGTTCTTAATTATAGTGCACAAGGCAAACAATTTCAAAGTATGAAAGACCCAGCTGCCAAAGTATGGCTCAATTTTAACCATTTTGTACTACTTTAATGCTGGGTGGCTTGATGTCAGTTGTGGAAGTCAAAGCATAAATACTTGTGCTGAAGATGGAATAAATTATCAACATAATGCTCCACAAGAGGGTCTGAATTTCCCCAGTTTTCTTGTTCAGTGTGTAAAATGAGATAGACATACCTGGACATAAACAGTTGTGTTAGTTTGTATCCCTAGGAACCCTCAGGGTTGTTAGCTCCTGTATGCAAAGCAAATCTTGGGCAAAATAACTGACTGGTTTAAATCCTGGAGCAAAGGTTTTGCATTTCTTGAATGGGGGCTTGGGGGTTGGGATTGCCTGCTGGAGATGTCTCCCAGCAGTGGTTGGAAGTAAATAGAGACTGTGCTGTCAGATGTGAGTGGCCTCCCCACCTGCAGAGAGACTTGCCTTTAGCAGTGTCCCACAAATACAAGGGGTTTTTGGCTCATTTCTCCTGAATCTGTCTAGGCATGGGTTGCAAATTATGAAAGACCAAGGATGAATGCCAATTCATTGCTGGCCAGCCCTACAGGACTCAGTCCCTACCTGCGTTTTGGCTGCTTGTCCTGCCGCTTGTTTTACTATCGTCTCTGGGAGCTGTATAAGAAGGTAAGAGAAAAGGTTCACCTGGAGGGCAGGTGGAGTGTGAGCATATACAGCATGATGCTGGTTGCCAGACCGTGTGCCAGAATTGGTGCAAAAGATAAGTTGCCTCCCTAGTGGTTTGATTGTTGGGCTGAGCTTGTTGCTACTACAACGGGAGGCTTTTGGGTAAGAAAGTAATTCTCCTGTATGTACTCATGCAGGCCTTAAGTCTGGTGGTACCTTGTTCTTCAGTCTGGGCTTCTGTGTTACGAGCCATGTAGAGCCTTTTACTGTTAGTTTTACATTGTTCCAGTCACTTGTACTGAGTAAACCTGTGTCAGTGCTTGGACTTTACCATCTGGGCTTTCTGATAAGGGGTGATCCGGCACTGAGCTCCTTTATGGCAGTGGTAGGTAGCTGACTTGGGAAATGTGTGTAAATGCATGGGTGCCTCACAGCTCAGCTTCATGAAGCCAGACCTTCTGTGCTTGTGAACACCCGTGTTCCTCTCCACAGGTGAAGCGGAACAGCACACCCCCGCTCTCTCTGTATGGACAGCTTCTGTGGCGGGAGTTCTTCTACACAGCAGCCACCAACAACCCAAAGTTTGATCGCATGGAGGGCAATCCCATCTGCATACAAATCCCCTGGGACAGGAACCCTGAAGCCTTGGCAAAGTGGGCAGAGGGCAAGACAGGCTTCCCTTGGATTGATGCAATCATGACCCAGCTGAGACAAGAAGGGTGGATCCACCATCTGGCCAGACATGCGGTGGCCTGCTTCCTGACCAGGGGTGACCTCTGGATCAGCTGGGAGTCAGGAGTCAGGGTGAGTCCTGGCATTTTCAGGTATTTGCAGGAGGCCATAAGGAAAACAAAGTCTCCCTGGCACTTGCTGCAAGAATGGGCACACAGGTATGGCTTTTGCTTCATGTGTAAAAGGTGCATGGAAGAGAGGATTTGCTAGCAGGCTCTTGGCCAGCCAACAGCCTGACTTCTTTCTGCCTTCTACTGCAAGGCTCTGACTGTGTCACAAACCTCAAGTAACCATAACTAAATGTGTTCGGGACCCACTGGTAAATACAGACTAAGGTTTTGGGGGCCTTTTAGTTTTGGGGTTTTTTTGTAAAATTTCTCTCAGTCCATCTGTTTTCTTTGCAAGTTTAATGTCACTTCTTAACCGGACCTTTTTCCTCGTTATAAAATCCATCACCGTGCCGGTCAGGGAGCGCTCCATGACTGTGAAATCTGAGTCTAGAGTCTCTCAAGGAAAGAGGTAAAAGACCCTCCTCTTGGGCCATCTGGAAGGACAGACAGCTTGAACCTACCCAGTGTACATACTGCCCTATGCAAAAAGTGGGGGCAGGGGCATCTAGTCACAAAGCTGACAAAGAGCATAATTGAAAGTGCTGCCTGAAGTGCAGCATCTGTGCATGGATGTGAGTGAGTTACTGCTGAAACCTTTCTGCCTCTTGGTAGTATGCTTTGGGACCTTCAAAGGGGTTCTTTCTTCTTGCTTTGGTGCACGTTCTTCTGTGCAGCATCCTCTCCTTCCCAGGGTTGGTGCTTTACACTTGTTATGCCTGCCAGGCTAGGATCAAAGCTTGCTGCAACACAAGGTAGTGATTTAGTCTGTAGCTGCATGAGAGATAAGCCAGCACTTTATCAGTGTGAGCAGACCATGCCTCCCTAAGTGAAAGTGTCAGGAAGTGAGATGCATTGACCAGCCAACTGACTTCAGCCAGGAGATCACCTCTGTGCTGCTGCTCTGTTCTCATAGCTCAGTGCCTGCCATTTGAAATAGCATCTTGGGTCCCACTGCCACAACGTCCTGCCCAGGGAAAGTCTCAGTGCCTTTTCCTCCAATTGCTGCAGGTGTTTGACGAACTGTTGCTGGATGCAGATTTCAGCGTGAATGCAGGCAGCTGGATGTGGCTCTCGTGCAGCGCGTTCTTCCAACAATTCTTCCACTGTTACTGTCCTGTGGGCTTCGGACGTCGCACAGACCCCAGTGGTGACTACGTGAAGTAAGTCATGTTACTGGAGCTGATCTTTGTTTCTGGATCTGTAAGCTGAAGTCAGTCAGTGGCTCACAGGTGCACGGCACTTTCCGTGCATTGTGTGTGCTACACTGCTTTTTACTTGTGTTGCAGGAGGTATCTGCCCAAACTAAAGGGTTTCCCCTCACGATATATCTACGAACCATGGAATGCCCCAGAGTCTGTGCAGAAGGCAGCCAAGTGCATCATTGGGGTGGACTACCCCAAACCCATGGTGAACCATGCAGAGACCAGCCGACTGAACATCGAGCGCATGAAGCAGATCTACCAGCAGCTGTCACGCTATAGGGGCCTCTGTAAGTACCAGCAATTGCAAAAGTTGGTGTCTTTAATAGGAGATAAAATGCTGGGAGGAAGGGTCATGATTTAAAACAGGTATTACTTGTTTCTCTGCCCTGTCCTTGCAAGACGAAGCAGTGCCTGCCAGATATGCTCAATTGGTTTCTAGGGCGAGCTCCATTATGTTCTCAGACAGCTAAGAGTGGAGTTTGTTTAGGTCTGAGAGCTGCTGATAGCATGGCACCATCCATATACCACCAATGGTCCATTCTTCATTTTGTAAGAAAACGTAAGCAGTGTATTCTAAATGAATTCCCAGCTGGATCACGGTGTGTGTCTGTAGCCAGCACTGGGTCAGTGCAGCTCTGAACTCCCCCTGCTTTGGGATATGGATGTGCTGGTTGGTGATCACTAAGGTATTAGTGATCACTAAGGTATTAGTGATATCTGTGAAAAGCTTCTCCCAGCCCAGGTGTGTGTTGTTTCTTAACTAAGATCCTCTTGCCGTTCTCTAGGTTTACTGGCATCCGTCCCTTCTTGCGTGGAAGATCTCAGTGGCCCGGTCACAGACTCGGCTTCAGGGCAGGGCTGCAGCACCAGTACAGGTGAGTTGGAGCTATTGTGTGCTTTTGATTTTCATGTCACCTTAAAGGTTATAGGCAGGAGAGGATCCTTTTCTAATAAAGAGAAGGGGTGTAGCTAGGAAAACAGAGATTACATTCACATTCCTTTACGCTTTCTTCAGAAGTCTCCAGTGAGCCTTCATTTCTAAAAGGGCTGAAGAATAAGAGTTCATAATGTGAACCTTTTATTGCCTGTATGGGATCATATGCAGCCACTTGAAGGAGACGTGCAGATCACTGTAGGGTTAATCAGGTATAATTAAGCTGTCCTCTGTCAAAGCTGTCCTCTGTCAAAAGACTTTTGTGTTTGTTCTGGATGACTTAATTCTGCTTTTAACAAAGATTTTTTGGTAAAAGTTTTCATGAAGGCTGTGACCAAATGTCTCTGTGTTTGCGCAGTCTTCTTTCTCCCAGCTCTGTGGCAGGTTAGGCATGGGTGTACTTGTGAGGCAATCTAAACACAGGGGAACCATTGCAGTGCCTCTTCTTCCTTCTTACAGCAGCGAGGCTGTCTCAAGCAGAGCAGGCTTCTCCAAAACGCAAACACGAGGGAGCGGAAGAGCCATGCTCTGAAGAACTGTACAAACGACCCAAAGTGACAGGTCTCCCTGCTTCAGAGATACCTGGAAAGAGTTTGTGATTGTGAGTACTTCCTAGTGGCTTAAACTACCTGGTTCTGGAAGCTAACAAGGCTCAGTTTTTACTCCCACCATTTTAATGAATAAAATGGACTTCCTTGTGGAGGGATGTGTCAGACGGAAGTGTTAATTCCACAGCCCAGAAATAGGGCAGTGGTCTGCCTGCCGGTTGTTTGGATTGTGGGTAACACACTGTTAGCTCCGTTGTCCGGGGGAGAGCGGTGCCCTGCTGCTGGAGCTGTCACCAAGCACAGTTGTTGGTACATTTGCCCTTGTGAGGCTGCTTCTCCTTCCACAGAGTGGGCTCACAGCCAGGTTTTCCCGTCTGGTGAGGGTATGGGCTACAGCAAGAGAGCAAGCAGGTCCAGTTATCTGCTTGCAGTGCTCCAGATCCCAGGAGGGAAGGAGCCGGTCAGATGTTCTGCCAACTTTTCAGGATGACAGGGGAGGTCAAGGCAAATTCTCTCTTTTACTTTCTCCTACAGCCAGCAACAAGCACCTTGCGAGTGAAGAGAGAGAGTGCTGAAGAGGTGACCAGAAGAGCAGGAACTGCTGTCACAGAGAGACTGGAACTTGTGATCTGCAACAGAAAATCCAGGGTCTCATATAACTGTGTAATTCCAATAGCTGCCACAGAAGGGCACTGCATTACTTGTGCTTGGGAATACTTGGCTTTCTGGTCTCCAGAGAGCCAAATACATCTCTTCTCAGCCATGCCCAATGTCTGCCCACATTAAAGAGGGCAAGAACATTCTGTCAACTTGCTCACTCCCAGGTGTATCTTTCTTTTCTGACAATGGCTCAGTGCATATGAGTTGATGCATTGATGTAGGAATCAGCATCTGCACATCTCAGAAATAGTGAACATCCTTTCTCAGCAATAGTACTTGGTAGTGATGTATGCTGATTAATTCAAATTATAGTAGGAGTTAAGAAGGATCCTGCTACAATGTCAAAAATAGAGTACCCATCCTATGAGAAAACAGGGAAAACTCAGTATTTCTTTCATTAGGCTAGGCTAACAAGGAAGGAAATGCTTTCTGAGTAAATCAAGATAATGCTTACATGGGATGGAAACAAAATGAAGGTCAGCTGTAGCACAAGAACAGGTACACTTGAAAGGCACTTAGAACTTTTCCTGCAGAAGAACCTTGCCACTGCAAGGTGAGTCCTAATGCTATTGCCTGGAATGGGCGGCTTCAGAGCTGTTTGACATCTGGGGAAGAGGAGCTCACTACAACTCCCTGGAAGGAGCTTGTAGCCAGGTGGGGGTTGGTCTCTTCTCCCAGGCAACCAGTGACAGCACAAGGAGATACAGTCTTAAGCTGCACTGGGGGAAGTTAAGGCTGGATATTGAGAGAAAGTTCTTCACAGAAAGAATGCTTGGGCGTTGGAACGGGCTGCCCAGGGAGGTGGTGGAGTCACCATCCTGGAGGTGTTTAAGAAAAGATTGGATGTGGCACTCAGTGCCATCGTCTAGTTGACATATTGATGTTAGGTCATAGGTTGGACTCAATGATCTCAATGGTCTTTTCCAACCTAGTTGATTCTGTGACTCTGAGAAGGAGGAATTATTCAGAGAATAAGATCATGCCTTGATATGAGTAAAGCAGTATATCAGAATAGATCTGATCCAAGTAATAAGGAAGCTACACCTGGGCCCAGCACTCTACAGCATTTCCTTCCCTGAATGAGAGCTCTCAAATGGAGCCTGTGTCTGGTGTGTAGCCTGTGCAGTGCCTCATACTGATAGAGGATGTATTACACATCAGCTCCTTGAAGTGAGTCTTCCTCGAGTTCAGAGTCCAGTGTCCATTCTGCTCGCTCTTTTCTGTATTGGCATCTGTGTTTTGAATTTCCACACAGTAAACTCCTGTACCTGCCCACTGCTCCTCCTTGCCACTTGCATTCACGCTGGTGCTTTGTAGCCTAGCGAGGTGATTGTGCAGCTTTCCTGGCTCTTAACCATACACTCCTTGCCGGCCCCTGTTACTTGTCAGGTCAGCACAGTGCTGGCAGAGCGCCTCTGCCTGCCACCAAGGAATGCAAAGGGAGGGTAGTACTGCAGAAGTTCTCTCTTGAGGCTGTTTCCAGGAGGAATTAGATTGAGTAGCTCGTCCCATGCAATAGGCTGCTGTTGGCACCGTTTTCATTTGCTGTCCAAAACCTTTCATCCCTGCCTGACACAGATAGTGTGGGGCTATATGTGAGCTTATGCAACTAACTGCTTGGGGAGTACAGGAGTTGTCTCCCACTGGAATAATCAGATTCAGTTTTGGAGCCTGTATTTGAACCCAGAGCAACAGGGCTGTGAATAGAAACTGAGTCAAATGTACCTGAGAAACCTGAAGTGGTTGAATTGAGTCTGTGAATAAATTTAATGAATAGCTATATAACCTTTCCTTCCCATTCCCTGGGGCATTGATGTTATGTTCTTTTTCTGCAGAGAATCCACTGGGCAGACT
Organism: Leptocoma aspasia; assembly: GCA_013399835.1. Taxonomy (NCBI): domain Eukaryota; kingdom Metazoa; phylum Chordata; class Aves; order Passeriformes; family Nectariniidae; genus Leptocoma; species Leptocoma aspasia. The sequence goes on from VXAX01002657.1 coordinate 125,221, forward strand.
GAACAAGTAAGCAAAGAGTCACTTTTCCTAACCTTACTTTATTCTAAACTACTGTTCATAGTCTGCCTGGTGGATAACCCAGTCATCAACAGGTCTTGTCCCTTCAGTCTGACCTAGCTGTTACTCCCATTGTCTTGGGGGTAAAAAGGTATAAAGAAAAAGAGATACTCCCCTACCCCCATCTTCTGCTGCAGAGAGAAGAAAGGGGAAAGACATGCACTTTGTACACATAGGTTACAGAAATAGTGACTTCTGTCATTTGGAGAGTTTCATGCTTAGGCAATGGTCTGTAAATAAAACTTTTTATAAATGTCTTTAACCCTCTTTTTGCTGTAATCCAAATTATTTCACTTGGTAAATGGAATTTTTGGGGCTGGATCTGTGGGGGTAAAGAGTCAAAGGGAGGGGAGGCTACATCTCCTAAGTAATCTAGAAGGCTTTGTGGAGGCGGGGGAGATCACATTTGCAAGGTGTCTGTCAGTACCTGGGATGTGGATGCTGGTGTTTGGAAGAGCTGCAGCTCAGGTAGTAGCACTGGGAATGACACACACGCATCAGGCCAGCCAAAGAAAGATAAGGGAAAAGCTTCCTTCAAGAAACCTTGTAAGTAGGCTGGGATTCATCTACTCCGGCATCTTTTCCCAACTGAAATGATAAAGGTGGGTAAACCTGTGTGACAAGCAGGGAATGACTGTTCTTTGTTTTCATTAATATTTAGAATTGGGCATGCTTGGTTATAGTACAAGATGGCAGATTGAACAAGTCTACACCTTGCTTAGCTTTGTGACAAGTTCTTCCTCAGTTGTGGGTGTGAACAGTTTGAGTTCAAAAAGACTTGGCCAGTTCATGGGGAAAGAAAAAGCCATCAGTAACCATTAGTAAAGATACCACCATTGTTTCAGAAGCAGCAGAGGTCTGCTGGAGGCTGTTGTAAAGAAAGTAGCATGAAATGGATGCCAGTTTGGGGGTCTCTGTTTCCTGTGTCTCAGGGCAAGCTGGCAGTACCTGACCTGACATAGGCACCCCAGCACAGGCGTGGTGTGAGCTCTTTGCTCAGGCAGAGGGAGCAGTTGCCTTTTGATGCTCTGAGAGCAAAAGGCTCTCAGAGTGGCTTTGGGATGCTCCCCAGGGCGGCATGAAGGCTCCTGTCAACTGAGGGTGGATACTGGGGCAGAGAAGTCCTACAGAGCTGTGAACAATCGTTCAACTTGGGTCTCCTGTCAGTGATTGACCCTTGGCTAATGATTCCCAAGCTAAGTCATGAACTTGTATTAAATACACTAGACTGGGCAATCTAATAACTAGAAAGAATACAGTCAGAGTCAAGTTCCTGTGCATCCTGCCATCCTCTTTGGTGCTCCCGTGTTCACTTACTGGAACCTCCATCTTAGCAGAGTTACATGAGGTAAGTTACTTCTCTTAGTAACCAGCAAGACTTAGGAAGTGCATGTAGCCATGCAGTTCCCTGTCGAGCTTCAGCAGTGGGGCTGATCTGGGACAGAAGTGCTTCAGCTCATGGTATTCTGAATTGTTCTCTTGTTTCTGGCAAGGACCTTCTGGTCTTGAAAAAGTAAAACATCAGTGCTTGGGGTGGCTCACACATGGCAAAAACCTTTTCAAAACAGCAGCCTGTGCCTTAGAAGATGATGAGCCAGAATGACAGTAAACTCAGTCCAGCTTTTTTTAGCCAGAGTGGAATAATGTAAGTTAAAGCTGGAGAGATTGGGTTTGAGGCTCCTCCTCTGTGCTGGCCAGGGTATCTGTTTTATCTGTCAAAGGAATGATGATGATGTGGCTCAGGACTGGAAATGGCTAACCTTGGATTTTTAGGAAAGACTCGACTGCCTGCTCCATGTGCTGGTGCTTGAGAGAATTCCCTTTCTCCATGTCTCTTCTGTCTGCACTAGGAAGGAGCTGGAGTGGCTTCAGGAGGGGCTGGCTGAAAGGTCTGAAAATAGAAAACACGCCTGGATATGAAGAGATTGAGCTGGAAATGTGGCCATTTGAGGCAAGAGGGAAAGAGCAGTGAGAAGGATGGCTGATGGAAAGAGAGCAGTCTGGTATCACAGCTGCATCTGGGTGGAGATCAGGTGGTTCAGCTGGGGGAAGAGGAGCAGGAAATCTCTCAGCACACAACCTCTCCTCAGGTTTCCTTTAAGGGTGAGTTGGTCTCTAGTGAACCTGATGGTCAGTTGGACAGTTTGAAAGAGAAAAATCAGCAGATGGCTTGTGAGCAGAGATGCCGGCTAGGATGGAAGGTGCTGTCTTTTGGTTTGCAGCAGATGTGCATGCACTCTCCCAGGGGCCCTGTGCTCTGCTGTGCATCTAAGGAATAGACCTGACTGACAGTAGTGCAGCTAGAGAAGTCAAATTGGGTCTCCTGCCAGGTCAGCCTGAGCCAGGGCTGGTGACCTGACTAAAGGTCAGGTCAGTAAGGGGTGAGCTTTTGGTGCTTGGCATCCAAGCAGAAGATGAGCTGCAGTGATGGTGATCTGGCTGTGGGACAAGGCCACATTCTTACCTTCTGCCCCAGGTCAGAGGCCAAATAACAGCCACACTGCAGAGAAATCACATTTTGGTAGGTGTGGTTTGTGCTTTGAGATGGAGCTACATCAAAGCTCCCCCAAAGCTGGTGAATGAATCCCTGGTGAATGAAACCCTGAATGAATGCTGGTGAGTCTCTTGGGTCCTACATGTAATACAGTTCAGTCTGTGCATCCAAATGGCAAAGGGGACACTTAGATCACCCTCAAGAGGCTGCCCCAGGGTTACCTGCACATGGTGACCCTGGGGGTGTGTGCTTGTCTCCACACTAGTCCAGGAGTAACATCTCTTTCCAGTTTGTCTGGCAGGTGACTAAGGCTCCTGAGAGAGCAGGACTATGCCTTGGAGGGCTCTGCTTGCTCTTCTCTGGAGGAGCAGCTGACATCCTGGGTCTTGGCCAAGAACTAATACCATTGCCTCAATGGCAGTCAGCTCTGTGGTGTGAGAAACACTGATGGGACCGGATGTATCTTTAACGTTTGACCTGCTAAAGTGCCACTCATGCCATCCAGGACTGTCACAGACAGGGACTGGGAGCACAGTGGGCATGCAGGGAATACGGAAAGTTCTTCTGTTCAGGTATAGAAGTAGCCTTGGGATCTAAAAATACTGATGCTGTCTACTTCTGTACACAGCACAACCTGCACAGTTTTCTGAGATAGCCTGCAAAGCATGGGGAGGAGAGGCAGGGGAGAGAAACCTGCTCAGGCCGGTAAGGACAAGTAGCAGCAATAAGTACCCACCCAAGATAAAATGCTTCTTGGGACAGAGCTGGATGCGAAAGTGGGTCTGCCCTTTCTGGGGAGAGACCTGAAACCTTGAGATGCCTTTTTTCCCCTCTTTCGTGGCTGTGGAAGCTGGGTGTGTGCGCTGCTTTTTTAATTCCCTTTGCGGCCCTGGTAAACTTTGACGGGGACAGGGTTGGTACTGGGGCTGCCACACCTGTTGCCAGGTGCGGCAAATATACCATGGGTGCCAAAGAGCAGCGTGGTTGTTCCCGCTGCTCCTGCTGCCTCCAGGCACCTCCCCGCTGCCAAAGAGACCCCCGCAAGTGGCCTTCTGTGTCCAGCCCCTCGCCCTGGGCTGCTGCCTGCCCGCTCGGCCAGCCAGCCCCGCTCCTGGGCTTGCTCCTCCCGGCTTTGGGAGACCCCGGCCGTCCCCCGCACCTGCCCGTGAGGGTGCAGCCTCCACCTGCGGGCACAGCTGCCGGTAGATGTGTCCCGCCGAGGCCCGGGCGGAGCGCATGGGG
>VXAX01002657.1:129131-143830 GCA_013399835.1 Leptocoma aspasia
CCCCCCGTGGCTGCTTAGCCCGCCCACCCAAGCCATGTTGGCCCTCGCCCCACACATACACCACTGCAGCTTCCCAGCCCCCTGCTTGGCCTCGTGTCCCCCTCGCACCCCATTCCCACCCCCTTACCTGTCTTATCTCCTCTTCCAACACCTCTTCCTCATGGAAGAAAAAAAGCTTCATCTCTCTCCCCTCCCCAGAGGAAGCATTTTTCTAGCCCTTTCCTAGAAATCCCAGCTGCTTCTGCTTCCTTCCTGCCCCTGTGAAACAGGAACCCCGAGTGAGACGGTGGGAGAGTGCCAGAATTGATCCTCTTAGCAATACCAAGTGCTCCCATCGATTTGGGATGCAGGGGGCTGTGTCTCCTCTGAAACCCAATGAGGCTTGTCACAGGGACTTCCGATGGCATGGGCCAGGCCAGGGATGCTTGGGGGTTTTGGAGCCTCTGCTGCCTGCCGAGGGCAGCTCTGGGACGGGGATGTGCTGGGTGGGTAAGGGAGGAGCCCTGCCCCTGCCTGCAGGTGCGGTGTTCACTTGCCATCAGGGGAGGTTCACTGCTTCTGGCAGCCGTGCCCTGGTCAGCCATTGCTCTCTGCTTGCCTCTGCCACCCAGGGGTGCTGGGAGGAGCTGCCTGAGAAGGGGGGAACGGTACCAGCTCCTTTGCATGCTGAGATTTTGGGTGGAAAGGAGAGGATGGACCACACTTGGGACCACAGCTAAGATCATGCCCTCCTCTGTCAGGCCCAGCCCCTGAGGCTGGGGAACCCGTGGGTCCCTGTGAGGAAACAGATGGGTGCAGTGGAGCAAAGGCAGTGTTCAGGCAATTAATATTGGAAGGGCTGTGCTTTTGGAGCCCCTTTGCCGGTGGCTCCGGGTCTTTGGCAGCTGCCTCCTATTGCAGCGCTGCCTGCGAGAGCTGCTGGGAGCTGTTGCAACATGGCTGGTGTGCCCTGCAAAGCCAGCGATTCAACGCTGCCTCTGGAATCATCCACATGGAGAAGGGGCTTGGCCACCGAGCCGGGAGCCGGAGGCTGAGCTGCCGAGCAGCCCTGGGCCTACCACCTGGTGCTGTCCCAGAGGTAGTGGCTGTCCCCTGGGCATGCTCCTGCTCCCCAGCAAACAGCGCTGCCCTGGCAGGGAGAATGAGCTCCTGCTTCTTGCTGTGCCTCAGACCTTTGGAAAAGGAGCCCTGTGTGCTGCCTGCCTGCTCCAGGGAAGAACTGACCTCGTGAAGGAGGCTGTGCAGCTGGGTGGAAAACTGGGGAATCAAGGCAGGAGTGCAAAATCTTCCCCAGGCACCAAGCTCAGGGTGTAAGTGGAAGAAAATGCAGTGATGTGTCTGAGCCTGGGGCAGGGTCTGGCAGATCAGAGGCGATGTTGTGGCGGGGAGTGTCATGGAGAAGGGAGCCATGCTTGTGAGACCCTTACAAGCTGGGTTATGTGTCACAGCTTGGTTTGTGCATGTCCCAGCTCCTGCCTCCCTGCTGCAGGGCTCGGTGAGGGGCTGTCTCCTGCAGATGAGCTGGACCCAGCAGCAATGTGTGCAGTTCAGAGCAAAGGCTCAGGCCATGGCTGGCAGTGAGGTGAGCCCTGCCCTCTGCCCCTGCTGCCTGCAGGATGAGGTGTTTCAGATTTCTGCCCTTTGGTACGTGCACCTGCACTCCCAGCTCCGAGTGGTGACATGCCAGCCCAAGCATTAGGTGATGGGTTGCCTTGAACTGAGAGAGGGTTTGGTCCTGGCTAGGAAGCAGACTGAAGCTCTGAAGAGACCAGGCATAGTGGCCTGGCAGTGGCGGTTTGGTGTTGTCTGAGAAGAAGTGGGAAGAACAGGATGGTGAGGTGATCCCTCCTTTAGCCAGGAGGTCCTCCAGAGGTGTCTGTTCATCATGACAAGAATAACAGCATTTTAGGAGACAGCAGTAAAAAAGTCATTCTCACCTAGCTTCCCTGTTGTCCTTAAGCTTCCCAAAGCCTTGCAGTGTGGTCTGTGTTCACTAGAGCTCCTTAACATTTTTCTCTGGGACACTGTGTTGCAGCTCCTTGCCCTGCTAAGAAGCTTTGCCAGTGCTTTGCAGGCTTTCCTGTGAGGGGCTCTCTGGTTAGGGCTAGATGGTTAGGGGTCCCTCTGCCCAGCATTAGAGGGACAGGGAGGACTGGCACAACTGGGGTGCAGCTGGATGCAGGGCCCTGCAGAGCACATAGTGTTGCCTGCCCCACTGTCTCCAGCACTGTGGCTCTAATGCAGCTGGAACCTGGGAGGGAGTCACTGACTGATCCCCTCTATCTCCTTCAGCTTCCCCTGATAAAAGCAAAGGGCATCCACCTAGCTACTGGGCAGGAATGCACCTAGGGAAAGAAACCCTTAGGGAGTTATTTCCATAGGTCAGGAGAGAGGGGAAACTACTCCACTACTCAGGGAGCCCTGCCAGAAATCACAGCCCTTTGGGAAGGGAGGGGGTTTCTGGGGGAAGAAGTTCTCTCCGTGTTGTCGGGAAGTTCAAAGACGCACCTTCAGGCTGGAGCAAAAATCAGTTCTAGCACTGTGGTTTGTTTTATGTGTCTGTCATGCTCATCTGGAGCTGTCAGCAAAGCCTGGTTGGAGGCAATGAATGAGCTGGGCGTTGGAATGGGGCTACCTGTCTTCTTGTGAGGGGAGACGAAAGGGTTGTCTTCCTCTGATGGAGAGGGAGAGGTGCCTTCTCATCAGTTCAAATAAAGCAGTCTCTGTGGCCACTGAGATGGAAGAAAAAGACAAGGGCCAGCCAAATGTAGGTTAGTATGATTTTTTCCACCAGTGCTGGTTACAGGACTTGCACACAGCACCTAACAGCAGACTATCAGAGTATGGCTTGAGCAGCTGGGCTTGTTGGAGCACCCAGCTTCATCACATCATTTTTTTTTGCCCTGGTTTTGCCCTGCATGGAAAATCCTCTGCAGTGGCAGTAGGCTGACAGAGGATGGGGTCAAGAGAGGCACAGCAGCCAGGACTGATTATAAGGCTGTTCTTAGGTCTGAGATCAAGCTGCTCCTGCCGTGGGCAGGTAACATCTGCCTCCATTCATGCACCCACGTGTGTACTCTTGCTCATATTTCCTGAGAATCCCAAGTTTATCAGTTCTCATGGATACAGTGGGGCTGCCCACCTTCAGGTGCCTCTTGGCACATCCTTCAGAAAGGCACTCATAACCTGCAAGGACAGGGTCCTCCTACCCTCACAAGCGGAGACAGACTACCATGTACCTGTGATGCCATGGCCATTGGAAAGGGAATTTGGCCAAAATCCACATGTAGGTCCTGCTCAGACTTTCACTGCCAATGATGGAGCTGAGAGGAGTCAGAGCTTTTTCATTTTGCTGGTATTTTTAGCCTCTTTGAGAAGCAAGAGAGGAAGGAAGGGGTGTTTCCAGCACAGGGAGCAGAGGTGAGTAGTGGAGAGCCTTCCTTGTATTTCCTAGGAAGTCCTGGAGCATCTCTGTGAGACGAGCAAAGGGTGAGAGTAATACGGAGATTTCTTTAGTGGTTGCATTAATTGAGGTTACAAGCAGAAGAAGTGCCTCTAGGCAGAGCTGATAGGAAAGATGGAGTCCTGGATGCCGTTCTTGAGGGGCTGAGTGACAATGACCACAGTATCACAAGTGATATTCACCAGCGGTGTGGCACTGGCGGGGAGAGAGCTTGCAACAGGTTAACTCATCAGGGCAGTCCAGGCCCCGAGCTGGACATCATCCTGTGGACATCACCCACGTTAATCTGTCCAGGAGCAAGGCTGGGTCCCAAGCAGGTGGTGGGAGATGCATGCATTACTTGAAGCTCCTGGAGCGGGTGTCAGTGAGGGGTTAGAGAGCAGTGCTGTGATGGGTGGCAGGGGGGGTGCCACCCCACTGCATATCAGAGTGGGTGCAGCTCATGGGGAGGTGGATGCCCTGTCCCCATCTCAGAGTCATGGTGGGTGCCTCTTCTAGAGCTTCTTTTGGCTTCATCTCAATGGGGCAAGGAGTGAGTGGGTCTCAGAGGCATGGGCGTGGTGGAGGAGTATCTGAGGCTGCTGTGCCAACAGTTTGTCAGCAACACCTGATAGCCCTTCCTGGGAAAGACCCCTATTTCCTTCAGCAGCAGAAGAGGGGTGGGAGCTGGCAGAGCAGCTCACCAGGTATTTCTCTGGCCCTCAGCATGGGTTAGAGGTTGGGGAAGCCCAGGGATGATCCTGCCTGAGGCAGGAGTGGGTCTGGGGGTTAGGTGGGGCAGACAGGGAAGGGGCAGTGCTGCTAGCACTGCTCTGCACTGTCTGGGCTTGTCCCTTGGCAAAGGTGCTCCCCTCGGCTTGGAAGTGCAGCTGGCCACAACGCTGGTCCCGCTGCACTGGGAACACTCCGGCCTTTGCATCGGTGAGCGGCCTTGCTCCGCCTGGTGAGAAGCTGGGCAGATGCTCCTGTCTGTGTCCCCCTGCTGTGGGGGACAGCAATGCTGCAAGGGCAGGAGGAGGCCACGTGCTGCGGGTTTCCGTGATGGGGTTAGCAGATCCCCTGTGCCCACTGTAGATGCTGAGGAGCCGAGTGCTGGAGCAAGACCAGGAGCCAGGCTGGCTGGCTGGCAGGCAGAGGCAGTCAGCATCCCCAGCAGAGTGCAGGGACTTGGCGCTGGCTCAGCTGGGGAGGTTATTTTCTTTTTTTTTTTTTTTCCCCTCCAGGACAGCTGATTCCATCTATTTTTAATGAGCTTCCCCAGGTTGCGCAGTGAGGATAGAGAGCAGCGCCGGCAGCCACAGACTGCGACGGGGCAGGCGGAGAGGCAGCGGGCACCCGGGGCTCAGCTGTCATCTCCCTCACTACTCCTCACAGCAGGTCTGGGGGTATTTTTGGTGTGGGAGTGTGTCCCCCAGTGAAGGGGGGTCCTCTCAATGCAGCTGCCCTTGAAAATGGAGTCGAGCACCGAGGAGGAGAGCTGGCTGGAAGATCAGTGGGAGAAATGGTAGGGGACCGGCTGGGCCGAGGGAAGGGGGGACTGTCCCGCGGGCATGCAGGGGAATGAGGGGCAGCCCCTCGCTCCTGGGCACATCACCCTTCTCAGTGAGTGATGGCCACAGGACAGGAGCAAACTTGGCATGCAGTTGAGCCCAAAGTTTTCCTGGCTGCACAGGGAGCTGCGTGACAGCCAGGGACCAGGGTGGCAGAAGGTGTCTGGACACCTCCTGCTGTGCCCCAGCACTGGCAGGCAGGGCCGGTGCTGGGGAACCTGCTCAGCATCTCCCCCTTCCCAAGAGCATGGACAGGGCTGCCTGTCCCCATCCTGGAGTGGGGGGCACTGCCACCCTGTCAGGCTGCTCCTGCAGAGCCAGGGAGCCCCTGGCAGCCCCTCGGCAATGTTGTGCTCACTGCACTCCCACAGCAGGGCGGGTGGAGGCCCCGAGCATTAGCAGTGGATGATGTCCCACCCTGGCGACCCGTGTAACCGGAGAAGAAATCGATTTGTGCTTTGAAGGCTCATCATGAGCCTCCTGCTCCGTGTTGCCTCCCTTCCATGGGCAGCAGGAGCAGATGGGCAAAGGGGGGGGTCCAGTCATCCCAGCCTGTGCTGAAGGCTGTGTACTTGCATTCCTGATATGTCTTGCAGGGGCTGCCTGCACGGGTATGGTTGTTCCCAGTTGTCTTCACCCCAGGAGACCACTACTAGTGGCGTCCTCAGAAACGCAGAGGGAAGATGCTGCTTCCCCCATGGGCTTCTCCTGCTCTTTTCCCTCTCCAGGAGCTGGGACAGGGCAGATGTTACCTCTCCATGACACTGGGTTGGTGCCACTGCAAGGGGGAGCCCCAAAATGTGCGAGCAATGCTTGATGTGAGAGTGGGAGCTCTGCAGGTCACAAAACACTATTCTCATTCCTTTCCCACTGTACTGCTGGGGGCCAAGCCAGAGAGGGGTGATGGGCTTGGTGTAGCCCTTTCACCCAAGTGTCTCCCAGCCAGAAGAGCTGGGAGCAAAGGGAAATGGTGGCAAGCAAAGCAGTGTCTGTGGCCACTCCAGACAAAACTCAGTGGTCTGAGTAGGTTGGCCAAGGACTTTTGAGTTGGGCTCTTTTATTTACCCCTGTGGTAATGAATAAGTGAGAAGAGCATTGAGGTACCACCATGCTGAAGTGTTTTAATGCTCAGAAACCAGGAGCACCTCACCACTCCTCGGGGGCTCATCAGCACATTTTCAGCTGCTAAAAGGATCTCTCTTGTTTTGAAGGGGTGTAATGAGTCTGTGTGGCTGGGGCTGACAGCCCTAAAGGACCCCTGAGGCCGTGCAGACCAGCTCAGCAGCACTGATGGTCACAGGGATGCCCATAGTCACCCTGGGGAGTGATTTTGGTGCAGAGGGAAATTGCTGCCCTCTCTTACTGCAGGCAGCTGGGCTGGGGCATCCCTCCCAGCTGTAGTTGTGGCTGGTTGTGCCATGGCTGAGGGGTTTGCTGTGCTTACAAGGTCTGTGGGTCTTGATGTGCTCACCTGTCCTGGCAGGTCCATCCTTCAGCTGTGCCCTGTCAGGACCCCCAGCCTTTCCACTTCCCGTAACCTCGGCCTTTGCCTTCTTGCATGTCTGTGCCCAGCTGGGACAATCCCAGAGGCTCCCTGGGATGGTGTGAGCAGAACAAACCTCCTGTGATGGGGCTGGCTGTACTGTCTGTTCCATATTCTCTCAACCTGCATGTCCCTGCTGTCTTTGGTCAGGCGGGGACTGCTTTGGGACACACTCCTCCTGCCTTCCAACAGCCATGGACCATGCCATAGCCCAGCCATTCGATGGGGAAAGATCTATCCCCTCTGGGAAGGAGCTGCCTTCCCAGTCTTTCTTCCTAGCAGAGACTGGGAGAGCCTCTCCCAGGGTGTCAGTGCTGCTCCCAGCCCACAGGCACCACGGCACCCTGCACCCTCCTGTCCAGCACTGGGGCAGTGGGTGACCAGGCCATCTCCACTCCCTCCAGGCTCACCCATGACATCAGCCTTGAGGAATTTGAGGATGAAGACCTCTCTGAGATCACTGATGAGTGTGGAATCAGTCTGCACTGCAAGGAGAGCCTGGCCACCCGGGTAAGTGTGGTGGGGATGGGGAGAGGGATAGGGATGGGGCAGAATGTGCCAGTGGGGCTGGCAGGACCGTCAGCCCACATGCAGGACCACCAGATCCCCAGATGAGTGATGCTTTCTCACGGAGCCCACTGCCATGGCCCAAATCCCCCCTGCTTGGCAGTGCCCTCTCCTCACTCCAGCACAGTGCAGGTCCTTTCTGAACCAGCCAAACTCGAGGGACTCAATCTCGAAGCTGGTGCATTTTGGTTCCTGCTGTGCTATAGGTGTTGGAGTTTGTTCCTCAGGGATGAGCCCAAGGGTTTGGGTGCAAATGAGGGCATGCTCCCATTTGAGCAGGGTGACCAGCAAGTATCTGGCACCTGACAAGCATTCCCAAGAATCAAGGAGATTTGCAAGGTGGCAGAAAAGGTCTCACCTGGGCTGTGCCTCCTGTCCCCATATGCATCCCTGGACCTGGGGATGCAGCTGGGTTGGCATGGTGAGAGCTGTCCTCTGCTCGTTCTCTCTGGCTTGCTAGCTAGCTTTAGCTAGAGCTGTTCACAGGTCTTTAGGAGGCTGGAGACTTGGAGGTTCCTGAAACAGGGATGAAGGAGGTAGTTCTGATGCCAGCAAGCAGCAGGTGGGATAAAGATGGGAGCTGGGAAGCCTGTGCAGGTGCCACAACTGGGTGTGCCATTCATCTTAGAGCACACTGTTGAGAACCTGATGGGGTTCATACCACTGTTTGAACTTCCCTAGAAGGCCATGGGGGCAGAAATGTGGAGATAAAATGATAATTACATTGGATTTGGAAATATGCAGGGTGTTAAAGGAAAAGACACAGCCTGAGCATTCTCACACCACTCAAGGAATCACACACACACCACCTGAGGCTTTTAACTGCTGGGAGCAGAGTCTCTTTGTAGTGGGCAGCTCCAGTAAGCTGACAGGTGCCCTTTTCGACCCCTCACTCAAACACACACTCACTCTAAGGCTGACTCTGCCTCCATCAGGCTCAACCCTAGGTTTCCTGTAGCAAAGCCCCCGGCTCAGATTTTCTAAAAATAAATAATTTAGTGGTACGGCACCAGGTCAGCTCAAGCTGGATGCCTGTGGAGAGGGACCCTGAACAAAGAAACCCCTGGGCAATTATGCCCATACAACTCATATACCCACCCCTCAGACAATCTCCATGCACCTCTTGGTCCAGTGGTGATTTTTGGTCTGGGGTCTTCTAACATCTTACTGGGTTCTTTCTCTGTGTCTGTGCAGGCAGGCCATACACTCTTCTTATCTTGTGGAGTTACAGCTTCTGCTGACAGCTGGAGTCTCCTTGTCTTCTGGTTTGTACTTGTGGTGCACCTGCTCACTGGCAGAGCATGGGGAAATAAAAAAGCTCTAGGCTTGGGATAAACACTATTCAGCAACAACCACAGCAGCATCAGTGTGTTATCAATGCTCCTCTCATAAGAAAGGCAAAACAGCACTGCACCAGCTACTAGGAAAATTACTAGGAGAATTAACTCAATTCCAGCCAAAAACATCTCTAGGTGTACACTCACAGCTTGTGGCCCGAGGCTTCCTCAGATCCAGCTACTGATGCTAGGCAAGTACAGCTGAGCAAACATACTAGATCACACAGTAATATAACTCTGTGAACCCATTCTAACTCATTCTACTTAAAACTTAGTTGTTTAAGCTAAGAACTAATACCTCTCAACACAGAGTTTCTGCATTTTGTCAATGTGTTTCATGCTAAAGGATGCAAATGCTGGAGGAGCAGCCAAGCGGTTTGAGAATCATTCTGTCCCTCAGAGGAAATACTTCCTCTGCAAAACTGATAAAGACCCAGCAAGGACCTGAAAGGCACAAGAATTTGTCGCAGATTTAAAATTAGAAAGTGAATTTGTGTCGTTTGGGATCCCTCACTGCAGGCAGGATGGTACAGGCAGACCTCATCCTTGGGAGGTGAAGGTGTCTTGCTGTGCTCCTTGGTCTAATTCATGACCTTCCCAGCAAAAATTTGTCTGTTCCCAGATATGGAGCTGCTGCTTGGTATCTCTGCTCCAGCTGCAGCCTCCTCCTGCTCTGGGATGTTATGGCCAGACTTCCCTGGGACAGTCTGGGCTCACAGGCTGTATGTTGAAGGGAGGAGGGATAATGCTGCAAGGAAAACCAAGGGCAAACCTAGTGCTGGGCATCCATGAGGGCACAGCTGCAGTGAGAGCCTGGCATTGGGAAGATCCTCCTGCCTGCAATAGGTGAGGCAGACAGAGACTGTGGGTGTGTTGCTGGATTCTTCCTGTTACCAATCCCAGTTCCCCACTGCTGATAGCACCACTGGGCTCAGAGCAGGATTTTTTTCGTTACAGATTGACAGCCCTTGGCTGAAGTTTGGCAGGGAGGGGAAGGGGCTGGAGGGACTTGCAGCTCCAGTGCTGCAGCCTTTCCTTGAAGAAAAACAGTCTCTTTTATCCATTTGAAACAGTTTGTTCAGGGCATTCTGCACTCCTGTGCTGCAATACAGAGACCTGACCCTCAGCAGAGGGTTTGCTCAGGCTCTGGGAGTGAGCCCCATGCCTTCCCTGGGGACAGCTCAGAGCGGCTTTACACAAATGTCTGGGTGCACTGAGAGTCTGCTGGGGTGGGAGGGGGATGCGAGGCTGCCGTAGGGGAAGCAATGAGTTATTCATAAACACAGCAAAGGAGGAAGCTTATCATGCTCAGAAAAAATGCCTGCTAAAAATATGTCCAAATGGTTTATATGGGACATGGAGGATTGCCCGAGGAGCAGAACGGAAAGTGGTGACAACAATGGCTGTGAGAGGGGCTCTTCAATCCCAAATGTTGAAGGCGAGAGCCAGGGAGCTTTCCAAGCTGATTGCCATCCAGAGCGAGCTGGGGGCGACAAGGTTGCAGGATCTGCCTGATGGAAGCAGTCAAGCCCAGAGGGAGCAGCGTGGCCGGGTCTGCGTGTGGCACAGGGGACAGCAGATCAGAAATGGCCAGCAGTCAGCATCAGCCAGCTAATTGCATCGTGTGGGGCTGGCTGGGGGTGGCGAGTCAGGGACACTGGGACCAGGGCCATGCTGATGCCCTGCCCGTGGTGAGTGCCCGGTGCCAGTGGCACAGAGCAGCTGTGGTACACAGGTTGAAGGGTTGGCCCTGGTCACCCCTGCAGGGCCAGGCAGCTGGTGGAAGCCTGGCAATGGAGCAGTGTGAGGTGAAAGCAAGCTGCTGGCTCACTGGATCACACCAGAGCACAGAGCAACGGGCAAGGGGGAAACAGGATCTGGGAAGCACCGTGAGACGAGGGGCTGGAGTCATCCAGCTGCCCAGCAGCGAGTCTCTGGAGAGCTGGGCAGGCACAGTAACCCAACAGCGAGCAGGACAGCACTGACAAGGAACAAGGGGACAAACCCTGCCTGAGGGCTGCAAAGGTGACTGCTGGATGGGGACAATCAGTGACTTTGATGAGATGGAGGGGTCTGGGCAGAGCTGGTTGATGACAAAACCTGTAGCAGGAACAGGCAGCTGGTGTGGAGGTCAACACGCAAACAGAGATGGGTTTTGGGGATTTTTTTGGTCCCAGAAAAACAAAGATGACCTCATTATGGGCTGTTTTAGTAGCTCTTCAGAAACAGTGGCTCAGACACACAGAAACTGCAAGGAGGCGTAGGCTGATGTTTGTGCAGGAGGGAGCTATCCATTGACAAGGACCACACTTCGTGTATGGGAGACCATGTACTAAGAATGAGGAATAATACCACGTGTGGCTGAAAAGAACCTTAATTTCACCAAGAAGTTCCAAGTGAATGAAAAGAGAAGTGAGATAGGCTGAGGAGAGGGCTTGGAGGAGGAGCAGAGGTGTCTTTGGGTGCTGTTGAATGGCAAGGCAGGAGACCAGCTGGGAAGGAGCAGGGGCCACCAGGGCAAGGGACACAACCTCCACCTCGCCAATGGCAGCAGTCAGGTGTGTTGAGAGGGATGGTTGCACCAAAAGCACCAGACTTGGGGTTTGGCCTTGTTTTAGTGGCTTGGAAATCCAGGGTGACAAACTCTGGTTTCAGCAAGATGGATCCCAGCAAACAGCCAGGCAGAGGTTAATAAAAGTTTAGTGCCTCATCTATTTTCCAGGAACTGTGGAAGACGGTTAATGCAGGAATGAAAAAAAAATTTAAAAAAAGAAATACTTTTCTTGGAAATACCTAAGAACATGAGAACAAGTGCCCGAAGGGAAAAGAGCTGATGAATGGCTCTGCTGAGCCTTTATGGGTCTGCATGAAAAGGTCTGAAATAGCCATGAAGATACAAATATGTGGAGGGAAAAAACAGTTTTTTCAGCATAATAATACTTCGGGAAATGCCAGGGGCTTTCTCTTGATGTTCAGCGCCACTGATCCAAGTGTGCTGCTGCTGGCAGCTGCTCCCAGAAGGCCAGTGGGACCCCCTGCAAAGAGGGAAGCAGCTGCCATGAGCCTGCAGTCCAGGGACTGGTGGGGAACTGGATATGTGGGCTGGGAGCAAAGGATAGATAGGGCAGCAAGGTGGCTGCTTACTCCATGCAGCTTTTCACAGGCTGTCCCATGAAGCTGCCTCTGTGATCCGTGGCCAGCTGTGGCTGTGCCAGGCTGGGGGCAGAGAGGCTTCTCCGGGCACTTTGAAGCCAGGTGGTGGCAGGGAGAAGGGTCACAGTTGTGCCCTCTGCTCAGCAAGTCCCCCTTGCTTCCCTGTGCTCACAAAATGCTTTTCCCAGCTGAAGGTTTTGCCACTTCTCTGGCAGTGAAGGCTGCAAGAGTGAGGGAGCAGGGAAGGGACTTCCATCACTCAAGCAACATCTTGTGTATCACCCCCCTCCTCTTGCAAGAGCCTTTCATTCCTAGGGAAGTAAGCAGCTTCCTCAGGTGGGCAGCAGCCCCCACACAAGGGATTCCCCAGCATAGACCAGTGCTCCAGGGGTGATCCCAGTACCTCTCAATTGCAGCAGGGTCCATTCTGCTCCAGCCCCCTGGAACCATGGATCACAACACTGGGACTGTCAGAGAGAGACCAGTTGCTGGACACTGGGACTTTTTGCCATTGCAATGGCACCATGCAGGTGGGAGGTAGGATCAGCAGGAGCACACCAGCATCACATCAGTCCCAGGGACAGGTCTGTAAGGAAGCACAAGTGTCCCCGTGACTGCACTGAGGATGAGGTGTGCATCTTGTGTTCATCCTGCCACAAGATTTGGGCACTGGTACTGCTCTCCCACACGTTCTGATCTCTCCCACAGGGTGAAGGGATTTTGGGAAGTCACCTCACCACTGCGTCTGTCCTGAGACATGCACATGCTCAAGCTGACCTTAGGTGACATTAACTTGTTCCTAGAGGGCTCCTGAGGCAGCCTGTTCTGGTGGGGCAGTATCCTTGCAGTTAGAAAGGCTTCCCAATGTCTAGTCCCTGCCCTTGCTTTGCAGATCACTGCAGGTCTCACTCACATGGTAAGGTGATTGATTTCTGTGTGGTTTCAAAATCACTTTGTTGAGCTACAGGCCATAAATAATACCTGCAGTGGCTGTAGTTTCCTCCTAGTTTTTGAATCTGGAATGCTGCACCCCTGCTAGGGTGCCCTTTTCTTCAGAATGACATTGATTTGCTTTTCTGCATCCTTCTGGGACTTTTCCCTCTGTGAGTTTTCCAAGTGATTGGTACAGCTACAGGATTATGGAAGCAGCATCATTAGCAGTCTAGGTTGAGTGTCACCAGCTGGCTCCAATACACCCACCTTGGCTAGGTATAATCTGTTCAGCTGGCATTTCCCTTCAGTTCTTTCCCCGTGCCTCGGTTTCCTTGTTAAAATCCATGTGATTTTTCACAGACAGAAATGCAGAACTTGTAGCATGGAGGCTAATGCTCAAAACAAGGCATTTAAATGTTTAAAGCCTCAAGAGGGCATGTCTCAGTGGCAGTGCTTTTCCAGTTGCTCACCCACTGCAGGACTTCGTCAGGGACACTGTGGGGAAATGACTCCCATGAGAGGGTTTGCACTGTGCCTGCAGCAGGCAGAGCCCTGCCTCTGCTGGCTTTTGTCTGACAGTTCAGGAGCTGGTAGCAACAAGAGCTCTTGGAGTAGCTGCCAGAGCGGCTGGGGCTGTTTCTTCTCTCATGGCTCAAGGGGTGTCCTCCATGCAGCTGGAGACATGGACAGTATTCAGCTGTAAAAACCTGCCCTTCCCCACCTCTGCCTGCTGATGAGCTTGCAGTCACCACAAACAGCTGATGACACAGGCAATTCAACTCCATGATGCCAAGCTGCTGCCTTCATTGCTGGCTGCAGCAACTTGTGCATGTGCATGCTCCTGTTACTGCAAGGAGGGGGCCTTGGGAAGACACCCACTGACCTTTAAATACACACTGGGGTGACACTGGTGCCTCTTCACCCAGCAACACAGCCACGAGGAGTGTGGTGGCTCAGCAGGGTGTTGGGATGGGACACCTGCTCCTCACAGTCCCCACAGGCCACAGTGGCCACCCTGTTCCAAAAGGGTACAGAGGAAAGAGTGGAGCTGCCTCCAGCCAGAGCGCAGCCACCACCAGCAGGTGACTGGAAAGCCAGCAGCAGGCATCCCTCCCATATGACCTCAGGTCCCAATATATGCAAGTGCAAGGAGTGGGCAGAGAAAGCTTGTCCTCGATGAGTAAGACAAGGGGGAAGGAGCTGCTGGTCCAAGTGGGCATCACAGGGAAGGAGGAGCCTAAATACTTTCAGAGGTGTGCAGTGAAAATTTCAACCCCGTAGAGAGAAGTAGTAGCAGTAATGCAGTACAGGGTGCCAGTACCCAGCATGGTGGTGGGTTCTTCACCTGTGAGGATGTTCAGGTGGACAAGACCCCAAGTGACCTGCTCCAGGCAGGGGGTGGACCAAGTCTGATCAAACTGATGACATGCTTGTATGAGTCCCAGCTGCCAGGACAGGAACCAAGGAAGGGCACAGTCTGCCTTGGAAGGAAGAATCATAGGGCAGCCCAGGCTGGAAAGGACCTCATAGGATCACCTGGCCAAACCTTGTGTGGGAAAGGGAGTCTGGGTGAGACGATCTGGCACACTCTCTAGTGGCGTCTTGAAAATCTCCAGCGATGAGGACTCTACCATTTCCCTGGGGGAGGTTGTTCTGCAGAACGGTTGTTCTCACTGTAAAAAAATGGCCTTGTTATGTCGAGATGAAACCTGGGCGTGCACGTTTGTGTGCTTCGTAGTGAATGTGACGGCTGCATGTACCTACAGACAGACACCTGCCGGGGATAAGGTGCCGGGGGAGCCCCATCACTAAGGGAGGAAGGATGCTGCCCACACCTGCCTGGGGATGCGGGGAGGGGGCGCGGGGCTCCCCGGCTCCGGGAATAACATCGCTGCCCCTTTAAAAGGCAGCGGCCGATGCGGCGGCGTTGGCCCCCCTGCCCGGCCCCGGCGGGAGGCGCGGCGGCCCGTCCCGCCCGCCCGGTGGCCTGATCGCGGGCACTAATCCCGGCAGGGCCATGTGAGCCGGGCGGGCGGCGCGGCCCGGGCGGCGGGCGGCGGGGAGGCCAGCCGGCTGCAGGCCGAGATGCTCCAGCTCGACCTCATCGACGCGGCGGGGGACACGCCGGCCGAGGAGCAGACGGCGCCCGAGCC
>VXAX01002657.1:144760-164089 GCA_013399835.1 Leptocoma aspasia
AGGAAGGATGCTCCCGCCGTCCGCCGGGGGCTTTTGTCTCGGGCGGATGGAGGGAGGGGAGGGAATAGAAGGGGATGGTGGGGCTCGGCTCCGCTGCCCGCGGTGCTCGGCGGGGCAGACGTCCCCGCCGTCCGGGGGTCCCTTCTCACCGCCGCTCGCGTCCCCGGGCCGGGCACAGCGCAGGCCGAGCCGGAGGGAGCGATCTGCGGGCCCGGGGGTCCCCGGGTGCCGGGGACCTGAGCACGCCCTGCCCGGCCCCCCCTGCGCACCGCCGAGCATCCCTGCGCTGCCCTTGGAGGGGGTTCTTAGCTTAGGCGCTGGGTGGGCCCTTCTTTCATCTCTGCTGCCGAGGTGGAGAGGGGACACGCCAGGAATCGTGTCGGGACTGAGATGTGCCTCTGCAGGGTCCGGGTGGCCTGGCAGAGAGCCGTGCGGCAGGGGCGGGGTGGGAGCTGCGAAGGGCTCCCGTGGGACGGGGAGCAAACGAGGCATGGATGCCGAACGCGTGAATGAGCCATGGCGGGACGGGGCACCATGCCACGGACTGGCGAGCCCAGGGCCGGCACCAGCAGCTGGCTGGGCTCCAGCTGCCCCGGGTTGGGGCAGCACCAGCTCTAGGGCAAGTTGGTGACACCTGGTGCCCCATCCCAGGCAGTGGGGATCTGGTGGCCTCAGCTCCTGAGCGGTGGTCCCTGGCAAGAGAAGCATTAATGTCAAAACCCCGTACAAAATCTGAGAGACAGAAAAACAACGCCCAAAATGGTGGCCAGGAGAACAAGGGGGTACTGTTGTCTTGCTCACGCTCAGATTTTGTAAAGATTGTGGATGGTTTTAGCCAAGATTGCTTGTCCCACACAGCCATGGTGTTACTGTCACCCTTGGGGTGGATGATGTTTTGGTGCCCTGCATGCTGACTCCCCAGGCAGCGGCTGGAGTCCCTTTGCTCTGCTGCTTCTGCAAACTTCACAAACCCACACAAAGTGCACGACGTGCAGGGCTATTTTTGCCACCCTCCTCCATTCAGCTCTGCCTTCTGCCAAGTAGGAGGATTTTTGTCGCGGTGACGTTCAGCCGAGGAGCATGAAGCGAGAGGCAGGTGTCCCCGTGGGTGACAGATGGGGAGTAGTCAGAGCTGGGTGTCACCAGCCCAGCACCGGCAGCTGATGCCAGCTCTCTGCCTGAGGCCATGGCTGGGAGGAGGAGGAGGAAGGCACAGAGCCAAGGATAGGCACCCGCAGGCAGCTGGCACCGGGGACAAAGGCAGCAGGGCTGGGGGGGCGGGAGGGGAGCTCCACTGAGCATAATGGACAAGGGGACAGCAGCAGCCTTGTCCCACCCTGTGCAGGGACCCCGAGGAGCAAGTGGTATGTGGCAGCCTCATCCAGCTGGGGGAGGTGGGGAACAGCAGGGCCCTCTCCCAGACACTCGGTCCCAACCAGTGTCCGGGGGTGGGAGCAGGTGTCTGGAGAGGGATGGGGGTGGGGGGAGTTGCAGAGATGGTAGGCTGGGGAGGGGAAGCTGATGGTCCCTTTGCAAGGAGATGGTGGAGACTGTGGAGCTCACTGGGAGGCGTGGGCACAGCTGAGCTGAGGACATGGGCAATGGGAGAGAGGGCTTTGCTGCAGCTGGCAATGGGAGCCTGGAGCCAGCAAGGATGGTGGCACAGGACTGCAGCATGGCTGGCCAGGTAGGATAGTGCTGATGGTAGGATCTAGTGAGAGGCTGGCTGTAGGGTGCTTGGGGTTCCTGTTCTGCATGCCTGCCTCTAGCCAGAGGCACTTTCTCCCTGTCTACATGTGGTGCCCTGAGGAGAGGACAGGGTGCAGGGCATCCCTTGGGGACCAGCCTGAAATCTGTCTCCACTTGTGTGAGACACTCATCCCCTTGACCTGCCCAGCTCCCTTCTCCTACAAGTAGTCAGAAGAGGGACCGTGGTCATGCATCCTCTCTTGAATGCCCAGTTGGGGCACTAGGCACTCTGCCAGACAGGATGTTCACAAAGCAAGGCATCATCCCACCCTCTGCTCTTGTGGGGCCAGGATCCAGCCTGGTGATGTCTCAGTTACTGCTGGGCACTCCATCCAAGGCAGGTGGCCTGGAAATGGTGAAAGGAACATCCCCAGCTTCCCAGAAGGCAAGAAACAGCTGTTGTGAGTGGCTAGGTTCATCCTCTAAGACTTTGTGAATACCTCTCCACCCTGGCAGGGAGAACAGACCCCTGAGTGCCCTGGCCCTGTGGGGATGGGTGGGCTCAGTGGCCTGTGCCTGCTGCATTGCTGCCTCCTGTCCCAGTCCAGGCAGCCAGGCTGGCTTGTGTCTGCTGGCCCCGTGGCACTCTGCACACAGAGGCTATCGTTGTGACAGCTTGCCTGGCCCACATCCCAGCCCATCATGTCCCTGGGAAAGGCTAGCAGGGACGTGCTGTTATTTGCCTTGGCACAGGAGGGACTCATGGAGGCCATGGCGGGAGGTTGCCAAAGCTCTGTGAAGGGGGTCTCTCCGTCCCCACATGGAGGCAGGGATTTGGCAGGCATGGTTCAGCAGTGTGTGACATGATGGAATTTTGGGGCAAAGGCTTCCTTCACGTCGGTGGGGAAGCAAAGTAAGGACAGGGCAGCTCCTGTGCTGCTGGGAACAGCTGCAGGTTGGTGATAAGGCTGTGAGAAAACCCAGGGAGTCCCAGCAGGGCTTTGGTACTTAAGCAAAAACTAACAGTGGAAAATGCTGCAGCTGGGGCAGAAACACTCAGTGCCCAATAGGAGGGGCTGGGAGCGTGCAGCCGGGGACAACCTGGGGATGGAGGAGAGGATGAGGGCTGCACCAGGCAGGATGTCACACCCTGCAGAGGCGGGCAGGGAGGACTTGTTGCCCATCTGCAGGAGGGTCCTCGTTAGAGGAGACTTGGTGTCCTTTGGTCCATGGGTCTTGCAGCGAGGCTGAGCACGTGTTCCCTTGTGCCCGTGCATGGCCGGCCCCCCAGGGCTGGGCAGGCAGGGCACAGCACCCACAGAAACTCGCCCAAGCATGGGCAGCATGGATGGCCTGATCCTGCCTCTCCTCTCCAGCTGCTCAGGATTGACATCTGCTAGTGAACTCTCTGTGTGTGTGTGTGTGTGTGTGTGTGTGTATAGATTTGTATACATACACACTATCTGTGTATGCCCCTGTATACACCCAATACGGATGTCTCCAGAGGCAGGCATTAGTCTATCCAGTAGCTGGCTTCTAGCTGAGCAGCAGCACAACACCTGATCCTTGGGATTTCCCCTATTTCATTAATCTGGGTGGTTTGAACATAGGCAGGGCTGGCAGGCTGGGAGCAAAGCATGCAGGCAGGCTAAGGTCTTGAATTTTTTGTCTCGGGACTGTCCAGCTGTGGGCTTCTGCAGCCGAGTTTCCCCTGGTGGAGGAATGCAGTCCAGCTGGCTCCTTGCCCTCCCTGCTTCAGCCATCATGCCAGCTCTTGCAGCAGCAGCATGGTGAGATGTGGGGCTGGTGGGGGTTCTCCCCGAGCATCACATGCCCCAGCATACCCAGCTGAGCAGGGTGCTGTGGACCCAGGGAGGAATGGGGGCTGCCATGCCACATGCTGTTTACTGGTTGGGCTATAAGGCGGCTTTGTTCTTCTCCTCAGGACACTCTGAATAACAACTCTCTGGGGAAAAAGCACAGTTGGCAGGAGCGGGTGTCCCGGTCATCATCCCCTCTGAAAACGGGTGAGTTCTCAGGCTTTTGGCCAGGGTCAGCTCCTTGCACCATTTCTTGGTGCTCAGGAGCCTGAGACAAGTGGTGCTGGAGCAGGAGGTTGGGGAAGACATACCACATGGATGCAGGGTACGTGTCCATCTTGCTCTCTACAATTACCTGAAAGGAGATTGTTAGTGAACTGGGAGTTGCTCTTTTCTCCCAAGTAGCAAGCAGTAGGACAAGAGGAAATAGCCTCAAGTTGCACCAGATCTAGATTGGCTATTAGAACAAATTTCTTCATTGAAATGTTGATCAAGCATTGGAACAGGGAAATGCTGGAATCGCAGTCCCTGGAAGTGTGGAAAATGTGTAGATGTGGTGCTTAGAGACACGGTTTAGTGGTGGACTTGAAAGCGTTAATGCTTGGACTTGAGAATCTTAGAGGTCTTTTCCAACTGAAATGATTCTGTGATTCTGTGAGTCTGGGTGGCATCCCTGGACACCTTCCCTGTCAGGGAGCATCCCCTCTGTGTGGCTGTCTACACTGCTCTCCTCTCCCTACAGGTGAGCAGACCCCTCCCCATGACCACGTTTGCCTGAGTGATGAGGTCAATCACCAAAACAGCACAACCTCCACCAAAGACCGGGGCACATCCACAGAGAGCCCATGCCGGCGCACAGCAGCCACACAGATGGCCCCAGCCTGCGTTGCCTCGTCCCGGCCGCCCGAGAAGCACCAGGCCACCAGCCGGGCTCCACCACATGGTGCCAGCGTCGTGGTGGTCACCAGGGGCCCCGAGGCCCACCGGGACCGCATCCGCTACCAGACAGATGTGAGGCTGGAGGCCACAGAGGAGATCTACCTGACACCCGTGCAGAAGAACTCAGACCCCCTGGAGACTGACAAGCCGTTCCTGTCTCAGTCTAGTGAGAACCGCATGTCCATCAGCTCTGACATTGACACCTCTGGCTATTCAGCCCTGGCAGGGAAAACCAACCCCTCCATCAGCGAGGAGGATGAGGTGCTGGACTACATGTCCTCCCCTGACAAGACAAACCTGCCCAGGGCCTCCTGTGGTGGCGGGAGTGGTGGCTCCCGGCCAGGGCGCAACCTTCAGAGAGCCTCTGTGAGTTCGGACACCAGTGCCCTCTCCTATGACTCTGTCAAATACACACTGGTGGTGGATGAGAACGTGCAGCTGGAGCTGGTCAGCCTCAAGCAGTGCTACTCAGGCTACAGCGATGAGAGCGACTCGGCCACAGTCTACGACAATTGCATCTCTTCACCCTATGAGTCGGCCATTGGGGAGGAGTATGAGGAGGATGCGCTGAAGCGTGACTCAGTCTGCCTCTCCGAGGACTCCACCCCCGAGGCAGACATCCACTTCTCCAAGAAGTTCCTCAATGTCTTCATGAGTGGTCGGGCACGCTCCTCCAGTGAGTGCTGGGCACTGGTGGCTGCCTGCCTGGGCAGCCCTGCAGGTCTCTGGTACATGCTCAGGAGATAGGAAGCCACCAGGAGACATCAGCCCCAGTTCTGCTTGCTGCAGCCTGTGGCTCTGTCCCTGGTGGTCCAGGAGGCATGGTGAAGCTTGGAAAAAGTTTGTGAGTGTCAGGTGGGGGTGGCAGTAGGTGTTCGAGGCTGCAATGGGACTTGCCCGAGGCATGGTCATGCCGAGGGGGAGGCTGAGTGAGCTCACAGGGGACCATCATATTCCTGGCATGCCACACTCCTCTCCAAGCCCAGAAGAGCACTGGTGGCATGCTCCAGCAGGCAGGGTTTCCCATGGTGTGGCTGGTCCCATGCAGGTGTCACAGCTGTTTGTGTTGGTGCAGGGAGGTCTTGTTTCCTGCAGGGACTGATGGGCACCAGTGCAGCAGCCCCAGCCATGTTTCTCTCCTCTGGCATTGCATGGCCTTGTCTTGGATGAGCCATCCTGCAGGAGCCTCAGCAGACGGCCTGGCCCATGTCCTTCTCTTGGCTGTGATGCTGATCCCTTAATGCTGACACACCCTTCTCTGCCCTTGTCCCCAGGTGCTGAGTCCTTTGGGTTGTTCTCCTGCATGATCAACGGGGAGGAGCAGGAGCAGACCCACCGTGCTGTCTTTAGGTGAGCTTGCAGGCACAGGCCGTGTCCCCAGCTTCTAGCAGGGGAAAGCTGGTGCTGCACTCCCATCAAGGTGGGACTAGCAGAAACTCCAGTGTTTCTGGTGTGGGAAGCCCTGGGGAACAAACCACTGCCTGTAGCTCATGCCCTGCCCAGGCTGCTGCATGGGCAGGACCTCCAAGGGCAGTCAGGGCATCTGAGGAACAGCTTGGGTGGTGCATTAGGGGATACCCTTGCATTAGGTGCCAGGATGCTGCTGCCTGTTGAGCACCAACCTCCTCCAGTGCTTTATTTAGTGTGTCATGTCCCCATGGCTACCAGGGCACTGCCTGGGTTGGTGGTGGGTGCCCCAGCAGTGTGCCACTGAGAAGGCCACCAGCACTGCTAGCCAGCTAGCCGCTAGTGCCTCTCTGCCCAGGTTTGTGCCTCGCCACGCAGACGAGCTGGAGCTGGAGGTGGATGATCCTTTGCTGGTGGAGGTGCAGGCAGAAGATTATTGGTATGAGGCCTACAACATGCGCACAGGAGATCGGGGCATCTTCCCTGCCTACTATGCTATTGAAGTCACCAAGGACCCAGACCATGTCACAGGTATCAGGCTTCTGTCTGTGTGCAGCCTGCTGATGTCCCCAACTTGTACCACATGCTCCCTGCTGAGCAGTCCGGTGCTGAGCAGGGGGCTGAGGGGAGGACCAAACTGGGCATCCAGCAGGGAGCGATGAGCAGGTTCTGCTGTGATGCTGGGAGTTGGTAGCTGGTGTTGAGGGAAGCTTTTCCTGGGCAGGGAAAAGCACAGGGGCTGGAAGATGGAGAGGGGAGGTAGAGCTCAGCCCACATAGCTGGTCACCAGAGATGATCCCTGCCATGTGCTCTCTCTTCCAGCTCTGGCCAAGAGCAGTGACTGGGTGGACCAGTTTCGGGTGAAGTTCCTTGGCTCCGTGCAGGTTCCCTACCACAAGGGCAATGATGTGCTCTGTGCGGCCATGCAGAAGGTAGTGTCCCACTCCATCCCGGGGAGCAGGAGTGCCTGCTCCTTCTGGCAGCAGGGCAGAGCCTCAGTGGGGAATCATCATCAGCACTGCTCACGAGTCCCACGGCTTTGCCTCTCTCTCTGCAGATTGCCACCACGCGCCGCCTCACTGTGCACTTTAACCCGCCCTCCAGCTGCGTCCTGGAGATCAGCGTGCGCGGGGTCAAGATTGCTGTGAAAGCTGACGACTCCAAGGAGCACAGCAAGGTAGTGCCCCGCTCCCTGCTCATCTCATCCCTTCCCTGATTGCTGCTCTGAACTGGCTGGTGCCCTCTGTGCTACAGGCCATCATTGCCTATGAAAATTAAGGGTCTCCACCCCACGTCTGAGGGTGTGAGAAACACCATCAGCAGCATTTTAGGCCCACCATCGAGGTCCCCCCCGCCTCACAAGGCCCCACTCTGGGCAGGACTGCCAGCTGATGCTCTCACAGCTGCCAGGCACGTCACTGTGCTGGGATGCTGCAAGCTGAGCCGTACCCGGTAATCTGTCAGCTGCTTCTAAACCTTTCTGCTGCTATTTTGGGTGGTGTCCTCCAGATCTGCCCTGTAATCTCTTTATCTGGCAAGGGCAGGCTGCTGATTAGCATTCTGCATAAGTAGCCTAGTAAAGCACATTGGGATGCTGAGCAGAGGCAAGTGAGGGCTTTGCAGCAAGCTGTTGGGAAACCTCCCTTCCAGCTGGGGGATAGGAGTAGCTCATGGCTCTGAGTGCTGTGACAGAGCTGGGCTGAGGTTTCTACAAATCTTGCCTATATCTAGAGGATGCCATCAACTTAGCTGCACTTTAGACTTGTATAAATAAGTTTTCATTTCTGACTGGGACCCTTTGACACCCAGGCTTGAACTGACTTGTTTAGTTCTAAGTTATCCATTCATCTTCTATGTGCTGGTGTTTCTGGGAGCCTTTTTAGTAAGGAAGGAGGGCTGTGTGTGCTGGTGAACAGCAGCACTGACTCTAGCCTGAGTACAGTGTGACTCAGAGCCTCCAGGGAAATCCTGCAGGAGCTACTGGCAGTAAAGGCAGCTGAGGTGAGAGCCAGCAGGGCTGCCTGGAAAAGCTCCCTTTGTTCAGGTGCTTGGAGCAATCCTGAAACTGCTGCTGATAGCAGCTCAGGATTAGTCTCCAATTAATTTCACTCCTCAGTCTCCAAGTGCATATTTCCAGTGTCCAGAGACCAGCTGCACTGCAGGGGGTGGGGAGAAAAGCTCTGACAGTTCCCCTCTCTCACTCTCTCCCCCAGGTAAACAAGTGTAGCCATTTTTTCCAGCTGAAGAACATTTCCTTTTGTGGGTACCATCCAAAGAACAACAAGTGAGTAGCAAGGAAGTGTAGTGCAGCTCTCAACACCAGTAGCTCAGCAGTGAGGCTTTGGGGCCTTCCTGCTCTCTGGGGGTAGCATGACTGGGGCTAGGAAGGAAAGGTTTCCCAAAGCCCTGGTTTGGAGGGCTCCCCTTCACCTGTGAGCCCAGTGCTGCAGCTCTGCACATGGGCTGTGGCATGACCCTGGGGTGGCCACCAGGATTCATCATGGGGGTTTCAGGTCCCAAATCCCTATGGTTAAGGGTGGATACATATCAGAGATGCTGGGGTACCTGTGCCTGCTGGTCCAGTCACATCCAGTTTCTTTGCCCCCAGATATTTTGGGTTCATCACCAAGCACCCTGCTGACCACAGATTTGCCTGTCATGTCTTCGTCTCGGAGGAGTCCACGAAGCCACTGGCGGAGTCTGTAGGGTGAGTCCTGGCTGGGCAGAGAAGGCTGGCTCATAAAGGGCAGGAGGAACAAGACAGCCAGGCTGAATCCTGCCATCTCCCCATACATGTGGGGCTTGGACCTGGCCCCAGGCTGGCACCTCTTCCTCAAGTGAGATGCTTGGCTTGAGAATCAGGGCTGACAGGGCTATGGGAGTCATATTCCTGACAGTACTGGAACAAGTCCCAGTGCAAGGCTTTGCAGGCAGATGGCTGAAAGTCATGCACTGTGCAGGGAATCAGAGCAAGGATGGAGACCCTGTGGCTCTGATGGCAGCTCTGGGCCTAACGCAGAAGAGGTCAGGGGCTGGGGGGATCAAACAGGCCACAGGGTAGGGAGTGAGGGTCAGGATGGAAACAAGGATCTGTAATTGCCTTATGGGGAGGCTGCTGCTAAGCTTTGCCTGGTGCTGTGTTGCAGGAGGGCTTTTCAGCAATTCTACAAGGAGTATGTGGAGTACACGTGCCCCACAGAGGACATCTACCTGGAGTAGGGGCTGGCACAGGCACCTCCTGCACAGCCAGGGCTGCAGTCTCGCCCCTTCCCCGTGTCGTGCATGGACAAGAGCTGCTTTGAGCCTGGAGGAGGAGTGGGCCCGGGGCAGGGCTCCCCGGGGCACGGAGCGCCGCCTCTTTTCGTGACTCCCCTTCCTCGGGCTGGGGGGACGGGAGGGGGGAGGGCTGGACAAATTGTGTTTATTGTACAAAATACTCTTAGTTTATTCTATTGGAGAAGCACCCGCTGGGTGCTCTGCTTGTGAGCAGTTGGTGGGGGGACAGTAGTGTGCTCATGCCCTTTCCAGATGCAGGCTGGGGTGACAGCATCTCCTTGTGACCATGGCACAGCTTCCCGTCACATCCATCTGGGGTGACTTTTAATTGCAGTGGCAGAGTCCGTCTCTTGCAGTATGATGACACAGCAGCTACAGAAAACAAGACCCACATGCTGGCTCCTGCCTGGGAGATGGAGTCACCTCCCTGCCAGGCCCTGGGGAGATGGCTGCTGGGTAGGGGTGGCAAAGGAAGCCCCAGTATCTTCTCTGCCAGAGCCAGAATGAGACGACACAGCTTTCCCCTGCCTCTGTCCCCATCCCCACCCCTTCCATCTTGTATCCATGCCCTGGGGAGAGAGAAAAATTCCCCTCATACCTCCCTGCAGTAACTGTACCCTCGGGAGGGAAGCCTTTCTTTGCCCCTTTCCCCTCTCCCCCAAGCTGCAGGTGGCAGAGGTAGGGCAGGGGCACCCCAGCTCAGTGGGGCTCAGCCCCTGCACAAAGCTGGGTGTCTGCCTGAAGTGGGGAGGGAAGGGCTAAAGGCTGCAGGGAGCCGTGTGAAGCACCAGGGAGGCAGAAGAGCTCTCCCGGTCCCTGCAGCCAGCGATCTCTGTGCTTCAGCTGGATCTGCTGTGATGGCAACAACTATTAAATATGATGGTTCCTGGAGCAGGCCTACTGTGATGCTTGTTTCCCACTACAAGGGATTTGGGCCCTGGCTCCTTCTTTCCCTTGGGACCCCAAGAGAACTGGAGCTTCTCAGTATTGGTCCAAGAGCCCTGGCTGCAATCCTGAGAGGCCAAAGATCACGTGATGATCCGAAGGGACTTGTGGCAGGTGTTGCTGCAGCCCTCACCTGCTGGGCAGTGGGGGGCATGGGGGCAGGCTGGCTCACAGGCGCCCATCGTCGTAGTACTCCAGCAGGTCCAGCCCGTCGCGCTTGTTTTTGCGAGCTCTGCGCAGCTGCGCCGGGCGCTGCGGGGCCACCGCCGTTCTGAAGCCAGGCTGCTTGGGTTTGATGCCATAATCTGCGGGTGCAGCAGAGGCCGGGCTCAGCTCCAGGACAACCACCCACCTGGAGGGGTGAGTGTGTGGAAAGGGGGTTCAGAAGGGCAAGGAGAGCACTGTACCATCCACCAGGCCGAAGTGCTTCTGTGGGAGCTCCAGGGGAGCAGAGAAATCCTCAGGAACCGAGTAGCTGTCCCTACAGAGGAAAACAAGGGCCAGGAGTGAGCCAAGGTCCTACAGCACTTACCCAGGCTGGCACAAGAGCTCTCATGTGCTGCATCTTCCACCCAGTCTGGCCAGCTCTTGAGGCCTGGTGCCATAAGTCCCAGCCCATGTCAGGGGCCCTGGGGTACCTGCAGGTACCGGGGCAGGGAGGAGGAGGGAAGTGCCATCACCTCTGGTGCACAGGCTGTGGGAGGGCAGCCCCCAGCAGCAGGCTGAGGAGCAGCAGGCAGGACAGCATGGTGCACACTGACCGGTTCCACTGGTTCTGCAGCAAGGTCATAGAGGAGCCACCGTGGTTGCCCAGGATACCTGCTGGGTGGGGCAGGGGCCATGGCCCCTCCCAGGCGCTGCTGCTACTGTCCCTTCCTACTTTGTCCCCTTAAACCCTCCAAAAGCAGACCCTTGCATCTCATCTCAGTACCACTCTGTCCCAGGAGCCAACACTTCAACACCTTCCTCTGCCAAAAGACTGAGCAAAGGGAGCACAGTTCTTTGGTCATGGCTTTTCTTCGCTGCTGTTACCATGTTGCAGGGCCTTGCCAGCTGAGGTTGCAACACAGACCCCTCACACTGGCGAAGTCCTGTTGTCCCCAGCTGTGGTGACCCATGAGGGATGTGTGTGTGTGACTATATCTCCAATGCTAGGTGCTGAGGCAAAAAGGCTGTGACCCCTGCCGCCTGAGAATCCCTCGGGGATGGTTCAGGCAGGAATGTTCCTGATACCCACTTGGGGCACACTTACTACCCAGAGAGCTGCCTGTGGGGCAGTCCAGTGCCACCAGCTGACTAACCCTTTCTCCTGGCCAAGGGAGCCCCCACAGAAGGTCACTGTGCAGACTGGAGCCCCAACTGTCCCCCTGTTAGAAGAGACACAGGCCTGTCCTAGGCCCTTTATTTCATGTGGCACAGATTTGCTGAATTGATCGCTTCTCCTCTGCCCTTGGCCAAGCCCCCAAGCACTGGCTGGCAGCCATTCTGCAAACCCTTTTAACACACACTAGGTGCTAGGAAAGCAGCCTGCACACTGCAGCTCTGTGTATCCCCAGGGGAACCCCAGGACTCTAGGGACTGAGGCAGGCACTGGGAATTACAGAGGCTGTAGTCATCAGCTGAGCAACATGTGGGGCCCTGACTGACACAGGACAGAGTATCCCAGGGTAGACAACTGCAAAAGCTGCTCTTTCTGACAAAGAGAGACCTGCTGGCAACCAGATACAAGGGATCCCATGCAAAGAGGCAGAGGCTCTTCAGCTCAGTTCTGTCCATTCAGTCAGTTTATTTGACAGACAAATCTGCCAAGCAGATGGGCCAGGCATGGCCAACACAAGCAGGTTGTGGGTCAACCTCAGCGCCTTGACATGTGAGACAGTGCACTCCAAAAAATCACTACACTGCCTGGCTTCATTATAGTGCAGCTGTACAAAAGAAGAAAAATAAGTGCTTCAAAAAAGAGGTTGCCCCATCACCATCACTGCAGCCACAGAATGGTCCAGAGAAATTGGTGGCCAGGGTCTCCCCACACATTTAGTGTCCATCATTCACGCCTAGATCTGTTAAAAAAAACCCCATACAGCCCTCTCCCCGCTCTGCAGAACAGGAGCTTCTCATTTATGATTTAACTGAAAATTAGACATTATCAACATCCCTCCCCCAGCCTGCTTGCCCTCCTTAGGAATGTCCAGCCATGATTTTAGCAAAGAGTAATCATCTTCTTATCAGCCCCAGTTATAGAAATAGATTTTCTGCCAAGCAGGCAAGTAATCCATCAGTGGCCCTGCAACAAGAGAACAGAGGGATCATACATGTAGAAAGGCAACAATTTAAAGCTGTGTGTCTTTGGGGTATATCCCCCACTTCTCATTATGATCCAAACAACCCCAAATCTGCACTTACACAACTCAGATGAACCCAAGAATAGAACAGTTCTGCCAAGATGTAAGGCAACACTGCAATGTGGTGCCAGAGATCAGAGCAGGACCAAGAGGGGTATGAAACATGGTCAGCATGGCCATGGTGTAGGACACGACACCAACCACTCCCTCAGAGCTGACATGTTCAAACTCCAGTGGGAAAGGGGGTCTACAATGTGCAAGGGGAAAACCCATATGCAGAGAGTCAGGAAAACACCGCTGTGGACAGGGAAGAAGGAAGATAACTCAGCAATAGTGAGCAGGTGCAAACATAGAAACATCTGCTGTAGAGCAAAAATGCTTTCATTGCACAGGGCTTAATGCAGGCTCCAAAGCCTCTCTGAAATCACTAACTGGAGGAAGTAGATCCCGAGCTAGCCAGCTTTGTGACCTCCCCAAAGAAAGGGCAATCCCATGATGCCAGGCTGATGTAATGTCACATCACTGCCATGAATCACTCCACAAAAGGATTAACATCATCAGGGGAAGAGTGGAGGGAAATGAAATGCTGGCCTATAATAAAGGAAGCCTCTGGTGAAGAACTAGAACACAGACCTGGTTTGGCCCTTTGATTTACAGTCAGTTTCTGCCTGGTTCAATACTTTCAGGCACCCATTTACCTGTCATGTCCACACTGCAGACTAAGAATCAAGGAAAAGAATTAAGAACAGGGCTGCAAAGTTGGGGCCCTGGTGTACCAGCTGAGGTGCAGAAAGAAAGCCCAGGAGAACAGGCCTAGGTGGCAGACACTGAGCTCTGCAGCCTCAGGCTGTTTACTTCTTTCATCAAGCCAGGAAGCAATTAATCTTTTCCTTCAGCATTTAAAAATTACTCAAGCATCAACACAGGGTGCTCTAGTGCTAAGCTCTCAAGGGACTTCACAATTCCTTCCCCGGATTGGAAACCAATTGACCAATATTCCCATCAGCCCTCATTTTTCTTCACCAGACAGAAATGGGGATATAACAGTGGGACCCACTTACGTGTGATGAAGCCAACTCCAGGCACATAATCAGCCAACAAGCGCAGAAGGAGGAGGATCCTGCCCCTAGAAAGGGAGAGAGTATGAACAAGTCCAGCTGGACACCTCCTGCCCCAGCTGTTGAACACACAAACAGCAATGACAGCTGTTACACAAGGGCTCAGATTAACCTGGTCAGAGGCACCCACACATCTTCAGATCTACTCACCCAGTCCCCTGACGGTATTTCAGTTAAAATGGAAATTTTCAGCAAAAGCCCAGCAAGGGCCCCTTACTCTGAATATCGGTCGTAGAAAGGAGATCTCAGCAGGTAGTACAGCAGCAGGATGGTTCGTCGCCTCAGCTCCGCCCGCTCTCGCCTGTTCAGGTCTTTCAGATCACTCAGCAAACTCAGACTGGAAGGAGGAGGGCAGAGAGCTACGTCACAGCAAAAGCAGCCAGCAGGGAAAAGCAAGTGGGTTTCTAAAGCCCTCCACTCTCAGCTCCATGCAGAGCAGCCCACACAGAGAGCACTCTAAGTGTTGTACCAGATGTGTCAATCTCCAAGCTAAAGACCAGCCCTGGTGCATACTTCTCACTGTAGGGCCTGCCCAGGACTGGGCAATGGGGAAGTGTGATGTCCAGCCACCACCAAACCAAGCACCAAGAAAGACTCTTCATCAGACTAACCTCGAGATGTCCAGGACTGCCGAGAGGAGCCAGGGCTTCCATGATCTCTGGCCCCACACTCCCAAACTCAATACTAGGAACAGTCAAGGAATGAAAAGACGAGATTCCTAACAAGAAGCACTCAGAGAAGCGATCCCCTGCATACCCACAAAGTTCTGCCAAGTACAGACAAATACACCCTAAGGCAGGGCTGGGAGGCCCGGGGAAAAGGGCTGAGGACTTGCACCCACAGCTCCAGCGGCTGAAGCCAGACACCGAAGTGTAAGAACGGGAAGAGACCCGAGTCCCGTGCCCAAGCAGAGCCGCGCAGGGAGCGGAGCAGGCGAGGCACCGCCCCGCACCCGGGCCGCGCCCGCAGCACCCTCTGCTGGCACCCGCGAGCGCCCGGAGAAGGGCAGGATACGGTGGAGCAGGGGACGGGTAATGTAGATGGATTCTGCGATGGTTTCTTGGAGACCCAGAGGAGTGGGAGGCTGGTTCATCTCTTCCGCTCGTCGGCTCTGCGATTCCTCCCTCTGCTGGGGAGACCCCCAGTGCCGCGACTGCAGGGACGGGGCTGAAACAAGCAGATCTGGTTACCAACACAAATAAAAGCTTTGTCCCAGCTGGAAACTATGTATCACATAACTGCTAGCTCACTCCACCTGACCCTGGAGCCCTTCATCCCCCTGGCTGGTTGGATGGGGAGAAGAAACAGAAAAAAGTAAAACTGACATACTGACATAGAGCAGTTTAATAATTGAAATAAAGTAAAATAACAAAAAGAAAAAAAAAAACAGTAATGAAAAGGAAGATAACAAAACCCATAAGTGATGTACTCGCCATCCCCAGACTGACGTCCATCCCATTCCCAAACAGCAATTGGCCCCCCACAGGCAACTCCCCCAGTTTATACAGTGGGCATGACAGTCTATGGTAGGGAAGATCCCTTTGGCCAGTTCAGGTCTCCCATCCTGACTATGCTCCCTCCCAGCTTTTTGCGCATCTTCTCACTACCAGAACCCAGGAAACTGAAAAGTCCTTGACTTAGAGTAGCTGCTACTTCTCAACAACCTGCAATATCAGTTATAATAATGTTACCAACATTATTCTCATACTNGTAATGAAAAGGAAGATAACAAAACCCATAAGTGATGTACTCGCCATCCCCAGACTGACGTCCATCCCATTCCCAAACAGCAATTGGCCCCCCACAGGCAACTCCCCCAGTTTATACAGTGGGCATGACAGTCTATGGTAGGGAAGATCCCTTTGGCCAGTTCAGGTCTCCCATCCTGACTATGCTCCCTCCCAGCTTTTTGCGCATCTTCTCACTACCAGAACCCAGGAAACTGAAAAGTCCTTGACTTAGAGTAGCTGCTACTTCTCAACAACCTGCAATATCAGTTATAATAATGTTACCAACATTATTCTCATACTACACCCAAACTCAGCACTGTATCAGTTACCAGGAAGAAAACTAATTCTATCCCAGCCCAAACCAGGATACCTTCTTATCATGTCTGCCTGCTTTCTGCNCCACAGGCAACTCCCCCAGTTTATACAGTGGGCATGACAGTCTATGGTAGGGAAGATCCCTTTGGCCAGTTCAGGTCTCCCATCCTGACTATGCTCCCTCCCAGCTTTTTGCGCATCTTCTCACTACCAGAACCCAGGAAACTGAAAAGTCCTTGACTTAGAGTAGCTGCTACTTCTCAACAACCTGCAATATCAGTTATAATAATGTTACCAACATTATTCTCATACTACACCCAAACTCAGCACTGTATCAGTTACCAGGAAGAAAACTAATTCTATCCCAGCCCAAACCAGGATACCTTCTTATCATGTCTGCCTGCTTTCTGCAATGTGAAGGTGTGAAACAGGAAAGCTTGAAGAGGTACTTGTAAGATCTGTGCTCCTCAAACCGTAACCGTGATGAAGAGCTGCCTCTGTTGCACAGCTCACTTGGGAAAACACAATTTATGTGCTAGCCTTGCAGCACATCTCTGGTTGCTTTGATACCCCCACCTACCCACAGTGGGCCCAGTGAGTGGCAAGATATGTCCCAATACAAGGTTTTACCCTTTACTGCTCACACCCATGTCATCCACGAAGGCACAGAGCAGGAACAGCTCAGGCTGAAAAACAGGCTCGGTTACTTACTGCTCTGTAGAGAGCGCACAACACGGCTGGAACGCCTGCCAACATAAGTCTGATCCTTCCCTGAGGAGTTGTCTTCCATGCCTGCAGAAGAAAACAGCCACAGGGGTCAGGCTTCAAAGCAATACACTTCACACCCCAGAGCTGGCAGCACCCTCCGCTATGCTGCTACCAAGAAGAGAAGACTGAAAGGCTGATATAGTGCAAACTGGACCATTCTGCCGGAGCTAACAGTAGGCAGAGGGTGAAAAGGTAAATCTGCCTGATATTGCCCAGGTCTAGGGCCTCTTTCCTCGACATTAGACCAGGGCACATGCAGCCTGACTCATGGTTCAGCCTGAAATTCCCAGCTTAGACTTCTCTGTCCCCTTCTTTCAAGATAGTAGGACAACCCTGCCACTAAGCTAACTCGTCCTCTGCAAAGGGTGGAAAGTTGAACACAGCTCAGCCTTTAGTAGAGACACTTCATGGTTCCATGTGCTGCACAAGCCACTGCTCTGTTGAGTAATTCCAGCAGAACAAGACATGTGGCTCAGCAAGGCACCAAGCCAATGATGACAACATCATGGGCTCACCTTGAGGGTGGAGAGGCTGTTGCTTCTCTCTGTTCAGTGGCACAATGGGAGGAGACATCTGGATGCCAGCTTTGTACCACAGCAGCAGCAGGAGACGAAGGATGGCTCTGTGAACAGACATGTGGAAGTCTTCAATACCAGACTATGGAGTTGGGTTCCTGTTACACCGGAGAGATGGCTTCCACAGAAGAGGGAAACACTCAGGTCTCATCAGAGCAACTGGCAAGGTGAGAGGTGTAAATGCTCCCTTCTGTGGCACAGAGTCCAGTACACCGTGGGGCTCCAAATTCCCCCAGCCTCAGGGACTGGCAGCTCAGTCCTGTGTGGGATTTTTTCTGGGGTACTATGGAGTGCCCTCCAGGTCCCCCTTCCGAGCGCACACTGCCCCTTCCCCTCTGCCCGCAGCACTTACTTAGCCAGCTGGATGAGGACAATGATGGTCCACCGGCCCATCTCCCCCCACACCCTGGCTGTCCCCATCTCTGCAAAGACCTCCACGCATTCTAGTACACTCAGCCAGGTCAGCAGCTTCTGCTGGGGCAGCGACTGCAAAACACAGAGGGGAGGAGGGGGACAGGATGCAGGTTCTGCTCGGGAGTTAAAGAGGGCAGAAACACAGCCCAGTCTGGTGGGACCCTCAGAAATAAGAACCAGATGGCCTTGGAAGTCACAGCTCCAGAAACAAAAAGCGATGTGTTCGCTGTGGCTGGAGCTTACACACAAGCCCACTTATCTACCTCCAGGCAGAGGCAGACCGAGACATCACAGTATCACATGGAGTTACTACTCCAAAAACAGAAAGAACATCACATCTGTGTTTTATATTGCCTCTACCCCAACTGACACAGCAGGATAGTCTCCTGGGTTGCGGCACTGTGCCTGAGCTTCACAGCAAAACTCTCCTCTCCTCATCCCAGAGCTGAGACACAAGACAAGCTCCTCTCTGGAAAGAACTGATGAGGAGTAGAGGGAAGGGGACCCAGAGTCCACAGCCACACCAGAGTGAATGCTGGCTGAACACAACGTCAGTCTAGATTTCAGGCATGAACCCCAAGACAGTGGGTGCTCTTCCAGTCTAGGTCTCTGCTCTCCACGTGGGAACTTACTACTGCTGTCAACCACAGGGTTTGATCTGCTGAAAAGCATCAATAAAGACAATACAGCTGAAATTCTATTCAACTTTAACCAGGGAAGCAAGTCTTCTGCATTTCTGTTTGTTACACACCTGATGCTCCATTCAGGGAGCTGCTGACACCCAACTCACACACTGGGCAGGTCTGTACACAGAAGAGCCTTGTCTGGATAAAACCAACCTCTTCCCTATTCCCCAAAGGGTTTAACAATTCTGGGAGCCGGCCTGAGGCTCACGGAAGAGAGACATGGTAGCAAGGCACTTACACTTGTTTTACTCGATACAGTACGCAAAGGAAGAGTTTGACACAGGGAATCAAGAGCTTCAGTGCTCCAGAGCTACTGCTGTGTAAACAGCAATGGTTTATTCATCAACACCTCTACCTAGCTCAAGTTCTGAGCTTCTCAAAAAAGCCTGTGGAGCCTCTGGTGCAAGTCAGGGCCAGATTTTTGTGGTCCAGGGAGTGCTCCCGCCACGCCTCCAAGCCAGGAGCTACAGGACAGGGTTGCTGTTTTACTTGCACTCAGAGGTTGCCTCAATATCTGACCGCAAAGAGAGGCCACAGCAAAAACCTGTTAAGTTTCTACAGACACTCCCTGAAAGCTCCTGCAAGGAAGAAAGCATGTGTCCCAAATCCTCCTCCCACACGCTCCAGCCTTACCACTGGCAGGCTTTGCTGCAGGTCCTTTCGGAGAATCCAGTCGTTTAACAGCACTAGGAGGTTGGAGGCAGAATACACTGGTAAAAGAAGAGAACAACGCAGAATGGATACACAGAAAGCAAGCCAAACCGGCCCTGCTGTCTCTCCACGATAGGGAATGAGGGAAGGAGGGCAGCAAGATGTGCAGACTCCTCCCAGGAGCTGCCCGAGAATGCAAGGACAAAAGCAGGGCCCGGGGAGCAAAACCCGCATGCATCCGGGCAAGGGCACAGCACCCGCCCCGACCCGCTGCCCACCTACCCAGCTCCGACAGCGCGTGCGAGTCCGAGAAGCGACCTGCGAAGGGAAGAGAGCGGCTACAGCGAGCGCCCGGAGCCGGGGGAGCCCCCGCTCCCCGCTGGGTCCCGGTGCCCGCACACCCCCGGCCCAGACCCCGGCCGGAGGCACGAAGGTTCGCCCGGCTCCCCGCTCCCGCACCTGGCAGCAGGTAGGAGAGCCCCCGCACGGTGCCCTCCAGCTGGGCCGTGGCGGCCGGGTGCCGCCTCACGTACTCCTGGTAGCGCTGGCACAGCAGGCGCAGCCNGCTGCGGCACCGGTAAAAAGTTCCCGGTAGCGCTGGGGAATGAGAGCGGGCACCGGGAGCGGCGTTTGCCTCTTCGTCACCCGCGGGGG
>VXAX01002657.1:166283-320531 GCA_013399835.1 Leptocoma aspasia
GCGAGGCGGCGGGCGGCGCCCCCCGTCCCAGCCGGGGGCTCCCATGGGCACCCGGGTCGCTGCTTGCCCGGCAGCGGGGAGCCTCGCTCTGCACCTGGCGAGGGCTCTGCGTGGGGAAGGGTGAGGTGTGACCGAAGAGGCAGGGACAGCCCCGCTCCGCTCGGGGCTGAACGGCCCGTGCCCACTCGCTGGGTGCGGAGCAGGGGAGGTGCTACCGTGGGGGCACGGGAAGGTTGGGGGGCCTCGGGGGCGGGGGCTTTCATCCTCGCGTCCGTGCGTGACAGTGTCTGCCCCGCCCGGGGCCAGGGGGATCGGAGCGGGGAGCAGAAGGGCGGTGGTCGGGCCGTGCAGTGGGGGCTCTCCCGGAGCCCACGCGGGACTCGCACGGCCCCCGCTGCGCTCAGCGTTTGCCGCACTAGCACGGGTGTCCCCGTCGGCAGGCGGGAGGAGGCGCGGGGCCCGCCTGGCTGCAGCCTGTTGCAGAAGTGGCTCCAGCCTGTGCCCGGTCCCGCGATCTTCCTCCCTCCGTGCCGTGCCCGGCGCCGGCTCTGCCTCCCGCTCAGCCGAGCCTGCCGGCTAGCGCCCCTGCCCGCAGCCGGGCCTGGCTCCGCACGCTGCCCGGGGCAAAGATCGGCGGTGCCCGTGGGCCAGGAGGCGCTTCGTGGCCTCTCGGGTGCGCACGGAGCTGGGCCGAGCCGCCCCTCCTTCCTCCTGTCCGGTTACCTCCGCACAATGGGCACAGTGTGTGCCTGCGGCTTCCTCGGCGGGAATTACAGTTGCATGGGCAGGCACTTTATCCTTCCTGATCTCTCCTTTCCCCCCGAGGATTTGTTTTCCAGCAGGCTGGGTTCAAAAAGGGCACGAGATACCGCTGGCAGGCAGTCTGGCGCTAAACAAACCTTTTTAGTCAGAATCACATGGATTAGACCCAACTTTCCATTCACGTGCAGTGACTACCTGCGAGTTTCTCTGAATTTCAGGGTGGCTGGGCTGCTACTGTAAGTGTGAAGGCAGGTGAGATAGCACCCAAAGTCCATGACAGAGGTCTCCAGCACAGCTTACTGGGGTAGGTCTGTGCTGCTGGTGACTCTAGGGGCATATCCAATGCAGACTGCTAGAGCTGCTCTCCTTCAAGGAGGTGCTCTAGCTCTGCCAGACAGCAATCTGAGAGCCGGCTGCCTAGGAGACTGCCAAAGACACCTTGTCTTCAGCCAGAGGTGAAGCTTGATGCACAAAGTCCTTGGGCTACTCTGAACAACGCAGCTAGATTCTGTCCCCGAGTAAAAAGCGTTTTGGCAGATGCTTCCTGTTCACCCCTTGCCCCTAAACTCTGTCCCACCAACTGTAGTGTCCCCTTTTGTTCACCTCCTGCTTGCAGCAAGTTTGGAGGACAGTTTGAATAGCATCATGCTGCCTTTTTATGGTAAGTATGTTGCAAGGGAGCACTGTAGGATGGGCGGCTTCTCAGAGCAGCAGCAAGTCCGTGGGACTGGGCAAGACTTAAATTGCCTTGGCTTATGGTGCCCATGGTGTGTGTGATGGCAGGAGGTGAAAGGCTGGGTTGAGGGACAAGTTTCTCTCTGGTCTGTGCCCAGAATGATCTAGGAGCAACTCTTTCCTTAGTGCTTGCTGCCAGTCTGGGTGCTGAGGGCTTGTGCTTACTGGAAATCCACTGGCTGTAACCCAGGCCAAATAGTTCCAATGCTCTGATGGTGAGGGGTGCAGGCTCAGCACTAACGGTAAGAAAAGAAGCAAACCAAAAAAAAAGCAAATGTTCTGCCAGCCCATCTGTGGGTGCAGTGCTGAAGTCCAGCTTGCTTGGCTGCCAGTGCCTTGCTCTTTGCTCAGATCCATGAGACCATGCCATTTCAGGGAAGCCTGACTCCAGATGCAGCACTGCCATGGGTATAAGGCAGTTCATCCTAAGTAAGCCTCAAAACACATCTTTCAGAGTGCTGGGGTGAGGATGTTTTCATGCAGTACCTGCCAGGGTTGGAGCTGGGGAGCAGGATGTGGGAGGATACACTCGGTATATTGATGCTTGGCTGTGTCTTAGGAGATGGATAGGTGGGGTGGGAAGTGGATATTCTCCCCAACCTTGTCTTCCTGCTGACCTTCCCCTGCCAGAAGGGAAGTAGCCTGGCAGTATGAGGTCGGGGCTGTGGATCTTTTTGGCTGTGCTTTAAAGCTAGCAGCTGTGATTAAGAATGAAATGGCCTTTCTGGCCCTGTCTCTTTAGGGCATGCCTTCCTGCCCTTCTCAGCCCTCACACCGTGGTCTGGCTATGTATTTTCTTTGCTTCTGGATGAGCTCAGCCAATACTTTGGGATAGCTAGGGATAAATTATGACTTGCTCCAAATAACCTGTAGATGGAGGCATGTCCAGGGAGTATTTTAGTCCCTATTACATGAGCCCTGCCTAGAATGGAAGGCCTTGTTCACTCATGATATCCCACTGGAGGCCAACACCTTTTGGGAGAGCTCCAAATCTCTGTCCAAATGAGGAGACAAGGGCAATGAAGCACACCATGTCCTGAGCATGGCAATGCTGGTGGTGGCAGCTTGTACTTCTGATCTTGGAAAGCCCTCCTGGGGTCTGGAAAGGCAACAGCTGGCAGGGGAAGCTGGTGGTGTAGTACCTAAGTTCCTGAAGTGTTGCTGACAGGTTTGTTACTTGAAGCATCAGTCTGACGGGAAGGGAAACCCAGGTCAAACAAGCTTAAGGGGCCTTTTAATGTGTGTTTTGACTTGGAGGCATTTTGTTGCTGTTCTCTGTCAGGATGCCCCTGCCCTTCCCAGCTTGGCTTAGACTTGGCATCTCTGGAGAAAGAGTCTTTTTGGCTTCCCAGGAGGAACAACATGTCTGGCAATGTGCAGAGCCCTGCTGCGAGATACTGGCTGCCTCCTGCTTCCAGATGCCTTTTCCAGAAAGCCATTTAGAGCCACAGATTGTTACTTGGATAACTCCCTTCCCTGATTCATTAGCAATGTGCAGTCTCTCCTGTAATACTCAAATCTGCCTGTGCCAAAGGCTGAAAGGGAGAGGCCATGTCTTTTAATAACTGTGTGATGCAGTTGGAAAAAACTTTTGGACGCGTAGTTGTCTGGTGGCCTGGGTTGATGGAAACACTCTAAGGGAGAGATACAGCTGGGCCCTGAGGGAGAGGGCACTGCAACTGCTTTTTGGGTGTGTGATGGGTAACTGCTTGTGGTTTCTGACCTTTCTTTCCCCCAGCATCAGAGGGGATGATGGGGGAGATAGATATCTGTATACTGACATTTGCTGTAGGGTCCATACATGTCCTCTCTCACTGGCTGCCACCTTGTAGCCAGAATCTGAGGGAGACGCACAAAGCAGAAGTTTTGTTGGGCCTTGTAGCTGAAGAAGGGTTTTGCTGAGCACTGCAGTGCTGTACTTCACTCTTAGAATCGCTGGATTTCACTCTTCAGGTAGCAGCTGTTGTTACTATTTTTTATTTCCAGCCGTTGTTGGGATTGATGTCACCTCCCTTCTGTCATATTGTGCTCTGCCAGGCTGGCCTGGGGTTTGCTGTGGCTAGAGGGGTGCAGGAATACTGCACACTTGTGTCTCTGTTTGGGCTTTTAAAACAGGTGGGACAGACCAGACCCATGCTTTTAGTAGGTTTTTACCTGCTTTTAAAGTCCTGCTCCTGCTGCATCTTAGAGCAATGATGTGTGGATAGAGGGTCTTTAAAACAAAATTCCCAATTCTTCTCCAATTCCTTTGCCCCAGCATATTAGTATGTCTGTGCTTCTCTTTTGGGCTTTCTCCTGATAAGGAGCTAAGAATCATTCTAGCCTCTTGGGAGAAGGGCTTATCCATTTCATCCTGCAGTTGTGGAATGTGTGTGCCCAACTCTGTGGGAGTTGGAGGAAAGGGGTGCACTGGAAAGATCCCAGCAGAGGAAGAGGATTTCCTCTGAGGAGGAGTAACATGTGCAGACTGCTGTGCTCTCCTCAGCACAAGTTGCATGTGTGATTTTTTTGCCTGCTTTCTCTCTCCTCTGCCTTGACTCCTCTCTCCCTGTATGCATCTATTTGGACAGACTCTCTTAACTGCCATTATAGGGCTGCCCAAAGCATGTCACGGGGCTCAGGTTACTGGACAAGATGGTTAATCCTTTTATTGCCTCACAAGTTAGACACTTGCTGCTGCTATCACGTTTGGGAGGGGGCCAGAGACCTTGCATCCCTCCCCCAGCTCCCAGTCCTGCTGAAGGATTGCTGTGAGGACTCAGATGGGCTGCGATGGAACATGGTGGCTGTGGCTTTGCCAGCAATTCTGGGGACATGTGTACAGTCCTCCTTGCATGGGTGGGGAACTTGCAAAGGACAGTGCAGTGAACTGGGCCTGGGAATATGCAGCGTGCAGGCAGTAATTCTCCCCTGGGCTGTCTGGGTGGCCTTGGGTGACACTGAGCCATCCTTTGTGACAGGCTGGAGCACAGGGACAGCACCAAGGTGTTGGGTGCTCTTATCTGTGACTCTCAAATGTGCAGGGGCCTGTCCTCAGAGCTCTCTTATGCAGTAGTTCTTCATGTGACTGTCTTTTGG
Organism: Leptocoma aspasia; assembly: GCA_013399835.1. NCBI lineage: Eukaryota > Metazoa > Chordata > Aves > Passeriformes > Nectariniidae > Leptocoma > Leptocoma aspasia. Next base: position 170,859 of record VXAX01002657.1, read on the forward strand.
GTTTCAGGTGACAGGAAGCTCCAAAACTCTCAAGTACAGCTGAGATGTCTTATCTGCCCTTCAAGCTGAGAATCCTTGGTTAGAGGGGGGTCCTCACAGGCACCACCAGGCTGTGCCAACTTCTCCAGCTGTTCCTAGCCACTCCTGCAACATTGGCAGCCTTCAAAGGTTAGTTATCATGTATGTTAAGTAGATGGTTTACATGTGGTTGCTCTCTTGCTGTTTTAGTGCTTCTAAATCGGTAAACAGGGGATAATCACATGGCAGAAGGGCTTGGCTCTGTGGGTATTTGGGACCTGTGGGAGGCTCTGGAAACAACAGTGGCACTTGGAAGCTCCCATAGCCCAGTTCTCTGGAGGGATGGACCAGATTCTCCACAGCAATCCTTTGAATAAAGTGTGATCCCATCTCTGTGGCTGTTCACCTGAGTGTGCATGTCTGGATCCTTCTCCCCAAACAATACTATGGTCTATTGCTTATTTCTTGTGTAGTGGGCAGTAAGTCACTGGGACCTGGAGTGAGGGGCTGGAACAAGCTCTCTGGGCCAGGGAAAATGGGAAGACCTCCTTCTGAAGTCTGGGAGCTTGTGCTGGCATTGTTCTGTCCTAGCAGCTTCTTTTCCCTCTGTCTGTTACATCAAGTGTTTCTTTGGGTCCACTGTTCTCAGTGGCCACCTCTCTCTCCCTGCCCCTCATTAGTGTAGGGCTTGGCATGCCAGCAGGAGGGAGCCTCAGCATGTCTATGCCTTGATCGGATTTGTCAAGGCTCCTTCCCTTTTCTTCCTGTTCATTGAGGTCTGAAACAAAGCAAACAGAGGAGAGGAATTCCAAAGAATAGGAGTGAGGGAAGAGAGGAACGCTGGAGTGACAGGCTGCCCCTGCACACATGCACCCCCTGCCTTGGTCTGGTGGGGCAGAGCTGGTGGCAGAGCATTGCAGGAGGTGAGGCCATTCCTTGGCACTTCTATTCCCAGCTCTGGCACTAGCTCTCTTTCTCCTGGTGCTGTGCTGTGGGGCTCCTGTCCTCAACTGCTCAGGTAGCTTCCAGAGCCTCAGGCTTGCTGCCTACTCTGCACGGGCACGTGTGCCTGAGCACAGCTTGAGGGAAGCAGGGCAGTGTTTGAACTCTTTGTTTGTCTTGGGCTGTGGTAAAAGGCCTTCCCTCTTTACCTGTGGCAGGAAATTCTCCCCTGCCAGGCAGATCCAAAGAAGCCCGACATGGAGCTGAACGTCCTGCCTGGGTGCCAGGGCAGTGAGGCACTGGCCCCTCCCCATCTTGGAGGAGATAAGTGCTGGAACAAGGCCCTTTTGTGCAGACAGGTGTGTGAAGTGGGGACAAACGTGCTCTAGCGCTCATATTGTTTCCCAGGAGGCAGGAGACTCGGGACAGGAGTCCTGGCCAGCCAGACAAAGCTACCACAGGTAAAGCTTTGTCCAGTCTGATAGATCTCCTTGCTTCCTCCTTTGTTATCCCCAGACCATCACGCAGTTTGCCCTTCACCCTGCCCCTGATCCTCCCATAGATTGGATCAGGAAAGGCAATAGGATGCTCAACAGCCCCAGTATAAAGCACTTGAGGTGAAATACATCCCTGCTAGTAACAGCCTCCTCCTTGCATTTAAGCCACAAGGAACAGCCTTTAAACCACAGCCTCTTCTTTCCTTTCCTTCTTCCTCCTTGTTCTCTACCTTCTGGCAATCTTTGCACTCCATGGTTTTAATTAAAGAGCAGAGAAAAGTGCTTAGACTAAAATGTGCAGATTAAGGGGTTACTAATCCTTTTCCTCAATGGGTGCTCACATCCTGTCCAGCCTGTTATCAAGCTTCTGTTCCCTGAGTGGAAACTTGGCCAAACTTGAGACCTCTACCTCTCTTCCTGCTTGCTGCGCTGAGGAGGAAGGGTGAGGGGTGACAGGAGAGCCATGGGGGAGAAGCAAAGCAAGCTGTGAGCTTACAGAATTCTCGAGGTGGGTTTGTAGTCAGCACTGGCTATCTTTGCTTTTTGTGTCCTGTCTTGTTTTGGTGCTCCAGGAGCAATAAAGCAGAGGTTTGGTGTTTTTCTTTTGGTGTTTTTGAGTGCTGTCTTCCTATTCTTACAAAAATAACCTTTCTGTCAGAGGAAGCAACTGCTTCCCTTTGTGCATGTGCTTGTGTGTTTATTCGCTGGGTGATTTGGTTCAGGTGTGTGCCTTCCCTGTGCATACACCCCTCTCTTGATTTCCCAAGAGTCTCTTCTGTGCCCTTATTCCCAGTGTATGCCCAAGTGCTACACCACTGCTGAAAAAGCAGGGCTCTCTCACAAGAGTGGGAGGCTGGTGCCTGGCAGTGCTGCATGAGGCCAGTCATATTCTCATCTGGACAGGCTGAGATCCCTTTATAGGACATACGGTGTCAGTGAGAAGGGGAAGGTGGAGTATTTGTGGATCCAGATGGAGGCACCAGGAGGGAAGACGGAGTAGTGAGGATGAGTGTGGTGAGAAGGGTAAGACTTTTCCTGGAAGCATTCTGAAAGACCTGATCACAGGATGGTCTGAGCTCTTATGACTCTTCTGGTGCAGGCTGGGCACTGCACAGAGGTTGCTGTGGATTGCAGAAGACATGAGCTTTTGTCCTGAGCCACTCATCTGCTGCTTGGTTGAGTTGAGCTATGCTGTTTCATCCCTGCCTTTGTCCTTTGGTGTTCAAGTTCAAGGTTTAGCTCAGCAGTGTGCGAAGCCCCAGGGATGGGAACACAAGGCAGCAGGAAGGAAGGAGGGCTAGTAATGGGGTTTGGATGTTGGGAGTATTCTTCTTTCCACTGCCTGGCTTTGGGAACTGCCTCCCCTCTGGGGTCCACTTCCCCTCCTTTTTTTGCCCTCATCAGTCACTGCTTCATTTCCAGTTTGCAAGATGGTTTTTTGCAGGTAGGTTTTGTGTCATAGCCTGGACAACAGTTTTTTCTCCACAGTGTTGTCAGAGCCTCTTGGCAATGTGCAAGCTTCTCTGTAGCTCAGAATCACTTCTGGTCATACAAAATGCCCAGGGCACCCTGAGTGGATGGCACTATTGCTGCTTGGGTTTTTTAGAGCCTGCCCTGAGCCATTCTGGTTTGCTATTTATAGTGCAGTTGTTCCATTCCTGTGTGGATGAGCTCTGCTTTCAGCCTCACTTGGGCACTCGCTGGGCATTGGTGCCAGGAATAGCTCTGGACAGGGAAGATATAGGAGTGGCTGCTTGAGCACAGCTCCCAGTTTGGGCTAGATCCTTGTGGAAGAGGTACCTGGCTGCATCCATGAGCTCAGCTGCTTTTCCAGCAGAGGAGGAGGATTGCCTTTCTTTGTCAGTCAGTGCCTTGTGTGTGCCTGGCTGCTGGACTACAGTTTGGCATTGTGAGAGATGGAATTTGGAAGAGTTGCTCCAGTGACCAATACTAGCAGGACTAGTGAGGGACCATGGTGTCACGAGCCAATGGCATGAAGCTGTATCAGCAGAGGATTAGGTTGGTTATTAGGAAAAACCCAGAGGGTGGTTGGGCACTGTAACAGGCTCCCCAGGGAAGCACTCACAGCACCGAGCCTGACAGAGTTCAAGAAGCTTTTGGACAATGCTCTCAGGCACGTGGTGTGATTTCTGAGGTTGTCCTGTGCTGACAAGGAGTTGGACTTGATGATTCTTGTGGGTCCCTTCCAACTAAGGATATCCTATGATTCTGTGCAGGGCAGTTGGCATGGGAAGCCCTGCTCCTAGCATGTCCTGCAAGCACTGATAGTGACCTTGTGTGTCCTGAACTGCTGCCCACTGGGCAGGTGGACCCCTTGTGGTGGGGTACCTGCCATTCCTTGCATAGGGCCTTGCTCTCCTCTCCCCAGGGAGTGTTTGAGGGAGCTTAAGCTAAGGCCTGGAAGGAGCCTGCAGCACAAAAAAATCAACACCCTCCTCAGCACTGCTGCTTGGGCAGAGCTGCTCCAGCCTTTTGGTTCATGATGCTCTCAGCTTGTCTGGAGACCAGGGCTAGACAAATAATTAATTGCTTGATTTACTGCCCAAAATGAAAAGCAGGAGGGAGAAAAACTCAATACAGACAAATTTGAGAGACCCTTTATCTTTTCTTTTAAATGCAGTGCAGCTCAATTACAAACAAAACAATGCAAAATGAAACTTTTTTGCTTGGAAAACAAAGCATTTTGTTCTTGTCCAAAACTTGTAGTGAAGGAGCAAATAGCTCTGAGCTATCTGGAAACTGCAGTTTTCAATCAATAACTGTTCAGCCAAAAACACTTACCCAGTTCTGCTGGTAAAATGCACAGCAGGCACGTGACAACCTGGCTCACAGCCATGTCCCTGGCACCTCCCCAGAGGTGGATGGTGTCGTACCTCTTGTGAGCTTTTCCAGGTAGAGTGCCAATATAGGCTTGTTGGAGTCCCTTTGTCTCCTTTTTTTTGGCTGTAATTAACGTAATTAATTTTGCCTGAGGTGGTGCAGACTCATGTGTAGGGGGTAGGTTTGGACTGTTGTGCTGGGATATGGTCTCCCTTGTCCCACCAGGGAGCACCACCTGGTGCAGAATGTTCAAGAGCATTTCAAGGGAGCAGGGGCATGTGGGGTTAGTCCCTACCCATGGGCACTGCTAGCTGGAAGCTCGGGGTGTCAGTACCACACAGGATGAAATTCCCACCCCTTGCTGTATCAGCCTGATGCCTGCTGGGTGTTCCAGCTGTGCCGATGGCAGAGCTGGAACTGGAGGAGGGCTTGCTGCAGGCTGACTTGGAGAAAAGCTGGAGTTCCTGGCTGCTGGCCCTGCTCAGCTCTGACCCCGCTCAGCTCTGACCCCAGGAGCTGTTGCAAGCCCACAGCAGTGAAAGTGTCAGGAAATGGCAGGGTGAACAGGTATTGATGCCCGTAGCACATCCGCAGACCAGGACACCGTGAACTTAATGGATTCAGAGCTGGCCATTAGCTGCAGCACAGACATCAGCAAAAATGCAGATAGTAGAAACCTAATCCCATCAGAGAGGAAGGGAGCTGGAGATCAGCCCCTGTTGCTGCTCCTGTTTCAAGAGGCAGTTGGGGTCCTCCTGCACAGTGCCCAGGCGTGGTCCCTCCTGTGCCAAGCCGTGCTGGCCAGAGAGGCGTGTGGAGGAGATTTGATTCAGGACTCTGTGGCCTCAGTTAGGCTTGAGCTTCACCAGGCCCAGAAAAAGGCTTGTCAGTGTTGATACTTCACCTACTGAGTATCCTCTTAGCATCAAACGACTTGTAGTCCAGGGAGGTAAAGCTGGAAGCAGTGTGTTGAACACCTCCTCTGAGAGTTTCTTGGGGGTCCTTCCAGTTTCTTCTTGGGCTTAAGAGGAATGAGAGCACCTGGGGACTGTGTTGCTGTCTGGGTGGGCCCCCTTTACTTTGGCTGAGAGTTGTGGCAAAATGCAGCTGCCCAGCTTGTAAGCACCACAGGATGCCTGGTAGGCTTAAGCCTCCTAGGCCAGACTTGCACATTCTGCTGTGGCACTGCTCTCCCCCCGGGTGCCCTGCATGCCCTCTGTGGCTGATGCTCTGCCGTGCAGCTGAACCCAGTGCCTGGTTGTGGGCAGGGAGACTGACTCTGCAAAAGCAGACTGTGTCTAGCAGGGCCTTGTGATCAGAGTCCCTGCCAAGAGGAGCTGCTCCCCTGATACATTCCTGGGTTTCAGATGTGAAGAGGTAAGCAGCAAGGCATTCCTGTCAGTCCCAGCCTGAGCTGGTTTCCTCTGGAAACAAGGAAACAGTCTGGTGACAAGAGTCTCTGTTTCAGCCAAGCTTGGAGCTTCAACACCCTTCAGAGACTTTTAGCTCCTCTTCCCCAAGTGCTGAGGTTCTGCCAGAGAAGGAGAAGATGGCTTTTCAGTATGACCTCTGCAGAATAAAAACTGAACTCAGAGCGGCAGAATTGTGTATGTGGTAATCTCATGGGCCTGAGGAGAGCTTGATGTTTGAGAATGAGCTGTAACTGAGGCACAGCTGCCTGTTGTCCCAGGAGGATCCTTTCCAGGATTTTCTCAGCAGTCTGGTGATGTCTGGGGGCAGTGGGGAGATGAGGATGCTTCCTCCTTTTACAGCATGTGTTGGTATCCAACTCTGTGGGTGCTGCTGGATCCTACCTCTAGAACATGGTGGCTGTTTTGCCAGAGGTTGCTCTTTCTAGGGAAATAACAAAGGTGAAACTCCCACTTAAGGTTTACTTATCATAAGACTGGGGAGGGAGGGACGGCATGGTAATCCGGAGCATGGGGTTTTAATCCTGCTCTCTTGGCCAAATTCCATTCCGCCTCTGTAAATTCCTGCAGCTATCCTGCTCTGCACTGCCTGTGTGGTATCTGTGGCTGGCACAGCCCCCCTCAAGCACCAGCATTTCAGGCATGGGGAGCAGGACAGGGGGGTGACCCTGAATCATAAGGCACTTTGTTAGATGGGTGCTGCAGTACACACTTTAAAGGTGATCTGCTGAATGAGGAACCAGCCTGTCCCCTCCCATCTCTTTGTAAGAGTGAAAGTGATTGTCCCCAGTTGCCTCTCTTCAAAGTGTGGTGCCTTTTCTGAGTTGCCAGTCTGCCTGTGCAGCTCTTGTCGCAGCTTTCGGGCCCTTTCTCACCTTCTGCAAACCTGGGAAGTTGTTGTGTTGGGCTTCTACTGAGGCAGTCTAAGCAGGTCAGCTAAACTGTCACTGTTCCAAAAATGAGACCTGGGAGAAGAATTTGCAGTTTCTGTCACCTACAGCTAGGTAGGAGAACAGGCACCATAGCTCCATGAAATCACTCCTCTCCTGGCTGCCCTGCAGCTCTTTACTGGGAACAGCCAGGCTACCTCTTCACTTGTAATGTCTAGGGGGGAGGCAGTAGAGGGGGCAGCAAGCCTGGGACTGTCCCTGTGCCCCTTCAGGCCTCTGGCTTGGTACCCACAGACAGTGTAGCTGTGCCTCAGCATCCCTCTGCAGGTACACATCAGCTCTAGAAGAGACAACAGGCTGAGACACCCACTCTACCATGGGCCTTGCTGCCAAATGGGATTTTGTGGGAAAACAGAGCTGCTCCCCTCTGTGCTTGCAGGGCTGGAGGAAACAGGGTAATGTGATGGCAAAATTTCCACTGCCAGCTCTCCCTAAACATTAACTGCTCACCTGATAATTACTGAGCTGTAGAGAGCGAAGGCCATTCAGGCTGAGCGATGTGGCCTACAAAGAAAAGGGGATTTCCTGCAAAAAGAGTGGATTTTGGAGGAGTGGAGTGCCAGCACATGGGCAGCTCTCAAGGGGAGCCCGGGGCAAGCAAAGTGGCTGCACTTTCCCAGGAATTAATGTTGCTTGTGCGTGGAAGGGTGGCCGGCATACAGCCAGCTTTGGGCTCCTGCCCACGCCTCAGAGGTTGGTGTGAGCATGCACTGGTGTTTGTGCAGCTGCCCAGCTCTGCTGGCATGGCATTCCCTGTCCCCTGGCCATTGCCCTGTTGTCACTGGAGGCAGGGTGTCCCAGGCATGAGACAAGACCTGCGTCCTGCCTGCCCCTTCCCTGGTATCCACTATCAGCTTCTTCCAGCTACAGAGGGGACAGGGGTGCCTTTTTCTGTCCCAGTGGCTATGTCCCCTGGTCCCTGCAGAAGCAGGAGCTGCTTGTTCCTGGGAAGAATGTGGGGGAGGGATGATAACCTGCTGTGAACAGCACTTCTGCCCCGCACCCGCGCTGGGGTTGGAAGCCGGCAGTATTGGGAAACCTCTCGTCTTACTGCTGGCTGCGCTTGTCTGGTGAGCAAGGAGACTGAGGAGGGAGGGCGGAGAGGCCCCACTCCGTGACTGCAGGGACGGGCAGAGCCGGGAGCTTTACGTGCTGTGCCATGGCTGCTGCTGGTACCCACTGTGCCCCTCGCCAGGGAGCTGCTTCCAGCCTTGCCCTCTGCTTGCTGTGCCTCTAATATTTCACAGAGGAGGGGAGGCTGTGTAGCTGCCTTCTGGCTTGCCATCTTCACCCCATGAACATCCTAAAAATGCCCCTGCCGTGCCTGGGCTCCCCAGCAGTCTACCTGTTCCAGGCCTGGCTGGAGAGGGCCTGGCTGGGTCTCAAAGCACTCGTCCTTGGTGCTGGGAGCAAACAATGTATGGTGGCCAGGACGAGCGTGTGGAGAGGCTGTGGAGGTCAGCTGGAGCAGGAGACGCTTTCCTCTGCTGAAGCGGTGCTGTTGGCAGTGGGCTGCAGGAGGTCTGGACTGCTCCCAAAGCATGGGTAAGCCCTGCGTGGCCACTGCCTCAGCTGGAGCACATGATGGATACGGTGGGGCAGTTCCGGGAGCTGAGCGTGTGCCCCGGGGCGGCTGGGGGGGCAAAGGGAAGGGTCCCTGCCCTGGGGAGCCGCTGGCTCAGAGGAGCAGCCCGGGCGTTTCCTCTCCCTGCCGGGGCAGGGCTGGGCTGAAGGGCGCTGCTGAGGAGCCGCCGCCTGTTGTAGCGGGGCTCTGCAAGGGCAAGCAGGAGCTGCCCGAGCGGAGGTAAGCGTGCCTCCCGGGGCAGCCATCCGGCTGCTCCTGTGGCTGCGCGGGCACGCCGGGGCGCGCCGTGCCTCGCCCGGGGCTCTGGGGCGGGGGCAATTTACATTGCATCGGAGTGCTGTGCAGGCGCTCCGCATCCCTGTCCCCTGCCTGCTGCCGCTCCTGGCCCCCTCCAGACATCCGCGGCACTGGACACCCCCGGCAGGGGCTTCTCCTTCTGCTCCAGCCCCGGGCCAGGGCTGCTGCCTTTGCCCAGCCCCGGGCCGGCGCGGTGGGGCGGGAGGAGCTGCAGGTAGAGCCTCTCTCTGCATAGTTAGCATTCCCAGCCCCGGCCTCCTGCTCCTCCTTCCACCATCCTGCTCACTCCTGGTACGCTGGGCAGGTCTGGTTGAGCACTGCACCCTTTCAGTGAGCCCTGCTCTTCTGGGCCAGAGCAAGGATTAGACAGCAGGGGAACAGTTCTTTCCCTTTCAGATCCACTGTGGGGCTTGCACTCTGCTCAGTTGATGGGCAACTGCTGTGACGGTGGCCAGTATCTCTTCTGTCCTTGTAGCGGGAAGGTCTGCATCCCACCCTCGCCATATTTGCATCCCAGGTAGGCCCTGGAGCTGCTCTTTGCCAGTCATGGGGAGAACAGGTGGGCTCTGCTGCCATCCCAAGGCCCCCAAAGATCTCTCAGTGGGGACAAAGACTTCTGCACCTGCCCCAACAAAGAAGGAGGCAGGTGCTAGGAAGAGGGTAGATAATCCTGATGTTTCCTTTTTTTCACTGTGAAGGAGGGATATTGAGGCCTGGGTGTGGGAAGGGAGCTGGAAGGAGGATGGATTCCTCCCAATTTACTTTGGGCAACTCTGCGCCCCTGGCACTGGGGGCTCTTGAGCAGAAAGCGAATTTAATCTCTTGTTTTGTTTGTTCTTTCTTCCTCTGAAAGGGGGGCCGGCGGGGTGTGCGGGGGGAGCTTGGGTTTGAGAGCGGGGAGGAGGGGGAAAGTGTCAGATCCAGAAGGGAGGAGTAAAGGGAGGACAGGGAACGCAGCCCCGGGAGGGAGCAGCAGCAGTGGGCTGCCAGCCGGCTTGGGAGGCGCCGGGGAAGGAGGAGGTGAGGGCAGAGGCAGGTAAGGAAATCAGCGCCTGGGGGAAAGGCAAGCAGCCAGGTGAGGAGCAGGACAAGGGGTGGCAGGAGGGGTGGGGATGCTATGAGGTGGGGGATGGATGGATCCTTGGGTGCCTCTGGAAGAGATTTTTGAAAACTGACTTGCTGCTGGTCCCATCTGGTCCCACAGAATTGCCATCCTAGTAGTGTGTTCACATGCGGGCTGGGGACAGAGTACCATTCCCGCAGTGAGGGGCCACGGGGGAAAGTGGGAGTAGGACGGGTGCTGCTGCGTGCCATCACCTTCTCTCTCCTTTGTTTGTGCTGAAGTTGCTTCCCTGGCCCTCAGCTTCCTCTGGGTGCTGGCTGACCTCCCTGGCCTTTCCTCACCATGCCTCCCTGCTATTCTCCTCCAGCCTGGCCTGAACAGCCCTCCAACTTTGTGTGAACCTCGGCATGTGGGACGGGAGACAGGCTGGCAGCAGCATGTGGAGACCTCGCCATGTCCAGCATGGCCCGTGGCTGTGGCAGGGAGAAGGGGTGCCTGGGCCTGGTGTGCTCCATGTGTCAGCTCCCCGTTCCCTGCCATGCCTGTGCTTGGCCTGCTCTAGAGAGCACAAAAGCAGGTCAAGCCCGGGCCTGGCTTGCAGGGAGCTGTGATGCCAGTAGACAGCTTCTCCGTCAGGAAAAGGGGTGCAGCTCTCAGGGGCCGTGCCTACTGGCACGGGAGCTCGGCTGTATCTCCAGTGGGCTGGCGTGGCCATGCTCCCGCGGGCTGGCCGTGCCCCAGCCCCTGTAGAGCCTGAGGGTGGATGGGGCCATCCGTCTGCAGTTCCTCCAGCGGGCTGGAGCTTGCACCCGGCCCCAGGGGCCGCGGGGAGGGTCGGGGGCGGCGGTGTGTGTTCTCCGAGGCTCCAGCCCCCGCGGCCCCATGGGCATCTGCACATCAATGGATTCCAGCGGGGTGTGTGCAGGGGGAGCAGACCCTAATCCGGCCCATTCAGCCCGACGGCAGCTTTTGTTGTCCAGATGTTGCTGCGCCGAGGGCGCGGAGCCGCGGGCAGGGGTGCAGAGCGAGGCCAGGCTGCGGCGGGGGGCAGGCGTCTCCCTCCCCGCGGGGTTTTTGCCTGCACGGGCACCGGGCTCCCGGGCGGGAGCAGGGCTCTGCCCGTCGCGGGAGCGTCCCGCCGGCGGCGGAGGAAGGAAAGCGGCGTAACACGCGTGGCGGAACCGCGGCAGGGTGAGGAGGCTGCCCCGGCCCGGGAGCGACTTTCACCGCAGCGTTCGGGGTTTTCCCATCGAAGTGGGCGGGCGGCGGCGCCCGGGTGCGGGAGTTTCCCGAGCCCCCCGGCCCTGCGTGGGCCGCGCTCCGGCCGAGGCGGCGGGGGAGGGACCGCGCCCCTCCCACGGGCAGGCTCCGGGACGGCCAGCTGGGCGGGCCTCTTAGCATTATTACCTCTCCCCTCCTCTGTGAGCCCTAGGCCTGTGGGATGGCAGGCGGCAAGGCACAAAGCTGGGGTAAAATCTATTGAAAACCTCCTTCCTATCGCCATTCCCCTCCATGTTTGAGGTCCCCCCCATAGGTTCTGCAGTCCAGTCCGGATGGCGGGACAAGTCTGGGGGGGTGAATGTTCCATCATGGGCAGGACTGTGTTGTCTGGAGAGGTAATGGGTGTCTGTTTTGCTGCTTCAGTTGCCCAGGTGCTGTCCTGGAGGGAGCAGGTGATGGAGCATGTCCTGCTGGGGAGATGTTGGCACACCTGGGTGTGGGCTACTGGTGAAACCTCTCTCTTGTTCCCCGTCCCTCACAGGCTCTAGGATGCCAGGGCCAGCCGGACCCGGGTTGCCCACCTGATCCTTGTTGCCCGTGTCCTGCCAGCACATCATGTTGCGCTCCTGGCGCATGAAGCTGAAGTTGCTGCTCGCCACAGTGACCCTGGCCATTCTCCTCTCCTGGCTCTACCTCTTTGTGGGCAGCCTCGAATGTGAGTCCTTCTCCTCCTCCTCAGATCAAGGGACAGTCCGCAACAGAGGGTGGGCAGCAGGGGATTAAGCCTAGGCGTGGTTCTTGCTCTGGCCATGCAAGTCCCTGCAGGTGTATCTGACTTTAGGACATCTCCAGGGCCATCTCTGGAGATCAGGGGAGCAGAGCTGAGATGTTGGTTGGAGCATGCTGGGACCTCTCAGTTGTGGGTCTGCCCCACCATTCACACCTGGGCTCTCGTGGCCTTGCCATGCCCTTTGCATGCCCCTGTCTCTTCCACAGATGGCCGCTTCCTCCTGCTGCCACCCTGTCTGGGCGAGCAGGCGAGCCAGGATGTGGAGCGGGAGGCGCTGGCGTCGCGTGTGCGCAGGGTGGAGGAGGAGAACCAGCAGCTCCGGCTGCAGCTCGGCCAGGCTCAGGCAGAGGGCAGCGATGGCAGCCCGCAGTGGGGGGCTTCTGCCGAGGACAGAGACCCCCCTGGGGGTGAGAGGAGCAACCACACGGCCTGCCCCAAGCAGCGGACAGTGCACAAGTGTGAGGTGGGTGACGGCACCAGCACGGTGGCATTGTGGATGGGGAACGTCGGGTGGGAGGCTGGGAGCCTGTGGAGCATGGATGTATGTACAACTCACCTGGCACTGCTCTCCCTGTGCTCTGCCATGCTGGGGCCTCATCCTGGCTCTCCACGGTGCTCAGTGGGTGAGGGTATCTTCCTTCTCCAGAGGAGACCAGACAGGAGGAGTGGCAGCAAGGCTCCTGCTCCCCGCTTCTGAGTTAGGGAACTCCCACCTCTCTTTGGGCTCCTTTTGCATGGGAAAGGTTGGGTTTTGAAGCTTCTCCCTGTAGTGTGGTCCCAGGCAGGAGCTGACAGCCCCTGCAAGGAGGGGGTGTCCGGTCTCAAAAAGGCACCATTTGTCTTTGGGCAGCTCCTTCACGTCGCGATTGTGTGTGCTGGGCACAATGCGAGCCGGGACGTGGTCACCCTGGTGAAATCCATCCTCTTCCACAGGTAATGGGGAGATGTTGTGCCAGAGGCCTGCTGGTTGGGGTTCTCAGCTGAGCTGCTGCAGGCTGCAGCGAGGCAGTGCTGCAGAAGAGGGGCTCTAGGACCTCTCTGTACCCCTTGTGCCACTGCTTAGAGGGACCGAGTGGAATTTGTTTCCCCCAGAGGGTTTTTTTTCCATTTCCCACCTCAGCTGATTTCTGTCCCATGGGTGGGATGGGGAGCTATGTCCTCTTCATTCTGCTGTGATGCTGAATGTTGCTGTGCTTGCCCTTGGCAGGAAAAACCCCCTCCACTTTCACTTCATCACGGATTCAGTAGCCCACCAGATCCTCCAGACGCTCTTCCAGTCCTGGATGGTGCCTTCCGTCCACGTCAGCTTCTACAACGCCGATGACTTGAAGGCAGGTGCTTGCACTCCCTTTACCGTGTCCCAAGCCAATGCTTAGAGAGTCAAGGGGAGCAGCAAAGAGGGATCAGTGGGTGGAGGGTGATTAACCTTTCCTTGCTGATCCCTGGCTCACCCCCTCCTCTTTCTGGGCTTGTTGCTGGTGCTGCTGAGAGGGGAGCACAAGGCTGGTACTGGCAGGTTGGGGAGGTGCCTTGCAGTAGCAGTGCCTCTGTGGTAGAGCCGAGTGCCCCAGTGAGACCCTGGGGTCCAGGTGGGGGTTCTGGTGGCTGGAGGAAATGCTCCAGGCTCGGCTGGCTTCACAGCTCTGCATGCCCTTCTGTTGTTGGCCTCCTCTGCATGGGGTTCCGGGACACACAGCTGTCCTGCCCGGGCAGGGGAAGGGCATGGCCATGCCCAGCCCTGAGGTGTGTTGCCTTGCAGCCAGAGGTATCATGGATCCCCAACAAGCACTACTCTGGCATCTACGGGCTGATGAAGCTGACACTTACCAAGGCGCTGCCCTCCAACCTCTCCAAAGTCATTGTCTTGGACACGGACATCACCTTTGCCACCGACATTGCTGAGCTCTGGGCTGTCTTTGGAAAGTTTTCTGGTGAGGACAGGGTGCCCCTGGGGCCCCGGCAGGGCCTTGGATTCTGAGCTAAGGGTGGCAGCGCTTGCCTGTCACAGCACCAGCACAGTGGTTTTGCTTGGGCCCTCTGAACCAACAGCAAGATGAGCTGCATCTGTGTCCCTCTGTTTCCTCAGAAAAGCAGGTGATTGGGCTGGTGGAGAACCAAAGTGACTGGTACTTAGGCAACCTGTGGAAAAACCACAAACCATGGCCAGCCCTGGGACGTGGCTTCAACACAGGTGAGTGTGGGCTGCCAGGAGGGGAGATGCAGCCTCATGGCACTTGGCAAAGGGAGACTGGGAGAGGCTGAGGTAAAGTAGGAAAGTGGTGGTCACAATAGGACTGCTACAGCATCCCAGGGTTGTGTGGATAGGCACAGAGAAGTGGCATGTCCCAGGGGCTGAAGGCAAGCAGGCAGCTATGCCTCAGCTCTGGGTGCTCTCTCGGTGATCCAGTGCCCCCTCCTCTGGCACTCAGGGGTGATCCTGCTCCTGCTGGACCGCCTGCGTCGCCTGGGCTGGGAGCAGATGTGGCGGCTGACGGCGGAGCGGGAGCTCATGAGCATGCTCTCCACCTCGCTGGCTGATCAGGTAACTGTCCCTCCTCTGGGGCAGGTTGGTCCTTCTGCATTCCCATAGCACTGCTGGCACAGGGGATCTTCCTCGTCCACCCGTGCACTCACCTTTCCTCTCCTAGGATATCTTCAATGCGGTGATCAAGCAGGACCCATCCCTGGTGTACCGGCTTCCCTGCTTCTGGAATGTGCAGCTCTCTGATCACACCCGCTCGGAGCAGTGCTACACTGAGCTCTCAGATCTCAAGGTGGGTGGGGTTGCTGCTTTTGGGATTGGGGAGGGCCTGAAGGACAGTGCAGGCACTGGAAGTCCAGGGCAGTCAGCATGGGGTCAGAGGGCTTGGGGAGCCTGGTGCTGCTGACTTCCCTTACATGAGGTGGCACACTACTGCTCAGGTGATCCACTGGAACTCGCCCAAGAAGCTGCGAGTGAAGAACAAGCACGTGGAGTTCTTCCGAAACCTCTACCTGACCTTCTTGGAGTATGATGGGAACCTGCTGCGCAGGGAGCTTTTTGGCTGTGCCAGTCTTCCCAGCCCACCCAGGGACCAGGTGAGGCTGACTGCGACTCTGCCCCCAGCCCCAGAGCTTTGGGTGGGCAGAGACCTCATGCAGTCTCCCCTGGGGTTCCTACTCCCCCTCACCTTCTTGGCTTTGCAGTTGCAGCAGGCACTGGAGGAGCTGGATGAGGACGATCCCTGCTATGACTTCCGCCAGCAGCACCTCATGCAGCACCGCATCCACCTGTTCTTCCTGCAGTATGAGTTCCTGGCCCTTCCCAACCCCACCGATGTCACCCTTGTGGCCCAGCTCTCCATGGACAGGTACTTGCTAGTAGGACCAGTGGGAGGTTGAAACCCACCTCCACTCCTCTGGGCAGGCTCTACAGCTTTGGAGCTACCAGGGAATCTCGTTTCATCATTCTCACGCCAGCATTTGGCAGTGAGAAACAACACCCCAAGCTGGGAGCATCAGTTCTTCCTGCTCCCTCCTGAACCGGGCACGACTGGCATGCAGCTCTCTGGAGGTGCCCAGTTCTGGGTTTGGTTCAGAAGCTGCCGCAGGGCAGGTCTGCTGCTCAGGCTGTGCCCTCTGCTCCCCAGGTTACAGATGCTGGAGGCCATCTGCAAGCACTGGGCAGGCCCCATCAGCCTGGCGCTGTACATGTCGGACGCCGAGGCGCAGCAGTTCCTGCGCTACGCCCAGGCCTCAGAGGTGCTGAGCGCCCGCCGCAACGTCGCCTACCACATTGTCTACAAGGAGGGGCAGTTCTACCCCATCAACCTCCTGCGCAACGTGGCCTTGGCCAACACGCAGACGCCGTACGTCTTCCTGACGGACATCGACTTCCTGCCTATGTATGGCCTCTACGATTACCTCAGGTAAGGCTTTTTCCAGCTGGCTCTTGCTCAACCTGCTGGGTTCCCCAAGCGCCAGAGTTTTCAGGAAATGCTCTGGGTAGCAGCTCTCAATATGCAGAAACTGTTTCCTTTGTGTTCAACCTTGGGGTCCTGCCCTTACTTCTGTCAGACACCAGCGGATGAGGAAGGAGCTGTGGCTGTGAGGGTTCCCCTGTTCCTCCTATCCCTGCATGGTACCACTGCAGATTCTCAACACCTGTTAATACTGGAGTGGTGGGCAGGCTGGAGGGGCTGAGGAAGAAGGCTGTGGCTGTGCCTTACAGTCAGGGAGACCTCACACCCTTCCTACTACCACAGGAACTCCATCCAACAGCTGGAGCTGCCTCACAGGAAGGCAGCTCTCATCGTGCCAGCATTTGAGACCCTGCACTACCGTCTGACCTTTCCCAAATCCAAAGCAGAGCTGCTCTCCATGCTGGACATGGGCTCCCTCTACACCTTCAGGTAGGGACTAGCACTGTCCTGCCATCCAAGCAGAAGCCAGCTGTGTACCCTTGTGCCTTGGGCTGTGCACCCCCTGTCTCAGAGGGGAGTAGCAGACCCCCTGCATCCTCTCCTGTCTCAGTCTCTCGTTTCCATGTCTCCCTGTAGGTACCACGTGTGGCCAAAAGGCCACGCCCCAACGGACTACGCCAAATGGCGGACGGCCACCGTGCCCTACCGCGTGGCGTGGCAGCCAGACTTCGAGCCTTACGTTGTAGTGAGGCGAGACTGCCCCAGGTATGACCAGAGGTTCGTCGGCTTCGGCTGGAACAAAGTCTCCCACATCATGGAGCTGGATGCGCAGGTGGGTGAGGGGGCTCCCGGCACCGCGGAGGCGCTGGGTGTTGGGGGCTTTTGGCTGGGCAGTGCCATGTTGGTAGCACCAAGCCGATGATGGTAAGGGCTGCTGCTCTGTCCCCAGGAGTATGAGCTGCTGGTCCTGCCCAATGCCTTCATGATCCACATGCCCCATGCCCCCAGCTTCGACATCTCCAAGTTCCGCCTGAGCGCGGGGTACCGGGGCTGCCTCCAGACCCTGCGGGAGGAGTTCCACCAGGACCTGTCACGGCGATATGGGGCTGCTGCACTCAAATACCTCACTGCCGAGAGAAGCCTGTGATCTGGGACACTGGGTGCGGGGTACAAGCAGCACGCTGGAGAAGGGAGGGCGCAGGACCTCCCTCCTGCCTCTGCTCACCGCCGCAGCCCAGCCCGAGGGAACGGAGTCGGCAGCACAGCCTCTCCCGCCCACCAAAGGGATGCCTGTAGATAAGATGGAAGACATCAGCTGCAAGAACAGGCAGTGCCTGCAGGCCAAGCTGCTTCAGCCTTCCTGTGTTACAGGAGAACCTCCCCATGCCAGGGGCCAGGGCTGGGGTCTCCTCCCTTCCTTCTTTTAGCCAATGCGGATTCCCAGTCTTCATTAGCTCACCTCACCTTGAGGCCTGGCTCCTCCAGAGATCTGGGAGCTGTACCTCACCCTGTTCTGCCTCTGCTCAATGGCCCCAGGTCTCAGTCCTCCACACACCCCTCCAGGGCTTTGGTGAGTTGGAGATGAGGCTGTAGAGCAACCCTTTACATTCTTTGTGGAGCAGGCTCAGAGGAAGCCTCCCAGCACCCTGGGAGGAGCGGCCAGGCAGTACTGCAAGTAGTTGGAGCCTTGGTTCAAACCCAGATCAAAGCTGGCTGGTTAATGGGGGGAAATATTATTATTCCCCATCTGTATGGATGCAGTCTCCAGTGGAGCTGGCCCCATACAGGTGGTGTGGGAGTCACCCAGAGCAGGATGAGCTCCCAGACCAGGATGGGCTGTTGCCAGCAGTGAGCTCCCAGGCTGGATGTGCACCTCCCAGCTGGGAGCAGCCATGCTGGTGATAGACCCTGTCCTGTGCTGATATTGCCCCACAGGGCAGGCTGCCAGCCGTCCTTATGGGCAAAACAGCAGCTTCATGGGCCAGCACAGGCTGGGAGAAGTTCCCGGTGAGGACCACTCTGCTCCTCCCCAGATCTTGGCAGCACAGTTGTTGCCATCAGCAATCAGGGACATGGCTGACACTGGACAAGCTGAACACTGTGGCAGGAACCCCATGCTGGGAGCAGCCTGACTGGACACTGTTCTACCGCTATCACACACTGGAGCACAGAGGATGCATTGCCTTTCCTCGCACTATTTAAATTATTTAATACTTTTCTCATAAGAATTCAGTAATTAGGGTGTCTGGGTTTTTTTTTTTAATCTTTTCTTCTTCCCAGATGATTTTGCTGGTGGCCCTGGAGGCTCTCCAGGCCAGTTGCTGCTGCAGTCTCCACTGTTCTCTTCTTAGCTTTGCTCTGGGCTGCAAGGGCCAGCTCTGTACAGGGTGAGGATTTCCGTCCATGGTGGGAGCGGCTAAGAGGAACCATAGAAAGTGTGGGGTACGGAAAGGGCACAAGCGCCTCTTGCTTATTCTCTTTTTAATTTAATTTTTAAATTAAAGCTTTTATATTCTTTTTCACATTCTTGTTAAAACTGCCTGGTTATTATTTTTTTTCTGCTGTGAACCTGCACGTGTCCCCTGGAGGGAAGACAGCAGGAGGAGAGCAATGGAGGAGTAGCCCAAGGCACACAGGTGCCCTGCCAGCTCTGAAAGGGCTGGTGGTACCGACTGAGGTGGGCTTAAGGCTGATGGTTCCTGTGCTGCAGTGGGACCCAGGCAGCCTGCCTGCACACCCAGCACCCCTGAACTGGAGCCTGGGGCATTACGGCTTAGGCACAGAGTCAGTTTAATCACACCCAAGTAGAAGAAGATGTGGTTTCATGTGGTGGTGCTGCAGCTCGTCCTTGAGAGCCTTCACTTTATAAGACTCTTGGGAATAAAAGCCAGCTCTGAGGCCCAACGAGACGCCAGCCTCACATCTGCAGGGGGGAGGACGAGGATGGTTTGCCAGGAGCAAGTGTTGAGGCTTTATTTGGGAAAGGGCTGTGAAGACATTGCTCATCACTGTGAAGCCAAGGGCAGCTCCACCTCACCACTCCCTAGCAGGCAGCTTTTGTTTAATACAGCCCAAGCTCACTGATACTGTGCTGCTGCTGCACTAAGCAAGATCAGAGGGTTAGATCAGATCCAGACACTGCTAGAGCTGTTGTGGAGCTGTGCTGAGATGGAGCAGGCCTCTTCCAGACGATTCTTTGGTAGATAGGAGGCAATAGAAATGCTGGCTCTGTGGTTGTTTTGGAAGGCATGCTGGCATGCCTGTAGCAGAAGGGCTGTACCCCATCATTTTCAGATAATCCTTCCCAGCCTAGACAGTCCTTAGCCCAAAATGTTCCTGCAAGGGTGGAGGTACCTGGAAGTAAGCCCAGCTTGGGTTGGTCTCCATGTGCCCTCTGCCGGGCAGCATCAGCTGGGAGGCACCCACAGAGTCAGAGCCAGGGAGATTGTCTGAACTGAGCACAGCCCCTTTTGGAGCTAAAATCCATTTCTCCTAACGTAGTGCCCTTCTCCCTGCCAAGAAAATGAGCCAGGGTGTTACACAGCCCTCGCACAGAGCCATGCTCAGAAACCCCTCCTGGGGCTGGGGACTTGCTATGGGCACTGCTACAACCCCTGTGCCTGTGGGACCCACTGTCCCCACCTGGTACATACAGCTAAGGAGACAAGATATTTTACTGTGTTTTATTTAGTAAAATGTTAAAATAAATAAATACAAATTGATCAGATGCTCTGTACCCCCTCCCCCCAACTTTAATTTGCTAAAATCTAAACACATTTGTACCAAAACTGAAACCACAAGGAACTTGAAGGCAGCAGATACTGCAGATCACTATGAGCATCAGGCTAAAAAAAATAGAGATATTTAAAAAACCCAAACCAGTTCACAAGTGGGTGTTCTCATGGTGTGATTCTGTGACAACAGAGCAGTACCAGTCAGAAAGGGCATTTTACACCAGGGCCTGCAAGGAAGGGAGATTGGTGGGAAATGGGGCAGCACAGGTGCCACTGGCTCATGGAGGACAGAGCCCATGGCTTTGCCATTAGAAACCCAGCTGGGAGAGAAGATGCCATCATCCCGTGCAGCACCAGGCCTGTGCTGCAGGGACAGCACTGCCAGAACTGGGGCTGGTCACCAAAATCCCATGGAGAAATCAGACAGACTGGGGGAAGGACCAGGCTCAGAAACAGAGCCCTTCAGGGTGAGCTCCTGCTCTGGGCCCATGTCAGGACTCCCACCTTACAGCTCAGTCTTGGTGAAACACCAGGTGGGCGTGGGGGAATGGGACAAAGCATGGCACACAGGTGTGGTGGTGGCATCAATAAATCTACAGAGATGGTGCTGCTGTGATCGCAGGAACATGAAGCCACAATTGAAGCCTGAGTTTTCTCCTAAACAAGCAGAGCTGCCTTCACAACCCTCCTGCCCTCAGCTGCAGACATGGGGGGTGCTTGCAGAGTAGAGCCAGTCAGCTCCCTAAAGAAAACTCAGCATAGGCAGCCACCCCAGTGCTGCACCAGACCTCGCAGGTGGCAGCAGCTCACTACCACCTGTGTCCACTGCTGTTGACACAGCAAAGCTGTTTCCTTCCTCCACAGGAGCCTGGACAGGTCGGCATTAGCAGGCTCCCCCACTTCTGCTGTTACCTTGCTTAATCTTTGCTTCATGGAGTTTGGAACACATGCTTTGCTTCTGTGGGGCTGTGAGAGGAAGCCAAGACACCTCTGACCGTGTAAAATGGCACTTGGGGGGGACCCTGCAGCTGTAATTGGAGTGAAGCAGCTTGTGGGACATGACTGCTGCTGACTCTGCTTGTGTGGGGCTGCCAGGAAACTGCCCAAGTCTCAGAGGCTTATGCAAAACCTTCCTTAAGGAGGGTCTTGGCTGCCTGTCACATATGACATCAGGAGCATCTCAGAGACAACACTTTCTGGAAGGGAGAGCAGACAGGTAAGACACTGCCTGGCTCTAGAGTCAATCACTGTTTTGATGTCAGTGATAATTTAAGTAAAGAAACATAAGAGACTATGATTAGAAATTACATATTAGCCCAGAACAAGCAGAAACATGCAGCCTCCCACCGCACCCAGCATGGGGCTTCTTTCAACAGTGCCTACCCCGGTGCCTGCAGCCATGGAAATCTGCTCTTCCAGAGTCAGAACTGCCAGTACCTGCCTTACAGAGGGGAACATGAGGCACAGAGCAATCTCTTTCCCTACCCCAGCAATTCTGGCCCCACCTGAGACACCTGGATAACAAGCCAGGGGAACCCCTGTCCTTACACGTGCACAGCATGTACCCAGTGCTGCTGCAGTATCAAACCTCAGTGCTGGGGATCCAAAATCAAGGGTAGTTACAGAACACAGCCCCAGGAGCTGCCCTGTGACGCTGCCTCCCTTCCCCACCTGAGCTATACCCCCAAGGCTCACTAAGTTCTGGTTGCTCACTAAGAAAAGTGTTTTCTCAAAGCACAAAGGCAACAGTACTTCATTTGTTTTCCAACAAAATAGATGTAAGAAGGCTGGTGACAAAAGGGCAGGAATTGGTTGAGATTTACTTTTGCCAGTGTAAATTTATGAAAAAGAAAAAAGATGCAAATGGTGGTGCTGAGCTGATTGATACTGCTCACTGCTGCTGCTGCTGCCTTTCTGTGCCAGCTCTCCACCCACAACAGACAGAGCCACGCTCACAAGGCTTTTGAGTTCCCCAGACACTCCTGATAGTAAGCAAGTCCTTAAGTACTTCTTCCTTCCCAGAACTAAGGACTGGGCTGAGTTTCTCTGTCTGAAGCCTTTGACACCTGCTTGGATACTAGAGAGTGAAGAACAGGCACAGAGCTTATCCCTGGTTACACAGGAGAGCTGGGAGAGCTGTTTTCCCAGGAGGGTGCCCCATGGTCTGGCTGCTTGATGTAGCTGAGAGGCAGGCCCTCAGCTCCTCACAGGTTACATTAAACCTAACACATGTCCCTTGTTTAGCTGCACTGGTGGGATGCCCCTTTCCATGTGTCCCTAAAGAAACCAAATCCTGAGGAAGCAGGGAGGCATTGCTCACACAGAGGGATTTTGGCACAGAACTGTCATATATGACAGCCCACAGAGCAAGAATCTTCCACATACTCCAGGAGGTGGCTGAGAAGTACCTGAATTACACATCCTACTCCATATAATCTCCTTCACAGAATCCAGGACCTCACACAGAACCCAGGACCTCTAGGAGCTGATGCTGGCTTCAGCTAGGCTCATTGTAACACTTGAACTAGGAAGGTGCAACCACACCAGCAGAGCTGAACCTTTAGCTAGTTTTGGGAATGTTTATAGCCAAGAAAATGTTTAATTAATACAGTCCAGATTAGAGTAGGCTCTAGCTGCCTCTAGGTCTGCTTGATCTGCTTTATCCCCATCTTGTAGCTTAGAAGTCAAGGAAGGTTCTCATCAGGTGGGATCACTCAGCAGCAGAAGCAGAGCTAGGGATGACTTAGTGCCTGCTTCCTTTTCAGTCTGCACCTAAGCAGCCCTTTTCTCCCACCACACCTGCTCCTTTTGGAATACAGACCAACCCGTGTCAGAAATCGAGGTAGGATAAAAGACTGGTTTTGTTCTACTCTTTCCACTGAACTTTCAAACCCTGTAACTACAGGAATACCTGTCTAGTCAGAAGGGAGACCTATTTCACTCCTGGATTTTTCCTACCCTCACTTTCCCTCCCCATGTCTTTCCTTATTTTTTCTCTCTGTTCTGCTTTACCCCACGTAATCTTTGTTTCCTTTGCTGCTCCTGCTTTTTCTCTCTTCCTTTCCATCTCCAGCCCTGTACCACTTCTCAAAAGAGGCTTCTGGCCTTTAATTAGTCCCTTGCAGCATCCACCTCTGGCCTGGGGAGATAGGAAGCCCTGGCCTGGCTATTCTCATGAGATACACTCCAGGGACTTGCACAGCACAGTGATTTCCACAGCACCTGTGCTCTTGGCAAGCCTCTTTTCCATTCACTACTCAGGTATTTTAGTAATACTGACAGGGATACAGACAGGTAAGCTCTTGGTTTTCTGATACAAGCCCACAATTAAATTAACCTCTGGGAGAGGCATTTGTCTTTTCATGAGTCTTTAATTACCAAGCTTACCAGTGCATGGTATAAATAATTTTCTTTATTGGCAAGTTGATCAACTATGTGCTCAGTCTATACAAGACACAATGATGCAGAAAGTTCTTCTCCCAGATAAGAGAGAAACAGGAGGGAGATGGGAGCTAAGGGTAAAGGATAGGGAGGCTCATACTTTTCAAGTATTGCATTCCATTCTGTAGGAGTTACAAACAGGACTGAGGCTTAAAGAAGGATTTGAGTAAGACAGCAATAACCTGGAGACAAGACATCTGCAGCTCTCACTTTTCCTGATCCCATCTGATTTTTGGGTCATTCCCTTGTCCAGGTCTGACCACTAAAAACAAGGATCCAGCAGCATGACACTGCAAGGTTTGCTCACACGCCCTCAGATACCAGTACCTAGCTGGCTGCTGGAGGGTTCTTTGGACCTTTTGCCTCCAGAAACTACTGAATCCATAGTGCTTGGGAATGGACCTTGCTGAGGTAGTTTGTTGGCCAGGTGAGCCTAAGTGCCAAATTAATTAGCTGCACAACAAAACATCTTCCTCTTTCTCCAAGTTCCCGACTCCTATATACTCATCAGAAAATTCTTTGCAGTAATCCAGCAAAGTTTAACTTGCTTTGGATTTCCAGAATTTCAAGGGAGGACAACAGGAGGTGAAGAAGGGTCAAAACGATTCTAAAAAGACACATGGAACTCTGCTCAAAGAGGCGTGTCCACAAGGAAGTGTAATACTGGCATTTTGGTGGTTATCTGAGCAGCTCACCAAGAGAGGCCCTCAGTAAAAGCGTGAATTTTGGTTTAACATCTTAATATGTTATTTTAAAAACATGTTTCAGTGAAAGCATGTATTCATCATTAGCGCTTCAGAAGCAAAGAGGGTGGGGTGCAATCCAGGTGAGGAAAAGAGAGAAACGTGTGCACTGCAAATTCACAAATGTTTTCTGCTGTATCCACATGAGAAAGAAATTTCAGAGTTTATTTCCTGTACTGTGGGCTGCCACAGCTTGAGGGTGCTAAGAGGGAGGTTTCACTCCAGGTTCTCCTGAATGCTGACCATGCTGGTTTTCAGGGCTGTCTCTGCAACAGTACAGGATAGATGATTTGCAGCCAAGAAGGTCAGAATTAGGTTTCACATTTCTAGACATTTGGAATACAGATTTGCTTTCTTAAGCATAGTAAAGACAAAATGCAATACTCTTTTTTCTGCCAACAATAAAACCAATATATCTGCCCATAAAATTATCACCTCTTTAATTTCCAGGCTTTTAATTCATATCCCCACTGACAGAAACCTGCTTGCAACATAGAACAAAGCCCTCTTTTGCTCATGCAAAACATTAGTTCATCCTACCAACATGGTAACTCCTGGCTAATGATGTCTTGGAAGAATCAGCCATGCTACTCGCCCTACCTTCCAATCATCCCTAGAAGTATTGCTTGCTCCATGTTTTGTACAGCACTAAACCCACTGCTGGCTCTAAACAAAGACAATGAAAACACCAATGATGATATTAATTCTTCTAGCCAGGACACAGACTCACTTTCCCACTCTGACCACAACACACCTTTCCAGCAGTTTAAAGAACAGATGGAGAAGGGAAAAAGAAACTTCTGCAATGTTTGCTCTATTTCTGAGCAAAGGAGCAGGGTGACTTCTTAAATCCCTTAGCACTGGGCTGAGAGCCAGGATCATCTTTGATATGGTATTCCTTTGTGGTCTCATTTCTCCCCGTACAACAGAGATTTAAAAGCCACTTGTTTCCCACCAATGACAGGCAATGACATAAGAATTAGTTAATATCTTGATGGTGGTTTGGAAATACAAAACCACAGCCAGTATGACAGCTTCCCAAAGAGCAGAAGTTTTAGTATAAACTCATTC
Source organism: Leptocoma aspasia (assembly GCA_013399835.1). Taxonomy (NCBI): domain Eukaryota; kingdom Metazoa; phylum Chordata; class Aves; order Passeriformes; family Nectariniidae; genus Leptocoma; species Leptocoma aspasia. The sequence continues at coordinate 195,384 of VXAX01002657.1, forward strand.
TGTCTCAAATATTACATGAGAAAAAAACCCCAAACCAATACAAACCCAAAAGAAAAGCTTGAGCTTTAAACTGTCACAGAGTTTAAATTTCTCCCTTGATTGGAACCTCTTACAGCAGCTAGGAAAAGAACCCATTTTCCTCTGTATTTAGCAAACACCAATTCCCCTTCCACCCTATTGTTGGTAATTGGGTAGAGATAACCCAAATTTACTGTGTCTACACAGCAGCATCATTGCCAGTGTCAGTGCAGCCCTGGGAATGCTCCTTGCCTATTGGCTGATACTGTTGCAGAGCCAGGAGAAAAAGTATCCCAACAGGATCAGTGAGAGAGAAAGAAAACTACCTAAGCAGCATCAAAAAGTCTAAGATAATTTTTCTGCCAAGTAATGATTAACTAAAGGCATCCTTTTACAGTCTGGAACACAAATGCTGTAACAAAAGGGATATAAAATCTGTACTTATCTACTTGGATTCTGGAGACAAGCAGATGCCTCAGGAAATCAGTAATAGCTGTTTTAACATCTCCTGCCTGGTAAACTGTGTGCAAATTTCAATATGGCTACTAGTGAATTTCATTTCCATCCTCTCCTGAATCAGCAAAGAAAACAGAAGGACTGTTGAGTCTCCAGGCATAGCCTCCTACATCCAAATAGTGCAGTGCTTCCAAGAGAGCTCAGGTTAACACAGAAATAAGAGCATGAGAACCACAAAGACTCAGCACACCTATCCCTGGACACAGTGTCTTACCAGGAATGCTCAGTGCTTCAGAAGATGCTGTTAAGAATCACCCAAGTGTTCAGCTGAAGACCAACATTGTTCCAAAAAGCAACTTCTCCTGAATATCTGGCTGTTAGCTGATGGCTCATATTCTACAGAAGGCTCATGTTCAGTTTGTTTTTTCTCTTCAACCCTTGAAACAGACAGTCCTTGTTTAAATGCTGTGTGTTGCTGGCCTAGTGCTGCCCAATGGTAACGACCCCATTGGTAACTGGATTGATGGAAGGACATTTTTAGTATGATCCATTTTGACACTGTCTGCCCAGCTGTCTCCCTGCCACTTCTGCTAACTTATCCTTCCAGCTCTGCTAGTTCCAAACAGAACTCAAACATCAAAAGACAGAGTCAGGGTTATCACTGGTTCAGCTCAGAAGTGCATGTAAGAGTCACTTTCCCAACTGAGACAAACGTGAGAACTCGGGATATCAGTTCTGAGCCCAGAGCTGAAAATAGTGCACACCCCTACAGAAGGAATAAAAGTCCTTAAAGGGCAGAAGGGCAACATAAAGGAGAGAGAATAAAACAGCTCCAAGAACCCCACAGAAGCCCACTTGGCTGGGGCAGCAAAGAAACTTTCTCAGGCTATGTCATGTCTGGAGTATTCACTTGCTCAGAAATGCATCCTTGAAATGCAAAGCTTTTCTATCTTCCTCTATGAACAGCTGAGCAGGTCTGCCTTGCCACCCAACACATGCTCTCAAGGCCACCACACTGGGGACATGGCCTCACCTTGTGTGTGCAGTGGCTCAACTCTGCTCCCACGGGAAGTAAAGGGAGTTTTCCTGGTACTTCCAGTGGAAATGGGCTTTGCCCAAACGTGTATATGCAGTAGTGAAACTAGACAGCTCTGGGACACAACCCGATGTGACCAGAATCAGCACCCTAAACTGAGCCAGACCCCACAATCAGGAAGCACAGGGCAAGCTCTGCTGTCCAGAGTGAAAAGATTATACATTAGAGATGAACTTTTTGAACAAGAGGAGATAACAGAGGGTGGTATCAGTCCAACTCACTGTCTTTCATTCTCAAGCTTGAATCAGTCTGTATCACAGAACTATTAAGGCCTTAAACAAGCACACTGCCAACTGCTTTTCTCTGGGTTACAAACACGTGGAAGAATGGGAGAGAGATGGTAACAGCAGAGACAAGCCTGGGAGATCCTCCAGGTGGGGTGAGATCCAGCACTGTAGGATTTGATTCTCTTTAGACTTTAGCCAGTAGATGTATGGTAGAACCTATGGAAACTGTCCCATTAGATTTTAGAACACAAACACAGCAGAATGTCATCATAAATAAGCAAAGTCTGTGTTAAAAAATTCTAAGTACACAGCATTTTCTCCAGTTCTGACACCTTTTTAATAGAAATCACTTGTTTAGGAAACAAATAGCACTTTTGTAATTTTTTTACAACGTTTCTTACCTTGATCTTATTTTAAGTAACACTAGGAAGACCTCAATATCTTTTATTTTCCTTTTTAATTTAAAAAAGTTGGTTTTTTTCCCCCAGATACAAAGATTTTGCCCTTGCATAAAAAAACAGTGCCCAAAACGATGACACAAGGACTCACAAAGACTCACTGTATCTCACTGACACTATTACTTCTAATCTATACCATGCAAGGTCCCATCTACCTCTTTAATTAGACTGTCAGCCTGAAAAACAGCTTTTCTATTCCTTATTTAGTTCTTGTTACCAAAAGAAGAGAAAGGAAGTGAAAGAAAAGGACATTTCTCTGTTGAGTTCACACATCTGGGTTATGTGCTACTTTGTTCAGGATACCTGTGTCGTTTATAAATACAGAAAAGGGATGGAATCTCATTTTCAAGTAATTGATGCACATTTTCTCTTGGGACACCTCTATCCAATGCTCCAAGTGACCCTGGATTCTGGCCCTCTCTTTTCCCATTCCCAAAACAGACTTTCTGGATAGAGTGAGGACTCAAAGGCTCTCAGGCACATGGTGTGATTCTTGGGGTGTCCTGTGTAGGGCCAGGAGTTGGACTTGGTGATCCTGATAGGTCCCTTCCAACTCAGGATATTCTATGATTCTGTGTGCTGGTTACTCAGTGAAAAGTCCATCTCCTTTCCTTTTGTACATCTCCTGTCTAAACAATAGTAAATACTGCTTATTTGATAGACTTGTCCCTTCTGGGCACTGGGATTTGATAATTTATATTTCTGGTTTTTTGGTTTAATAGTACTGAGAGTTTAGAAACAGGAAAAGCCCATAGGCTCTTTGGACTTGTTTTTGTTTTCCCCTAGCTAAACAAACTGTTCTGCAAATAGGAACTTGAAACCTGCTCTCCTCCCTTATCCCTGCTCCTCACCCCAAACAAAAATAAAACAAACCTATAGTGGCTGTGGAGGCTGCTGCAGGCACACACTGGTGTAAAATATAGAGAGAGTAAATATATTATTTCACTTGGCATGGTGCTGGCAAAGAACCCCCAGCTGGCACTATTCATGTAACATGATCCAAACTTCGCATGTACACACAGAATAAGAAGGATCAATTGGCAAACTCCGGTGCCGCCTGGCACAAGCATCTTCACGCTCTCTCTGGAACCAAAGAACTAAAGAATTCTGCACTTTCCAGAAGAAATCCAGTTTTGCTTTTCTAGAGTTTCTTTATTTTGCTCTTTCTCCTCGCCGCCACCTCCCTTGGCTCCTTCTTAACTTGACTGTGTTATTTAGTCTCATCGCCCTTGTTACAGTTCACCATGCAGCTCTGGGAAGGGGAGGGGGCTAAGGTGGAGGTGGCAGCATTAGTATTGTTAGTGGAGTCCATGCCGTTGGAGATGGCTACTGAATTGACCTCAGAGTTTATGGGTTTTGAAAGGTCGATGCCTTGGATGAGGCGGATCAGCTGTTTTACCTTCTCCAAGGAGCTGTGCATCTCCTTCTGTTTTGCAAGGATGGTATTCTTCATTTCCATGCATTTCTACAGCAAAGCAGAAAATCAGTAATAAGTTCGAGCTTACGAATGAAAGAAGGCAAGAGAAGGAATACGATATTCACAGATCTAAACGTAAGTACCCAGAAAAGACTGCAGCTGCAACTTCACTTTTCCAGCCTAGAAGAAAAGAGTCTCTAGGCTGTGTTCAGAGGAGAATTCATATTTGAAGGCTGAGGAAATAAATTGCCAAGACATAGCTGTCACCTGGTATGGCTCTCTTTCATTCCAAGGTGTTGTGCAAATGAACACAGACAGCTCCATCCTTTTGTGTTTCTTTTGAAGGAAAACTTCCAAGTGTATGTTCTTACAATTTTTTCTATTAGTATGGCATTACTGAAATTTCTTTAACTCAGATCTGCAAGCTCAGGCACCCCACTGCAGCTGACTGCTGACAGTGTGTGTGCAAACCATTAATGGGATACAGCCTTTGCTTTCACATACATTTTAGCAGGAACATCACTTCCTTCTCTCAATAAGTAAAAGGGCACTTGAAAAGGAAACCAAACTCCTCTTCACTTGAAAATCTTATTTTGTGGCCACTTCATTCTCTTTGAAGTGGTAATAACATAGATAGCTCATCAGCAAAGTGCCAGGGCAAGGTAACTTTAAAAAAAGCTCATAAATGATGTTTTAAAAGTGAAAAACTACTTATATGTATATTTGAAACTCACAAAAATGAGGAAAAAGTTGCTATGTCTGTTACATTCAGGTTTTTATATGAAGATGGCAACCTTCCTACATTTTTAAAATCTCTTATCCATGCTGATCTCCAGACACTGTTGGTTTTAGCTTTACTGTTTTCACATGCAGCTCATGGTATCATAATAACTCTAAAACATCTAGACCTAATATGCCTGTTTTGGACAGGTCCAATGTAAGTATGAACATTCTCCTTGCCCACTGCCAATCCCTCATGTTAAGGCCTTGCATCTGCCTGGGTTAGTACATCACTGCCTGCCTCAGTACATCACTGAGAAACAGTGTTAGTTGTCTAGTGCTGCTCAGGTTACACTCAGCTACTGCTAACCAGAAGGTGACAGTCCCCAGGACTGCTAGCCAGACCCTCACAATAATTTTATTTGTATTGACAGCACTGAGGGGTCTGTAAACATGGGACACTGTTGCTCTAATAGGCAAAGACAGGCAGCCTGGAAAGTGCATCTGTATCTAAAAGGTCTGTAATTGTAAATCCAGCTTACAGATGTTGCCACACAGGAGATTTTGCTTTTTTAAATTATGTGATACTGACTAGGGCTGCACCAAGAAGGGGCTCAAACTTCACACTGGCATCTCAAGAGACTAATCTGCACATTAAGGTGAGAAGAGTGACCAAATCAATATGTATGTTCCTATTGCTGCAATAAACCAAGGTGGAAACTAAGGTTTCTGGTTTGAAGTATGACATTGTCTAGTTAATACCATGCAGAGGCATGTGCAGTGTCCAGCTGCTGACTGCCAAGGCAGCACATCAAGGTCCTGAGGGTCAGCCATGAGTAAATGATCACTTTTGCATCAGAAAGGTCTGGAGAGTGCACCTAGGCTGTAACTCTCACTACACACAGAGCCCCAACCATTCTTCTTTAAGTGAGCCACTAGAGAGTTGGACTCAATCTACTGCCCACAGACAAAACCACTCTGGGTCATTTTTGTCACCTGCTGATATTATATGTCACCACACGTCTACCTACATGTTCAGTATGGATCATGTACAAGAGACCCAATGTAAGCATATGCTGCCTTTATTTCATTCCTGCTCCCCAAAGTCCTAAAAAGCAAAGGAAAGCACTCACTCAATTCTAAATAAATCCAGTGGATGACAGGTCTAGTAGATGGAGTTGCTCTATAATAGTTTTTTCCCTGCATTGTGGCACCAGAACACAGGTAAAGGGTTATTTGGGAAGACAATACTCACTGTTATAGAATTGCTGAGCTGTTTGACCTTCTGCTCTAGTTGTTCTCTTTCCTGTTTTAAATCTGAACTCCATTTAAGTAGTTTCTGTTTTTCCTCTTCTTTTGCTGCAAACCAGAGTATTAAACAGAATACTTTAAATATTTCTCTTACAACAGTGGATAGAGGGTCTAAACTGCTTTGTGTAAAGAAGGGAATTGTTTTTAAACCAATGCTTAACAACTTGTGCACTGAATCACTCCCAAAATTTTACCTACATACACAAGCATGACAGGCTTAAGAAATATTTAGTCTGCTATTTTCACTTCGCTAGTGATTAAGGTTATTTCCTTTTGTATGACAAAATTTCCTTTTGTAAAGGAAGTACCATTCTATCCCACTCCCAAAATAACATCTTCCATTCTTAAAAGAGAAAGAAAAGTGTTCATCATTTTCTTACCTGCTTTATATGCAATATATGAATGAACAATTGCTAAAGTTCCTGGCCATGGGATTGCTTCTTCCTTCTTTAGCATCTGAAAGAAAATTTTCATAGAGATTTAGCTGGTAAAAAACCTACCTCAGAGAAAGCACAAAGGAGAGAGAGAAAGAAAGCAAGATTGAGCATTTTCTTTCATGGCTATCATTAGCCTCAGCCCTGTTAACATGAAGCTTCACAGACCTGATCTGAGATTTAACAGAGGGAATTATTCACAACTGTATTGTGGCTCCCACAAAGCAAGTCTATTTCTTACAAATGTCAGCATTTTCCTAAATTCCCTCCATAGCTACAAATAAAGTCTACTAATGATACTGAACAACTTAAAAGAGGAATGAAAGGATAATAGAACTGAACTCAAAACTTGCCAGGAGACATAAACATTACTTCATGGTTCTGACAAATTGCTGATCTTAGTTGTTCTGGGAAAAGAAGTTTTCATGCTGCAGCCTAGTCTCCCCACCATACATTCAAACATCACACTTCTGGCTAGTAAAACATGAAACTGTCCTATCACCCCTTCTTATCAGAATCATCTTAATAGACTTATCAAACTCTCTTTATAAGGGTAAGCACCATTTATGTCTTTCAGATCCTTCCTACATTTTGCTTCCTAACAAACTTTAAAAGGAAAGACATGTATTTTTACTACATGATCAGAGTCGTGTCTCAGAAGACAGAGGACTTGGTCAGTTTACAGTGAAGTTACTCACATCTCCTCCTTAATTTTGTTGGAAGCTATCACAGAAACATGAAGAGGAGGGATAAGGTGAGAGTAGGCAGGAGCAGGAGTACCCAAGTCATAATACTCCCTCCTCTCTGGCAACTACTGACCAAGTCACTTGAGTTTTGCATTTTCATTCTTCTGAGCAGCACACCATAGGTCAGGCTGTTTTCTTATGCTACCACCTGGTGCACCAAAGGCCAGGTGGCTGACCAAGCAATGTGCTGTGTTAGACAGGACACAGCTTCAGACTGCCTATTATCAGCAATCCTTTGCAACTTCTAGAGTTCCATGGAAGGGTTAGGAATACAGCAGTTTACTACTTCATCTTGTAATCTCAATGCAATTATAAACAAAATATTAAAATACAACCTGCTCACTTCAATTGTACATTTTCAGAGAGTGATCTGGAAAGAAACCGTTCACCTATACTCATTATACTGATGCTGGATGATATTATTAAAGAGATCACTGAAGACAACCTTTCTGATGTTTGATTTATATAAGCAAGCAGGAGCTTATATTTGCTCTATCTATTGAGGTGGGCTTGTGCAAATGTTTTATTTAGTTGTCCAGAAGAATATACTAATAACTTTTGAAAAAACAATAAGCTTAAGATGAACAGCAGAATTTCTACAGGCTGTAGATAATCTTTCCCAAAAGTCTGCATACTTTAATCCAGAAAAAAAGTAAAAACATAAGGGTAACAAATGAAGACCCCAAATTTGGAAGCAAGACCTGACAGTTTTGTATTAGCACACATTCCAGCAGAGGAAATTCACACAAGCCTTATTGCACATGAAATAGATTTGTTCAGTTGTCTTGGTCTAAGTAACCCAAGCAATCTGGTTATTTTCTTTAATACCAAAAAAACATAACTCCCTGTCTGTCAAACAATACCTGGTCTTGACATTTGGGACAGATCCACATGCCCTTAGGAATGGTTTTCAGAGGTGGGTCCAGACAATCCAGGTGATAAACACGTGAACATGTGTCACACATCAGCAACTGCCCGCTTTTTCTGCAAACGCTGCAAAAATCCTCATGGATATCACCCTACAAAATTGAGGGGAAAGGGTTTGGGTGAGAGAAAATGAGAGAGAGAAAGCAAAAAGTGAATTTTGACCTTTGATATCTACATCCTAGTTGAATTCAAGGTTTACAGCACAAACTATTTCTAAGGGGATTCCAAAAGGTCAAGCCCTTTTTAGACTGTGAAACAGGAAAACCATGCCAGCTGTCAGAAACACTGACATCTGTCCTCCCAAGGCAAAATGGTACAGCAAACACTTATTACTGTAGCTTCTCTTAACAACTGCTACCCCACAGCCTTTCTTCTTTAAGACTCCCTCTTTACCCTGATCTTTTTATATGCCTGAAGTGATGAGCTACCCACTTTCTTAACCCTCCTGATTTTTGGATGTAAGCCCCACTCCACTCCAGGAATGCTGACTAGGCTGTCTCTTGCCAGTAATAGTATGTAAGAAACCCCAACTAAGTGACTTAAAAGAACACTGTTAAATATTTAGGTCACCTTTAAAAATAAAACTGTAAGAAAAAAGTGTTGTGCTTCTAAGTGAAAAAGAATAGAATGAATTATGTTCTGAGACAATTCTTTTTACTTCATTTCGGCTACCTCACATTGCACCAAAACAGCTGTGACTCAAAACTTTCTCATTCTCTATAGAGAGTGGATTGTTTCATCACTAACATAGACTGAGAGCCAGGATGAAAGAGTACCAAGAGAGATTTTCTAAAGATTTTTTAAAAGACAGAACTGAAAAAAATGACTGGCTGTGTCTTTTAAATCAAGTAGGTTTGGTAACTGTTGCATTTCCATCAGATAGAGTTCTTTTCTACAGCCATTAACATCCCAAAAAGGTAGGTCTGATTTTTGTTTCTTTTTCTTCCCTCTCTCTCCTCCTGTTTTGACTTGATTTTCAGATATTTGAATGAAGAGGCATGACAGAAAGGTGGCTCAGTGTTCATAGAGGAAGCAAGGGGCACCCCACCCTCTCCTCTGACCACTGGGCTGTCCTGGCAGCTCCACATGTTCAAGGCCCCGTCTGGTGTCTGAAGTACACACTTGTCACTGACTTACAATGAAGTTTCACACACACCTCTGATTTGCAAGACTGCAATCATAAGATGTCTGTGTGGAGCAGAACAGTGGGTACACACTCTCCTGTATGAAATACCAGCATATGCAAGGTTTTATTTTGGTGCAGATCATCTCTTCACACATGCAAACAACTTCTATCAATTTGGAGGGATAGCAGATCTGGCTGTGTGCTCACACATTAAGGGGGCAGGCAAGGAAAATTACAGTAATCTCCACTATGGATGACATAATACACATGTAAAAAGAATGACACATGAGCAATCTGCTCAGGTTTCTACTTCCCAGCTCTATTGCTGATGAGGCCCTTCTTCAAAGGGAAGGCTATTCTTAATTCCCAAGGTTAACACTGATTTTGTGTTTTGAAAAGGATCAATCTTCACTGAATTTTCAGTGCCATGTTTTGGATCCATAACTCCCAGGGATCGTTGAGAGCTGAGTTATGGTATTACTTCACCTTTAACATCAAAGAGTTCCTCAGTGTTAAATGAAGATCTAAATGAGTGACATTTCATGCTTCTTGTGAAGTGATGTGTTGTAACCAGGCTGGGAAGAACACTTTCCCTCTATCAGGCATTCTCTGAGTACAAGGAAAAGGTTGCAGGCAAGAGATATCATATAAGCTAAAATAAAATCCTCTTCAAGATAAGGAGAAGTTTAAGAGGGGAATTCTCTCATTTTAGAAAAAAATTCTATTCTAGAGAATTATGTATCTTAAGATACATTAGCTGCCAAAGACTACACAATGCCTCTTGGTAACAATGTGCAAAATTATTGGTGTGCTGAAAACCAAACCTGTTATGTCTCATATCCTGCAGAAAGAGCCCTACAAAAGAGACACATATGCAGTTTCTTCTTGAGGGGGAGACATTTAGAAATTTAATTCAACTGAGTGCTGTAAAAGCTGTAGTGATACAGGTGACCAGCGCGCAGTGCAGCTGAATGTATGGAGATGCCAACACACATGCACAGAATTCACAGCCCCATTTTTGGTAAAGCAAAATTCAGGGCGATTCCTCAGAGTTAACTGTCCTTACCAAAATCCCAGCCAGTCTTTGATTCCAAAGAAATGCCCCAGGTCTTATGGGCAATTAATAAATATATGCATAAAGGGGGGGCTGGTATTGGTGTTGTGACATGCACCCACTAACCTCAGCTTCTGAAGCAGCTTTGTGTAGGCTACAGCCAGCCAACTTAGGCTAGAGAGAGCTCAATGAGGCTGCTCAGACATGCCACAGCCTGAAGTGACTGAAGAATAATTTCAGAACAGATATCATAAAAGGTGATTTAACGTCACTTTCTGCTCTACTTCCTCTTCACAAGGGACCAGAAAAATAAATTTAAGCTTTCTGGACAGCTAACAGTTTTCTTTATTTTGATAAAGTGTCTAGAGCAGCAGAGCCTGGCTTTAGGCAACAGAACTGAATAATACTGTAACAAAAGCAGCTTGTGTGCTTGACTTTGTAGTATCTATACTTATATGTACATTTCACTGGAATAACATGGGAAAACTAAATATTCTGCAACAGGAATTGTTCATGATCATATAAATAAAGATGATCATAGTGTATGATATAAGTGAATTAAATTATCAGAAGCAATACTAATTCTGGCATATTCTAACTTTTATGGCCTTGACTTTGCAATCTGAATGTTCTACAATGCTCCTCTCAATGGAAACACTGTTTTGATATAAGTGTTCACTAATAAAAAGGCATTTTGTGACCAAATACTTGAATCATCACTAAAACATAGATTTTTGCACAATTCTTACTGCTGAGTAATTGACCTTCAAAGGCAATTGCTATCTTCCAGACAAATATGCCACTACTGCATGAGGGAGAACCACACATAACCAAGTGGCTCATAAGTGGCTCACATAACCATTTGGCAAGACAATTGCCAAATAGGAAAAGAGGAAGAAAAACAGGACAGAAAAACCAGATGTTTTGCTCAATCCTGCCTACTGCATTATCTTCTTCCTTTTCCCAGGTTCTAGACCTACTTTCTACCCCTCCATCCTTATCGCCAATCCCATCTTAAGTTTCTGCTTCATCCTCCCTTCAAAATTTCTCCCTGTCATTTAGAGAATAACATTTCAGGAGAAATTCAAGAAGGCTGTTCTGGTCCACTGTGCCTCATGCCAAGTGCTTGGCCTGATTTGCAGTTTTCATAGGCAACGCAGAAAATAGGGCAAGAACCCACCATACTCTTTTGAGAGCTCTTACACAGTAGGAAAAGACTCAGCAATATACACACACATCAGAGATGGAAAAGACCCCCACCACATTATCCAGTCCTTCTCTTGGGGCCAATGTAAAATATGTGCTCTTCAGCAGATTTGCAAGTCATCTGTACTTCTTATTTTTAAAAGTCCCCAGAGATGGAGCTGTCCCATTGTATCCATGAGGGGTTGCTCCACAGTCCCATTTATTTGGCTGTCAGGAAAGGGTTTTTGCAGTCATTTGCTATCCTGCTCTAAAAAATTACTATATAAAAGAGAACCTTGTAATTCCACATGCGTATTCCCTGGGTATCAGAATTGCATCTATTTATTTCAGTGCTTCAGACACACTTGTACTACTCCTATTTCTGTTACCTCTGCAGAGCAAGTACAGTTCAGAGGCAAGGAATTGGCTTCTATTCCCTGTTCTATGTGGTCAGTAGAGTTGATCTCTCAGTCCATGTTCTTACAATGGTGCAACTATACAGATGAAAATAGAACAACCCAGGTTTTCCTTGAAGGCCATTTCAGATGGTTGGGCCTCAAGTATATGTGACTGTCTTTTCTAAAAGAAGAACTGCAGAAGGAGATTGTAGCACCAGTATGAAGAAATAACCAAGCACCTTTTGATTCTCAAGCTTGCCCTGTAAATACCAGTCTTTTAAAAGCAAGCTGTTAAATGAAAGTACACTCCAGCTCCTGAGGACTGTTTTACCCCCACTGAAAAGCCCCAACACACTTTCTGCCAAATCAGCACCGCAAATGCTGCCCCTGGCTGTTTGGCATGATGAAGCAGTTTCCATTCTTCTCTCATTATAGAAGCCCAACTTTTTTGTTATTATGGCCTATAACTAATACTTTTCATTCTCTTCTTCCCCACCCATCCCACACACCCCCTGGCCCTTTTTCATGGATGACAGATTCAATTCAGTCAGACAAGATCTCAGAAACTACACAAAGGAAATGAGCCCATCTAGCATGCCTGGTGCCTCCCAATGTTTCAATCCACTGAAGGAGTTATAAATAAAATCTCTATAGGGTAACAGCAGAGGTGCAGGAGGAAAAAAGGAAGGGTGTTAAAAATGCTGGACCATTTCAGTGCACTGAATCAGGACAAATGATGAGTGAGATTAAAGAAACAAAACCTGCAATGATTTTCCTTGTGCCTGTTTTGCATAACTTTCTAAAAGTAACCCCCTCCCCAAGAGTTACTTACGTCTGTGGAGCTGGGGCTAGGCAGGGACACAGGCTGAACAGCTGCGGGAAAAGTAAATGTGGTCTCTGTCTTTTCATTTTCAGGGGAGTCAGGATAACTGGAGAGAGGGGATGTGGGGGTCAAAGCCCCGAACCCCAACACCGTGTTGTATTTAGGTGGACGACCTACATGTTAACAACAGGGAACACAAAGGAAAAAAAAAAAAAGAAAGGAAAAATGATCTTACATACCTTTGGCCAGTGGTCCTCATTGGCTAGCGTGAAAAAGGAAATGATGTAGCACAGAGAGGAAGTTAATATAAAAGTCACAAGTGGAAGGACAGAAGCAAAGATTTAAACATTTTTTAGAAATATTTAAGTAGAATTTTGCAAGGAAAGAACATTTAAAAGATGTATTTCAGAAGGAAATAGAAATAAGCTCTGTAGAGGGCAAAGAATCATTCCCACAAAAGCAGCATGGGGACAGTTGCTACTCCTAAAAATAAGGCTATTCAGTTTTTAGGGGAAAAATGTTGCCATCAAAGCTCCACAGAAGCTACAATAACTACTATTAAATCCTTTCTCCCTATCTTTCTACATGCCAGCATAAATCTACACAAAGGTTAAGTCCTTTATCAGAGACCAACACTCACCATCCCCCTACTTTTCTTCCCTATTTTTTAAACCTGTCAATTCACAGATCAGCACTTTCTACCCTACTGGTACATTTTTAAAATTAGGCTACCTAAGAACAGGTCTTGTTTTCTGACCCGTAACTACTATCAGTTTTAACCTATCACTGGTATTCTACTGTAACCCACTCCAAATCCTGTGTTCTTTTTCAGCCAAGTATCTTTGATTATGCACAACTCCTAAATACTCCTTTAGACTAGCAGATGTGCAAAATGTCTTAATAACAATTCTTATAAAATTACGAATGCAAAGCAAGACAGCAAAAAACCCAGTATGCAACCATAATTTCTGCCTTTCTTCTCCAGGGTAATTTATAGATATGTAAACATAAAGGACTTAGGATCTAGGAATAATTCCCCAGATCTTATGTTTACACATTGCCAATCTATACCTATTAACATGCTAAACCTTGCATTTAAGGTCTGGATATGTTCCAGAACTAAGTATGTCCTTGGAAATGGATTTCTGCTAGTGATGTCCACGGGTGAAATTTCTGACATGCTCAGCACCATCTATAATTAAACTAAAGCTCTCAAGGGCAAATGCTTACAAAAGCTTTTCACTCGATGTATTGCTGTATTAAATTACAAAACAAATGTATACTTCCAAATCTTTTGTCAATTGAAAACATGTGCTACTAATTTGGTGCTGATGCAACGTAAAGGCTCACAACAGGGTGTGAGGAAAAAACCAGAAAGTATAATAGTCAGTTGCAAAAACAGGCTAAGAGAGTATCAAGTACAAATGCATGCAATCATTTTCATTGATACAGTAATTGTTCACTAAAAGGTCTAAAATAAAATTAAGAAATCATTACTAGAAGAAGGAACATTTAGTTATCTACAGAGCAAACGCAAAACCTCTTTATTTAAAATCTACGTCATATCATTTAAAAAAATACATTTAATGTTTTTAGGGGATAGCGGTAGAGACACATCTTTTATTTTAAAACAGCATAGCTGCAGAAGTGTCAGTTTTGCCACATTGTCTGCTGGACTGAAAACATGGATCAAGAAGAGGATATGTCAAATTAATATTTCATCTTGCAGCCAAAACCCCCAAAAGATAATGGAACTGGTCAGTGCTAGATGAGAGACAGGTTTATTTTTTTTTAAATCTGATTTATTACTTTTTTTTTGGCCAGAAAACTTAGGATAGAGAAGATATCATGAGTCTTTAAAGATTGCAGAAAATCATCAAAAATCAGGTAAAGATTGTCAGGTAGGTGTGGTCAATGCCACGTACCAATAATGGCATCACATTCTCTCCCATGCTGTTCTGTTTCACCATAACATAAGTCTTAAAATTTTACCTGTTCTACAGAAGGATTTCTTCTGAGTAATACTGCATGCCTATATGAAAGACCATCTCTCATTTTAGGACAAGTGGCACGCTGGTTGCAGTTAAAGTGCTTAGCATGAGCACGACAGCTTTTCTCACTCAGGGTAAGCTCTTTTGAAGGACCCATCCCTATTCCCAGTGGGGAACAAGGCTTTTGCCACACTAAGTTTCCTCTCCTATTCAGGGCACAGATGCTTTTTCCATAACCACCTTCTTCTTGACAGTAACAATACAATCTAGTCATTAACAAAGTGATCTTAACAGCAGCTTCATATCACTAAATGATGTTCAAACATCTCACATTTCTAGTGAATATCTAGCAGTTTTGTTTGGGGTTTTTTTCAAGTGAAACTGAAATGAAACCCTGAGCTGCCTAATAGACCTTGCTATGCTAATCCCTAGAAGCCATGGTCTTTGCCTACCATGGAAATTTACTGCACAAATGAAGTACTGTAGAGTCCTTGTTGTTTTGCTCTTCAAATTGACATGGGGACTACAAATGCAATGTGGAGGGAGAGGCACTTGGCAGGGAGACAGGTCTGAGTATACCTCACCTCTTTTACGTGTCCCAGGATGCATTGTGCTGTTCAGGTACGTCACTGTACTCTTCTTGCGCTGCAGGGAAGAATGGAACAATTTCTGTTGGGGAACATTTCTGGCAATAACTATATGCAGTAGCTGAGGAACAGCACAGTAATTACTAAGTGAGATTACTGGCTTTTGTGTTTTCTGAAGTACACTTCAGAAAGGTTAGCTTTTTTACACTGCTTCTGACATCTGAACTTCAGGCTGATATGCAAGCAGACCAACAGACATTGCCACTTGACGCCAGCTTTATATAGGAGAAGGCAGAAAAAGATATAAGTACTAGAAGAACACCCCAATGTATTGACTGTTTAAAATTCTGAGGGTCATGTCATTGCAATGGCCTTTTAAACTATAAATGATAGCTTGCCTTTCTAGTTAGAACTTAGAAAGCTTACAAGATAGCAAGATGTTAGAAAGACGCTCAAGACCAGAATGAAAATACCAACTTCCCCCAGCAAAAAATTAATACCTCAGGCTCAAAAACAGCTCCACTGTACACTGGATTTGCTGTTGTTCTTCTTTTCCTCTCTTGTCGCTTACTTTGGATTTCTTGTAAAACAAAGCATTCAGGTTAGAAAACAATGGATCTCAGAAATTATATAAAGTCCTCAGAATTCAGCTGGCATGTGAGAAAAACTGCAAGGATTTCTACAGAACACCGGTCATGCCCGATATAGGCAACTGTGTTATACTTTTAACTTCTGAAGGTTTGAAAACTAACAGCTGACAAGGAATAAAAATACAGTGCTCAAGTAACTAATGAAATCATTGCCTTCTTCTCACCAAGTAATCCACAACTAAGACACTTTAAACTCATGTTCAGTATAACTGGGATCTGAAAAATAAGCCTCTGGTAACCTTGCTGGTACCTAAAAATACAGTATTTATTCATTTAACAACCACAGAAATATGCAGGTGATTGAAATGATAGGCTGTCTTTCAATGTATAGGATTAGAAGTTTAAATTATAAATCAAATTTATAATCAATTAACTCATTCATTACAAATTACAGCCCCATGAAATCATAAAATAAATGAAAAATCTAGACAGGTTACAGTAAAATTATCCGTGGTGTATCTTTGCAGATAGAGGGGTTGTCTAGATGGCATTGGTATTGCCACAGATTTCTACCATCAGAGCATACACTTGCTTATCAACCTCTGCTCTTGGCTGCATAAATAACTGCTTTGTTTCAACGTCAGAAGAAGAGCAAAAACATATGCACAACAAACTAAGATCAAGAGTACAGACATCCCAAAGGTACTATTGTACAAGAAAATACTGCATTTAATACAAGAAATATTTTGGAATCCTACTTCCAATTCAGAATGACCATGAAACCAGGAGCTGAACAACCAACATAAGACATTTTTCCTACCTTCCAGGTGGTCATGAGTAACTAGTCCCAGAGACACCATGAAGGCAAGTTTCTGTGAGGGGGGAGAAAAAAGATCATGAAAAGTACAACTGTTAGGATGAGTCATTTAGGCCCTTTAAAGGCAGCTGACCAGTAACTAAGCACCAAAAAAAAATTTTTAGTGATACTTTGCTTCTATAAATCACTTTTCATTCATATATGTCAGACTTGTTGAAAAAGGACAGACAAGAGTCCCATTTTCTAGATGGGAACCTAGACTGAGATACTGGGAAATGCCCATTGCTCATGATCACAGACTTGGCAGAGCTGGGAACAAGAAAGCAGTTTCTTCACTTCCATTCCAGCACTGAACTGACTATTAGAAAATACCAACACAGTTCAAGTGCCAGAAAAATATTGGTAGTTTAAGATCATTCTCCAACTACTGTGAACTACAAGGAGCCAACTCTAGCTTAGATTTGCTAATGGTTAAGAGCTGTGGGTTTCTTAGAGGATTCTAATTGTAATGCAGGAAATGCAGAGACATGTAAAAATCAG
Source organism: Leptocoma aspasia (assembly GCA_013399835.1). Classification (NCBI taxonomy): domain Eukaryota; kingdom Metazoa; phylum Chordata; class Aves; order Passeriformes; family Nectariniidae; genus Leptocoma; species Leptocoma aspasia. Next base: position 212,305 of record VXAX01002657.1, read on the forward strand.
AATTTTGTTGTCTAACTGACAACAAAATTAGAGATCACACAATAGTCAATTTGAATCCATCTACGGAAACAAATGTAGCAGAGCATTTAGCTGTAAACAGTTCCAAAGCTCTTCATGGCAGAAAGGCTTTAAGAAATAGTCATTCTGTCCTCTCTTTCACCCCAAACTAAACTGGACTAAAACACAAGCAGAACGTGAATATACGTGACTCTTTCCTTCCTGCTCACCAGAGTAGAAATATTTTATAAAGGAAAACAGACATTTTTTCAGCTTTAAGAATAACTCCACAGTCTAAAACCTCAAAGGACTGGAAATCAACTCTGTAATCTGTAATTCAACCCTGTTTGAAGGAAGTATCACGGAGAAATTACGATCTTCTAACTTACAAAAGACTTAGAAGCCAAATACATTCCAGAACTGAAAAAATGCAATGCACTACTTCTATTTAGATTTTTTTATTCTGTAGCCTTATCAACTACTGCTGTCCAACAGGAACGTACGGAATGTTAAAGTTAAGAAGTCTTGAGGGAACAGAGGGAAAAAATATTTTCTGAAGGACAGTGTCCTTTTTTTTTCTTAAAAGAAAGCTCTGGGTATGTTCTGATACCTGTGGATTTTCTTCTCGTTTTGGCTTCGGTGCAGCAGGTGGAGTAACTGTACGACTTTCTGTTTGCTTCTCTTCTGTTTCCACATGTGGTTTAATAGTCTGCAAGAAAACAGTGTTTCTCTCATTCAGTGATAAGAATTACTTTTTTTACTTTGACTATTAAAGCAAAACACATACTTTTGCAGATACAGGAGAAAAAACATTTAAAACTGGCAGTGTACTAACAAAGACTTAATTGAGGAATCTGATGTGAGAGGAATGTTAAATAAGGTATTTTCATTTAACAAAGAAAGAAACAGGCTTGTAACCAACCCATTACCCCACACAGCCACACAAGACAAAACAGCGATTTTAAGAGTTAACTTCGTTACAGAAATCACCAGAACGTATGGGAATAACAGACACTTCAAGAAAACTCATCCCATCAAGACTTCCACTTAGAAACCATTCTGCATGGCACATATATTTTGTACTTCTCACTCTTCAGTCTTCGTATTTTATAGAATTATGAATGGCTCAAAAACTGTCTCTCTGAAACCCTCAATGTCAGATGTGTTTGAAGCCTTTTTCTTTTCTCAAGTCATAAATCTTCTGCATGACATCCCTCAGCCTCTAGCATGGATGTTGAGGCTATAAACTGAGTAAGGTGAGCTACAGACAGACAAACTTTTCCCCTTAATGATATGGAGAAACTATACAGAAAAATTCATGTGTTGTTGAACCACCACCACTCTTCTATGTTTTTCTGTAGTTGCCAGTAATTATTCAAAAAGTAAATGAATATTGCTGACATTAAAAGGAATAGGCATCAAAAGTCAAATATTGTAGAAGTACAACTTCACATGGAAAGGGCACACATCTATGGAACTGCCCTGAGGTATGCAAGAACCTGCTCTTGAGACTTCACAAGCAGAACTGAGCATGAGCACATCTTTCATGCACATGATTTTCATAGCCTCCACAAATACTTCAAAAGCAGAAAGAAAGTAACTTCAAGGCACATTAGTCTAGGAAAGAGTTATAAGTGACATATATACTACTATTATCTATATAAATTACATAAATATTATGTGTTATAGTATGCAATACAGTATACAATGTTACACTATTACTAACATACAATATACAAAAGAATTAAAAGTGAATCAGAATATTGCTTTACTTTAACAGACTGGCAAGGACTCTCAGTTGCAATCCACACTGACTTAAGTAATTTTTATTTTACAGAAGTATTTTCTGGGGAGAGACTTTAAACATACAGAATTCTCTGCTTCTGAAGGTCTCCTTTTCACTCATTCCATCCAATTTAGACACAGGGAACTGTCAGACTTCAGAAGCTGAGTGAGACTATTTTGCCTCCAATCACAAGATTGGAAGATCAAGGGATCACAGAAGAAATGGCTACATTTATCCGATTAAATATCCCTACAATTTTGTGCAATTTTTGCCTTTCACATAACCACCCTTTAAAAACAAAAGGGCTTGATATGAAGATGGATTTCAGCTTGTATCTGTTCTTCAAGATACTAGTCAAACCCTGCAATGTAGCCTGCTTATGAACTACCGACATTTAAACAGTAGAGGGAGCTTAAAAACACTGAAGCAGGAGAAAAAGGTGCCAATGGCCCACATTAAAGGATATGGTAACTTCCATCCCAAGAGCTGCAAGTCACTCCATAATTTGTACTACCATTGGAACATGAATATCTCCAGTATCCACTGAAAACTCCCCGGTTGTTGCCCTCTCCAAACCTGCACAGTAAAGCAATAAACCCAGTACCCTGCATTAGTAGACACTTTATCTGTACCTGTTTTTCAATGTTTGGTTTGCTGATCTGGACAGTCTGAGGCCCAGCGAGCCTGGTACCCGGTGCTGCTATCACGATGCTGGTGAGCTGTGCCATAGGGAAAGTTTTGGCTATGGTTGCTGTCTGCCCGTTAACTACACGAACTGGATGTATGGAGTTCTGAGAGTTGGGTAAAGAGGTGGGTGTGAACTTTGTTGTCAACATCACAGGCCTCTGAATAAGCTGAGGAGCTGCAAGCATTGGAGGAGGTGCAGGGGCAATAGGAATGTTATTTTGGGCAACTGGTTTAGGTCGAACCTATAAAAATAAAATAAGAAAAAGAGAAAAAAAAAACCCAGAGATTTGTATATCAGTATTTCACATCAACTTTTTACTAAGTCTTTCAATTCATTCTGTATAATCTGCAGGAGGCTGCTTGATTTTTTTTAGATAATGTAATTTTTAGCATACTGTCCTAAGTATGTTAAGAGAAAAAAGCACATTTTCAAGCCTACTTACATAAAACCCATCCATAACATTTGCATATATAGTCACTGTCCCTGAAATGGTATTTGGATGCACAGACACTTATACAGAATGTTTATTGCCAAATGCCTTATCTGTATCTAAATTAACATCTTGGTTTTACAAGCCAAAAAAATCCATGTGATATTTACAGGCACAGCTGAGGCGCTCATGTTAAAAGTGTTTCAGGGCTTTGTAATGAACCTCCAGGAAGTTATGAACAGTTGACTGTGCCCTGAAACAAATAATTATTTTTTTCAGCAAATACCTGTTACCTGTAAACTCTATATATTATTTCGATATCTGCACAACCAATCTTGATAAGCAAAAAAAAGTGACAAGATTATATATTAATCTCTTACTGAAAGTGCTGAAGGTACAGGTAAATCCAACCATTTCTCTTTTTTTCACAAGAAAGAAAAGAGCCACAAGATACTTGCTTATTTCTTGTCCCTGTTAAGTTTGTACTTAACAATGGACTTAAAATATCATTACAGAGTACATAAGTAGAGCACATTACTTTAAAAATAAAGCTTTTTTTCCCCTTATTTGATTCCTATTGTTCTATCCACCTGCAATACTCCATAAAGCATTTCACCATGAAAAACTAGGTCACATTCTAACAGATCTCACCATACCCAAATGTTAATCACATACTAGTCTTTATCTTTCCTTCTCACTTTGCAAAAGATTTAGACTTTTATTCACAGTACCACATATTTCATACAAATTAAGTAGTTCATCCAAGATATTTTTTTTACATAAAGAAGTAATCTGTGTCCTCCCCAAATGATGAAAAAAAAAAGTAAACAGCAAGTTTTACTACTCAGCTGAAAACAGAGGTCACTCTCCCTTGCAATACTGAAATACCTGGGAATAATCTAGAGACGTCTCATTTTTTCTTTTTCTGCTCATGAGCAGCAAGCAACAATTAGAGCAATTTAAGCCCTCGGGTGATGCTTTGATTTTGATGACACCTATTCCATGGGTTCATTTCATTTATTGCGAACACGACCGTATATAATCATCATATGCAAATTTCCTAACTACAAACTCATACAGGCTGGAGGGTGGCTGAGGAGGTCTCTAATTTGACCTCCTGCTCAGAGCAGGACCACCACTAAATGCAGATTGGGTGGCTCAAGGCTTTGTCCAGATAAGTCTTGTAAAACTTCAAGGATGGAGCTTTCACAACATGTCTGGCAAGCCTTTTCCACTCCTATCTGTCCTCAAGGAGAGAAGTGTTTCCTTATATGCAGTCTAAAACTTCCCTGTCCTAATTTATGAGTATTGCCTCTAATTGTCCTGCCAAGCACCTATGTCTCTAGCTTCTTGTTTGTTTCCTTGCTGATACTGGAAGTAACATTGCTGCTAGGGTGCCTCCAAAGCCTCTTCTCCAAATCTGAAAAGCCCAGATTCCTTGGCCTCTCCTTACATGTCATATATTCCTGCCCCCTCAAAGATATCTTAGTGGCCTTCCTTCCCATGCTCCATTCAAACTTATCAACCAGGGATTCCAAAACTGCAGGATGTTTATTTGACTCAGTTTTATGATTGTTGAGGAAAGGTGGATAATCTCTTCCCTGAATTACTGGCTGTAATCCTGCTGGTGCAGGTCAATATGCTAGTAGGTTTCTTTGCTGTTAGGGTACACCACTCATTTAGCTGCTGTCAACCAAGACCTTTTAAGCAGTGCAGCTCCTCAGCCAGTCAGTCCCTAGCCTGTACCTGTGCAGGGAGCTAGTCCATTCCAGGTACAATACTGCCTTTTCTCATGCTGAGGCTCAAGAAATTCCTGCTGGCCCCTTCCTTTATCCTATCTAGGGCTGTCTGCACGTCAGCACTGCCCTGAAGAATATTGACTGCACCCTCAAATTTGTTAGCATCTGCAAACCTGTTGAGGATGAATTGTCTTCTCCAGCACATCAGCAATAAACACCATACAATGTTCATCAAAAGTTTCTTCTATCTATGCTATAATTAAGTTCCTCCTTCTATTGTTTGTTCTCTGTATACTCACCTGTGGAAGAAAATTTGGACGAGGAGTAAGTCTGGGAGGAGGGATGAACTGCGGCACTTTTATGGGCTGAGGCGTAGCCTGAACCTGCTGTAAGAACATGAGAAAGCTCAGTAAGAGGTAAGAGGAAACTTTTGAAGTTTTTCACCAAAACCAACATCCTGAATGTACTTTCAGACCTGATGTCCTCGTTTTTCACTCTGTAAATAATTTTTCATAGCAAGAGGTTCCTCATTAGAAGTGTATTAAAGACAGAACTAAACCTTACTTTCTAGATCCTACACACCTTGTTTTGTAAATTGCAGGCATATTTCCTTTTAGTTCAACTGTACTAACTATGCTCTGCAATCTAAAACCATTTCATTTGAGGATAATAAAAACTCATATTTGTTTTAATCATTAAAAAATGACATTACAACAGACAGAAAACAGTAACATTTTGATGTTCAGCTGTATGAACTATGGTCTTTTCATAGTGAATGACACACAGAAGAATGAGAGAACATCTCATGCAAATAGCAAAGATCTGGAAGTTACAACTCTTTCAGCAATATTAATGACACTATGAAGGGCTCTAAATATACAGCTTAAAATTTTCAAAAGTAGGCCATTCATTTGAAACAATTAAGACCTGATTTTAAGGAAACCTAAGTACTTCCCTGAAAGTGAAACTTAAATCAGCTGCATGGAGCTGCCACATGATTAACCACTGAATAGCACTACCAGCTACCATGAGTACCTGGGGAGATTATCTGAAATAAATGTCAGTGTTATTTTATACCCTCCTATACTTCTGTCCACCCACATAAGATTGCAATTTTCTTCAAAAAGGTCTTGTACTGATTAATTAGTACTCAGGAAAATATTCTGATATGTTTGATGAAATTTGCTACAGAAACATAAACCATAGACTAGTATTAAAACAGAATTACCTCCTCAAATCAAAGTTATTCAGCAAGGAAAGGAGAAACAGACACAAAGAACAAATGACAGTGGTGCAAGGGATGACACAGGAAAAGAGAACAATAGAAAAAACTCCACTCAAATAGTCTTCTCTATTCTGATCACAAACATATGCCTCATTAGGAAGCAAAATTACTTCCATCTGCAATAAACTGTATTTTAATAAATACAGATAAAATGGATTTATGCTTAATAAAGCCATAGCCTTTATTCAGAAGTAAAATTTCCCTGTCATGTTGTTACATAATGCCTGGTTTCCAGACCAAGAAGCCTATATAATCCAGTTCTGAAACACTGGTTCTTTTATTTCTAGGTGGCTAACTATTCTGGAAAAGACTGTGTGATGTAGCTAAAGCACAAAATTTGTGTTTCCAAAATACATGTTTCTAAAGGAACAGCATCTGTTTGTGCGTTTGAAAATGTGCTGAATGAAGACATGGTAGTGGGCAAACTTAAGGGATGACTTTATGATGCAAAGGGAATAAGAGATTGACTCAAAAACCCTAAGACGAAGACCCAAACTGATCAAATGAAGAAAGTCTGACATCTCCTTGGCCTAAGAAAAGAGCAGGAATTCTGCAGAGCACAGCCATACAGATTCAGTCAGGGCAAAACAATCACTACTGCTCCATGACTACGGTTACTAACTGCGGAAACTTTACACAGAGGTGATGACAGCACTGATTTGATTCTATAAAGCAAAACAGTAATAACAACCCACATGGAGAGAAGATGTTTTTCTTATAGACTATCACTTTAGCAATGTCAGCTAGTGAAGACTCACACCATGTCCCTACTCTCTTCCTTTCTGTGAGAAACCCTGACTGTTAATTTTTTTCCAATAGCCCTCTTGTTAACCAAACCCACACATATCTGCAGGGCAAACACATGAAACGCTTACCAAAGTTACTGTGTTTTTTGTCACTATTTGGACTGCCTCAGCTCCTGGCCCAGTGACCTTATTTGTTGTCTGGAGGTTGACTGGTGCATTCTGCGCATCAGTGCTGAGGACTGCTTTCTGATTGTTGTTGATAGCAGTAACCATGGCAATGGTAGGTCTCTGACCCACAACAGAGGCAGGCATGGTCGCAGTTGCTGCTTTCAAGACGAGAGGTAGTGTCTTAGTGGTGATCATAGAAGCTGTAGTTACAGTTTTCTAAGGGAAACAGAAAATACACTGTAAGAGACAGAGACACTCTGTATCAGACAGGACGTGGGTTGGTTAGTCAGAAACAATAGACAGCATGAGAAAGAAAAGGCAGCTTCTGTCCTATCTACCTGCTGTTCAGACAAGCACATTATCTTATGCCTCTGAAAACTGGATAGCTAGAAGCATCCTCATTTGAGGCACCTGTCTGGTCTGTTTTAATCACCTGCAGCTTTGCAGATTGAATAAAAAAATTCCTGAGAAAATTACAATTAAGTGTTAGCAGTGGCATATGCATTTCGGATCTCTTAGTTTCATATTACTTCCAAACATGCACTGTCAATATTAAATATATAAGGTGGAGGTTTATGGAACATAGCAGCAAACTAGCTTCTCACTGAGTAAAACTCCTATTTTCAAATGGAAACTGTAGTTACAGTGATCTTCACAATCAGAGGAAGAGAGGGAAAAACATTCATAAGTTGGTTTGTTTAAAAACAAAAATACATATTTTTATTTTGGTATCCCAGTCTCAGCTTTAGCGATACATACAGTTACCTTGCACTGAACTTTCTTTCCTAAGAGCATCAGTAGGGTTGCCCTGAAGTTGTAAGAGCTGGCTGTTAGTCTGCCCAGCTGCAGGTAATTAAATTTAACTTCTGTGGAATGGGCTAGTTTTGGAATACGTATTTGACACCATGATTACTTCTTGGCCTGTTTTAAAAGGAGGTTTTGAATCACGTAACACTGGCATTTATATGAAATGCCTCAGTACATCATGCCCAAAATTCCAAAGTTGAAGCAACTATCATTTCCCAGTTTTGTCTTAAATTGTACTGTCTTCCAAGATGCTAAGGCAAATGAACATTACAAATCTCATTCAGAAAGCAACGAGGTGAGAATCTCCATATAAAGCCAGAACACAATGCAAACAGAAAACTCATGACAAGTGACACTCAACAGAATGGCAAATGATCTTATTTCTTTTCACTTTGGTGTAAAAAATCCATTGCACCTATGGCACTGGATCTTCAAAACTTTAGTTACATGATCAAATGCTCTTAGTACTAAATAACCACCATTCCCTCCTGATGTCAGGTCTATGTCCTACAGAGGAAAAAATAGAAAACCAGGCATCAGGCAGTTTTGTGTTCTGAACACACCTGATTTAGACTACTTGACTTTAATCATACAAGACCTTTATCTTTTTTCTAATAAAATAATATATTTCCAGTTGAATTCTTCAGTATTTTCACCAATACTGTTCTCTTAAACAAAAATAGAGTTTACCTTCACACCTCTAATTTCATAATAATTAAACTATGTCCCCTAACTGTTAATTATGCACAAGTGTGAAAAAATTCACTGTATAATGCCAAATCAAAGGATAATTTATGCTTCAGTTTTATACATTTATGAAAAATCCAGACATAATTAAATTGTCCTTGTTGCAACACAATTTTCTTAACTTTTTATCTGAGATCTAACGAGCTTATCAACCTCTGCTGCACCTTCCCCAAAGCAAGAGGCTCCATTCCCATAATACAGTAACATTATTCAAGCTTTTCCAATGAGATGTAACGTGGTATCATTTTCACAAGCATTGCATTCAACCATTAACGTTTTAAAGAAAGGTGTAATCAATCATGTAATGCAAGACTGTGACTCTTCCAAGGGGTTCTATTAACTCTGCAAGTACTCAGAGTACAGTTTCAGTCAGAAGATCACAGAGCTTGAATATCCCTGTTACTTTGCTGAGCATTAATTAAATTGCTTGTTCTAAAAAGTAGTCAATGCATTAATTCATACTGAAGTGGCATTCATAGTAAGTCTGGATTATTGCACATAATATTGCAATAATATGACCTTTTAGCAGGCTTGTCGGTTATGAAAATTTTAAAAGACCCTCTTACTGGACATATTATGTATACTAAAATGCCACTGTTAATTATGGCATATATACCTGGATTCCTAAATTTGATTACTTTGAAAACAATCACTGAAAACATTCTCTGTAGTGACACAGCCTTGAAAAATGTTTTATTTACAAAAGCAGGCATGAACAAACTTCATAAAGAGACAAAATTTTTGACCTTTCTTTGCCGAAAGAGATTGAGAGACAGTAAGACAGAGGCAAAACCTCAGATGCAAAATGTGCAGAAACAAGCAAGGATACTTCACTATTTTAACAACATAAATAAAACCAGAAATGTGTTAAGGATAAAAGCTGGCTTATTTATCCAAGGGACAGGACAAACTACCTTCCAATTTGTAACTACTTTCCAAGTACTGTTGTACCAATGGCAGTCAGAAGAGTGTAGCAGTTTTTTGACTGTTTCGCTAGAGGGCTCTTTAACTTTGAACAAAACCTCAATTTTTACAACCCAGGAGACGACCTGGAAGTTAATGAGTGAATTCCAAGTGAGAGACATCGAGAAACACACAAAACTCTGTTTGCTGCTCTCGTGTTTCCTGACTGAGAAACAGAGATCACCGATACAACAGTGATCCATTGTTTGCCTATAAATACTTTAGGACATAGTAATATTTGCTTCTCTGTTCCCTTTTAGCTTTGATATTGCTGTGGTTGCTCAAAATGCATTTTCCTTAGTTAGGTTTGCTTCATTTCAATGTACTTTTCTCAAAAATACAATTAGCTAAGCTTCACAAATGCATTTTAGAGCACATCCAAACCAACTTGTTAACTAACCAATCTTGTTAGTTAACAAGAGAACTAACAGCCCAACCATTTCTCTCTTCTTTCAGAAAAAGGGAAGATGAGAATCACAACTGGTCAAAGCTGTGGGGGTGATTCACTGCAATGTGAATGCAATGTGCATAAAGCAAACTTCATGGGTGAATTCTGCCATCTGCCTATCCAGGTAAACATGAGCTCCTAAGATTGCATCAATAGGAAAAAAAGACTACATATACACTTCTTTTTACAGAACATCTCCCTTCATTTTCTAGCTGTTTTATTAGCATACTTTTGTAAATTCAAATATCTGAACAGGAGAAACTTAAAATTCCCCTCTCAAGCAAACCACTTTCTCTGTTGAGTTCTGGGATTATGTCTCTAATCCTATACTGTACTGAAATTCAGTTCACTTTCCCAATAAAGACCTTATTTTCTAAAACTTGAACTCTGCAATTAATACTGTATACTTTTAGACAAATCCTTGAAAATTCAGGTAAGTATTCTTTGGTATGACTTACATCTGTTTAAAAAGAACCAAGCAGAAAGAAGAAGGAACTGTTTTCTTGCATTTTGTTCACATTTGTAGAGGCATTTTGTTAAGTCATTTAAAAAGAAAGGATTTTAATAATATACCTCATACAGTGTGTGTAAAGTATTTACTGTTTCTTGAGACCTATTAGGTATGGTCAGACCCATTCACGCACCTTGGGAAAACACAGGCTCATTTGCTAAACTTTCACTTATTTTTAAGAAAGGTGATACTGCCACCCTTCTTTTCTGTGGGGTTATGATTCAACTTTTAAACAGTATATAGTTTTTTAAACTCAGATTGGAGATTTTTGCCAAAAACCCCAGAAGACCCATATCTGCATATGCATAGAAGAAAAAATTCATGTTGCTACACTAGCAGGCATAAGTGAAAGTTTGCAGTTTTCTCTCTGTACTTTTCCTTTTTTAATTTTCAGTAAGCTTCACCTTTAGCAAGAAAAAGAATTGTAGCTTTTTACCTGTGATCCTATCACGTTTGGAGAGGGTGCCGTGGACTGTTGCTGCTGTTGATGGTGATGTTGTTGTAGCTGTTGTAGTGGTTGTGGCTGTGGTGTCTGTAGTTTGTTTTCTGACTGTGCCAATGGCTGTATCTGAAATTTACTGTCTGGCTGTTCTTGCTTCACTATCAAATTCTTTCGAAGCTGTTCCACCACTCTTTTCTACCAGATAAACAAAATCATAAACAGAAATGATGACAGTTATTTAGCTGCATATACTAGAGAAAATAATAACACCTAAAGATACATTTATTTAGTGTAAATAAGGAACTGCTCAGAAGCTTAGTGGAACTTCTCATTTTGGAATTTTAAGTATTGGTGTTATCTAATAGGCACAGTCTAAAATTGGCCACAGAGGAGTATTACAGCCCAGCAAGGTGACCTCACTGTTCTTGTAGAAACCCTCTGACCAAAACTCAGCCTATTCACAAATCACTGCAAGACTTCAGTAACCTATATTTACATGATTCCACATGCTTTGACTCCTTCAAACACGCACACTCCTAAGCAGTGACAAAAAAAGAACTTAGGGTTGAAGCTTCCCAGCTGACTTCAAGGCAATAGGCATGTCATTTTGTACCAGGCATTGAAACTGAGTGAGAGACAGTCAATTTGAGTGCAAAGTGAAGATCAGGAAGGGCATGGATGCATGGTCCTTCTGTTCAATATTACTGCCACCTGAAAAAGAATCAGAGATTGCTGCCTATGTGGGAAGAAAATGGTACAGATCTATTTCTTCCAGCTTAGGGGCTTCCTATTACATTTTAGCTTCCAATAAAGTTTGAAATGATTTTTAAAAGAGGTTTCTTCTCCTACTACCCATTGTGCATCTCTAGACAGTAACAGGATTTAAGAGCAGATCAGGTGACTTGCAGCATAAGATACATGTTATCTGCATGGATAATAAGGGCTCATAATTTATGTTCATATTATACTTTAGTGTAGACAACAGTGAAAACACTGTGAGACTTTTTTTACCTTCTGCAGGCATGACCAAAACCTGACATATTTACCTGTACTCTAACCACCCCCAAATTTGGGCAGCTTTAAAAAGATTTAGCTATATACCTAAACCCCCTTGATCAAGAGCATATGCACACTCCCAAGCAATTACACAACAAGGCAGTCTTTGCAAGAGGACAATGAAGTCAACAGGCATGGGACAGGTCGAACCAAGAAACCTCAGGTGGAAACAGGAATGGTCAGGAAACCTCTACCACAGCCAGGTGCTGACAGTGGGTTGCCCCAAGAAGTTGCACTTACATGGAAAAGAAAGTTAAAAATAACACAATCATTTTGACAACACCAAATGCTTTGATTTTCTTTTTGTTTTGTTTTGAAACATTAGTATTCAGACACAGTACTAAACATAGAGATGAAGAAAAAACCAAAAAAAACAAAAATTCCACCTATTTACTACAACTGGAAGAATATTTTTCCTCAAATTTCATTCAGACATGGTTATGAAATTCCAAGCTAACAAAATATGTGTTTTCTTCATTTTGTGGATATACAGTAGACTTAGGATTTTAAGTATCTTGCTTATGATGAGCTAAAACAGCATGATGCCTCAGACAGTGAGTGTGTACCTCTAGCCCAGAAGAAGATAACAAAAAGGGCAGGTTCCCAAACTGACAGATTTGAAAACTGGAACTTTAAAAAGCCAAATAAAAACCACAAGCAACAAACCCCACATCCCTGTTTCATAATGTTGAAATGTGTGAGTTCACATGATTGACCTTTTAGCAAAAGACTGAATTCAGTGATTTGAAGGTACAGAAGAAGGACTGCCTGGCTTCTACAAAACCCACAGCCCTGGCTGAGGATGCCTGCTCAGCTCTGACAAGAGAAACACAGGCCCAGCCTCACTGAAAATTCAGGGAGTTAGTAGAGAACAGCAGCCTGAAGGAACTATTTTACCCTGCATCCAGTGAAATGCTAAAAGCTGTCAAAGCCTAAAAGCTGTGAACTATTCATTCCCTTCTGAAACAAGGATAAAATAATGGAAGTGTAGAAGGCATTTCCCTAATTCAGATATTTCGCATAGTTTTAAGTGTCCTGTGTCCATCAGCTTGCTCATATACATAATAACTGAACAATCATTTAAAATTGCTTTCTGAAAAGATCAACCATGTTAACATGCAAATCAAAGTGCAGCATCAGCAAGCAGATACAAGAGCTGAAAATGCAGCCAAGGGGGAGGAGAAGAGAAGGCAGCAAAGTAGGAGAGGAAATAATGCAACATACTTATAGAATACCTGCCAAAAAATGGACTGCACATACACCCCTCCTGCACAGGAGGCTAAAAAATTACCATACCCAGCATGAACAGGAAGGGAGTTTTTGTCTTCCATAGCTGCCAGCATCAAATTCAGGGATAATGATGCTCTTCTACTGATTCCCTGACTGGAGGAAATCAGCAGCAATGGCCCAAGAATGAATTTCCATCTTGTTCTTTACAATGGGAGGAACATTAATGAAAGAATCAAAAAAAAAAAAAAAATAGAGAGCGGGAGAGGCAGGCTGAGGCCTCCTCTGCCATAGTGCTACAGCAGGACAAGAGCCAGCGAGGAGAGCCGGGGAGCAGGAGCGAGGTGAGTCACATGACGTTCACACCCCGCCTGTTCCATGGCCTGCAGAGATGGGGTAAAACAGGACCGAAGCACAATTTGTATTAGTGCCTTGTGCAAAAACTGAGGCTCAGCATATTTGGCACAAGATGGATAACGTGAGTGGAAAAACGCTGTTGCTCTGGAAGTCTACGCTATCCTGTTGGAGGCTGCTGAGAGCTGCCTGGCAGCAGCATATCCTGCCATCCATATCCATTATGCAGATATTAAATTGGAAGAAACATCTAATGCTTTTAAGATTCAGAGAGTAAAACTGAAGTTTGCGCTGCATGCCAATTGCTTACGCAGTTTAATAAGCTGCTTCTACTAACTGTCAGTAAAAATACCACATTGAAACTACTGAAATCATTTCACTAGCTGCAAGACTCGTTGGGATTATCTGTTTGTTCGTAATTCTCAAGAGAGACGCTCTGAACAACATATTTCAAAGTCCACAGCTGAATTAGCAAAACCACATGAGTTTCTCAGAGTTGCACCTACACAGGAACTCAGAGCAGATCTCCCATTTGCAGCGGTACCCTCTGCGTGCCCCTGTGCAGGGCTCAGCCCCGCCGCTGGTGGCTCCACAGGCAGCGCATCCTCCGGCATCCTGCTGGAAGTGCTGCCCGGCAGCCGGCACGCGCCTGTCTGCAGCAACCTCGGCAGAGCCTCCTTCGGCAGGGAATTAAACGGGAGGGTGCTATGAAAGAAACTCTTGTTTACTGTCAGACTTCATTAACACTGTGCTTTAAATTGTTCCTCAGTTGTTCGACTGTTCTTAAGCAATTTTAAAGACAGTTTGTGCTGCAGAAAGTACAGTCTGTATGACTGAGATTTGCCAAGCGTGATATCCAGTCCTAGCTGCATGTCTTAAGAGACTGAATGCCAGTCAGATTCAGGTGTTCTAAAAGTACCACAGAATTCTTAAAAAATATTCCTAATTCTTTAAGCGTAATCATTGCCATTTTTCCTTTCTACTCATATTTAAGAATATTTAATTCTTACTGACTACTTCAACATTTTAAATTGACATTAACTCAATCATAAACACATCATCATGCACACAACATGAGTTTTCTGCGTGTCTTAAAGCTCTAGTTCTCCTCATATTCCTAGAATAGTTTATTTTCCTGCCATAATATGAACATATGAAAAGCACTTGTCTTTCAAGTTTACTGAACCTTCCTCAAAACTGAATGTCAATCCTCTCTTTACATCCACGATGTGAAAGAATTTAATAACCTCATCCATTCTTCTGAACTGTATTCTACCCAAAAAGGAGCTGCCAGCCCTATGCAGTGGTTACTATCAGACTGCTTCCAAACCCATTTGTCGAACAGTGCCCCTGTAAGCACACTACATCATCTCAGAGCTCTTGCTGTCTTGACATCTTTACCACTAATCTCATCAGGAACTGTTCACACCACTGAGTTCAGCGCCCGAGACATCTTACATGACCCTTCCTTAAAGTTAATAATTGCAATCAATATTGTGACATTTTGCTATACCACTTTCTCCTTCATGCCACAGGCCAGATCCTACCACAGCACTGGAAGATTATTTTGGTTTGATTAAGCGGAAAGTAGATCTTCTTGATCATGTATCTGTGCCAAAAGGCATCTCTCATATAAAAACTACCACGAATATGTTGTTATACGGTAAGCAAAGTACTTGGAGCAAACTTAAAACTAAGTACAGTTTAAGGTTTTTATCCTTATTAGCTAAGCATTATTTCCATTTCAATCAGTCAATCAAGCAAAAAAACGTTCTTTGAGTATATCTCTCTTTTAAATATTAGATCCCTGGTTGCATTTGGTTGTTACTCTCACTTTTCAGCCTTCTGATGGTTTTATTCTTATAATAAAGTTTCTCATGCTGTTTTTTATAAACATGCACATGTTTTTCTAACTGTCCTTTTGTTTTTCATTCCTTCTCCTGGGAGGAGAAAGGTTTAATAAACTTTGTCATTGACCAGTGTCATTGGAGAGGTGGTAGCTTCACCTTCCAATCGATGGTCGTTTCCAGAACCCTATATAATGGGAAAACCAAAATAAAGTTTCTCTCTTCTTTGCCTTCTCTCGGGTGTAGCTGCGTTTGTCTCTGCGTTTCGTGTTGCTCAATAGAGTGACATTTGGTGACACATTTTCCTCTTCTTTCAGGAAACATGTTCAGAAAAACATCCATATCTTAAGAAAGGTCTGCTTTTAAACTTCAAAAATCAATAAAAATTAAACTATAAAGATATTTTAAAAATGAGAGAGTAAACTAGCATACTAAATAACCCTGCAATGCATACATTTCATATCACAAAACCAAAGCTGCCTGCCAGTGAAATGCCTTCCTGCTCTCCCAGTCTTAGGAAGTCAGCTATTATGGATCCTCTGTTGCCTGTGCCCTCCAATGACCAAGATGCTCTCTGGGATATAAAAGCTGCCTACTGCTGCAACTGAAATGGTTAAGAGGAAGTACTGATTTCAAGTATGCTCCAACTTAGAAGTGGGGAGGATGGAGAGAATTTCACTACTCTGCAATCTTCCTTTCCAGCCTCCCTTCTCTCTCTTAAGTCAGTCCTATCCCCAGTCACTACCCAAAGAGAAAAATACCAGAACTTCCATGGCAGAAAGAAGCTAAGAGATTTTGGAGATCTGGTACTATTAGTCTTTAACCTGCAAAGAGGGTGCATTTTGGAATGGGATTTGGGAATGGAAAGATTACAAGCAAGGAGAGTAATTGCACACTCATCTACTGCTTTAAGATGGTGTCTAAAATTTAAAATAGTGAAATCCAAATATAGAAATTGATGACGCAGAATCTACACCAGTAATGAAAAAAACTTCTGTACAAACCAGCTTGAATTAAATTCCATTGAAAGAATGATTCAAGGACTATAGAAATATTTACAGCTATTTCTGTGGTTATCCTGTATTTTTATGAAATTCTGCACTTGTGGCTGTGCTTCATTTATAGCCAGATCTTTTTATCAACTAAATCTAAGCCAACTAAATTAGAAGGAATTTTATTTCCAGCAAAAGGAGTGATACAATTTCCTACTTTTTAAAGGTGATCAAAATGGACCCTGTATCTTTCAGCCAGAAAAGGCTCCCCCTGAGGTAGAAGTGCTTGAATGCTGAACAGAAATGTAGCAGTGGGACTGGGAGGCCACTTCCACCTCATACTCAAATACCTTACTGCACATCATTACTGAAACATGCCCTATTTCTTTTTATAGCTGAAAAACCTGTATTTTTTTAAAGCTTTAGTTAAAATACATGGGTATCTAACCTTACCCAGTCAATGGCTGCATTGCCAACACTCCAGTACATGTCCCAAAGAGCATGTGCTGCATTCAGCTCACAGAAAACACAGCTAAAAGCAGCACAAAGACATGAGGACTTTAATTAATTAATAAATTTCTACAGGTGTGATTCTGAAACAAACACACAGTGCAGATATGAACATACATATTTTGAAAGAGATGCTGAATATTTCCTTTATGATAGAGAAACACCACTTAAATCTGGTAGAAATCATTCAGAAGTGGATTATGACAGATCTGAAAATGTTCATTCCTTCATTCCTAACAGGGGAGAATGCTTTTTTTTTTTTTTAATTTAAAAACATAGCTAGCATTATAAATTAAAATTGTCAAAAATAGCTGTTGTGCTATTCTGCTTTATGTGACTTCTTGATTGCTTCATTTTCAGTACTGTGTCTTTTACCATTTGCAGCACCACAAGACCAATTAATTTTTGGAAGGGAATGCTGTACCATGAAATGTCCTATGCATCACTGTCTTCTTGTTTTAGAATATTTACTCTTGCACAAAGCAGAGTACAGAGAATGAACTAGTAGAGGCAGCACACATACAATGTTTTCCTGCATCTTACATATTAACTGAGTGTAATATCTAGCTTCTTACCCCACCACATATGTTAGCAGAAAGAAATTTGCAAGAACAGCAACAATAATTAAACAATGAAGCAATTAGTGAATGGGGAATTAAGTGTGTGACAACAGGCAAAACAGAACAGGAAAAAGAGTTAAGTGCAGTACTTTGAATGTAATTAAGGAATAATGAAATTAAGGAATGAAGTTAATTATTTTTTTTAATTTGACAAGGTCTGGAGAAGTTTGTCTTGCTTTAGGTTTTTCTCCTTTACAGAAATACTTCCAAGTACAAATACAAACTGGTAAAAGGATATGGGGACAAGCTCAACACGAAAGCACTGAAAAAATTAAAGAATTAAACTGCTGACTACACTGGAAAAGGTGCTCATTTTAATTTTATCTTGCCTATCTTATTGTTCTACCCCCATTTATCTGTTTCACAGTGGAAAAAAAAAACATTCTTAAGGGAAAAATAAAAAAGACATCTAGACATAGTTTCAGAAATGAAGCAAGACTCTGGTACTTCAATGTAAAAAAGAAGTCTGTACGATCTCCAACTGAACCTAGTTTACTAGAAGCATGTAATGTGGTCTTGTAAAATCTGTCATAGACTGAAGCCTGCACTATAAAATCTCAGAACCAAAAATACTGTGGATTGTGATTCTTATGGAGGAGAATACATAGGAACAGCTACCCCCATGGGAAAGCCATTTGGATCTATACACAGTAGCTGTTTACTAAAGCTAAACACCTCTGCCAGGCCAGTCCCACTGTTTCGCTTTTCCTACCTGTGATTTACCTCATAACGTGACATCCTTTAAACCAAATTTGTCTGCATTAGGCAAGCAAAGTAGAGCAATTTAAATAAGTAAACTTATTTCATGTTTTAGAAACAAACAACCTAAAGAGAAGTATACTTTTTAATCTGGTAACTCCTCATATTTTGAATAACTCAAAGGGAAAGGGTAGTCATAAAGTAATTTTACAACATACTACTGTACATTTTAATGTGCACAGCATCACAGTCCTTGACTAAAATTTAGTCAGCTTCAGTAAGGTTCTTGTGCATCCTACAGCTATTCTCATGACTGAATCACACCTCCTCTTTTCCTCACAAAAGGAAACACACACAGTTCATGCTCATGTGCCTCATGTGTGATCAGAAATATCAAGCAAGATGACTAGTTTTCCTAAACCAAAGAACAGAAATGCATTCTTTTGTGAACAGAAAGATCTGGATGCTCAAACTCTATTGTACAACCCCCTATTGATAACTCTGATTTTGGTAACAGCATCTAGTATTTCCTTTCCACAGCTGCTTTACAAATGTCCCAAACTAACACCAGCATTTTCCCTGTTGTCAAATAAATACTGTTTAGTGGCAATTCAGTTAAAACCTAGCACTAATAACATCACATCACAGTTCACTGTGATCTCTACTTCATAAGCAGAATGAGTTATTAGAGCAAAAAGTCACAGTTTCACCCCACTCAAATGAGAGATTTTTCTCTTCTTCCCAGTAATTTGAACAGTATATCAAATACAGGCGTTCTGTTCAGCTAAACATACCTGCTGTCCTATTCTCTTTAGTTAACCAAGGACAGTCAAAACAAAGAAAAATGTCTGCTTCACAGAGAAGCCATCAAATTAAATCACTGCACAAGTTCCAAACTGCCGGCCTTCAATTGTATCAAGGTTTGTGGATCAGACAACAGCAACTCTCTGAAAAACAAAGCCATGGTTCTTCTTTGCCCTCCCAATATAAGTGGTATGGGGAGAGGAACTGTGTTTATCATCACTAAGTATGGCTAAAACTACTCAACAACTGAAGATTTGCTGAACTACCACCACTCTTGAATTAAAACACCCAAGAACAGGCATTTTCCCAAAAGAATGGAAAGCTACCTTTTTCTTGAGGGATGCAGAGGTACTGGAGACAGTTCAGGGAATAGACCACAACCATAATCAAGGATCCAACAAACTACGCTGTGTAACGTGGAGCTTACTGAGGCTCCACATATCCAGTTTATTGAGAGGCTCACTGAGTACAGATATTTATATACAGAAAAGAAATCCAATGATGGGAGAAATTTCAGTTTCTCTGAGAAATGTAAAATGATGATTCTGTATCTGCAAGTTGAAGGTAGACAAATTCAACCTCAAAATAAGATGCATATATGGTTAAATCCTGGACCAGCCTGGTTTAAAGTCTGGTTTAAAGTCTCTAGAAAAAGGGTATACAACTTTCCTAAGGAAATGTTTAATCTGAGTTTCAGAGCAGATTGTATAGTAGATGTGAGGGGGAAAGGGATGTGGGACTTGGGAAGCCCTTTGCTCATTCTTGTCTCTTTCGAGGGACAGTGCAAGTGCCATCACTGTTCCCAGCATGCTTCTCCAGCATTGAAATTCCACATAAAGACAGCCTTACTCTTTAGAACATGAACATGTCCAGAGGCACAAACAAACAGATATACTCAAGGTTCCTTTTTCACCTTCTTTTTTAAAACACAAGACACTGGCCACAGGTAGAGAAAAAGAGGCTTAGCAAAGCAAATTTTTCTTCTTCCTTTGATTGCCTTTTATTGCATGCCTTCCTTACATACTTAGATTTTTACTGTTTTTAGACTTGGAATGGGAAAAAAATTCTCCAGGTCAGACTTGCTGAGATGTTTTTTCCCTTCCACTGCAATGCAGAATGTGGATTGCCTGCTAGGACTAGGTGGGCATATTTCCCCTAATCAACCTGCTGACATTGCAAGAGCCTTCAGAATATCTGGCAGCATAATCCAGCACCTGTTGTCTGAAAAACAAAGATGTGGAAGACAAAAATTTAGTACACTTGATACAAACCAAACTGTCCAATTCTCCCTGAATCAAAAGACATCATACAGGACCACTGGGGTAGCATATAATGGCCTCTAACATGCAGGAAGCTAAATAAGTAATTTCCTTGTCTTTTGGAACTGATGTGAGGTGTCTTCCCTCTACTTCCTAGTTGCAGTTTCATAATTAAAGTTCATCTGTATTCTATTAAAAGAAAAAAAAACAAACCACAACTGCATGCTGTAGATGAAAGACAAAAAAACATTTAAAGAACATGATAGTTTTCAACAGACATACATAGTACCTAAATTAATTCACAGGATCAGGCACTAGTATCCAATCTCAATTAATGTATGTAATCTAAAATTTTGTTTAGTTCCTGGAATATAAATCCCAGTAACTGTGCTTGCTTCCACCAGAACTCTTCTCTATGAAAGCTTAATGCCTTGGTATCAGAGGCCTATGATGGTGCCATCACTTCATCTTGCAAGGTAATGGTTATGTGATATACAGACATGAAGAAGGCACAAATGGCACATAGAGATCTTTCTGACATCAAG
The DNA here is from genome assembly GCA_013399835.1 of Leptocoma aspasia. NCBI lineage: Eukaryota > Metazoa > Chordata > Aves > Passeriformes > Nectariniidae > Leptocoma > Leptocoma aspasia. Next base: position 232,975 of record VXAX01002657.1, read on the forward strand.
AGATACGTCACAGGAGAATGGATTTGAGATCTGCTATATAAGTATGGACAATATCCTGCCTGAAAAAAGTACTCTACAGTCCACATAAGGGAACATAAACACTCCTAGCCATAAGTTCATACTACTTCTTCACTGTGTGCCTTCTTGTTCGACAGTTATACTGTCATAATTTTAGACTGTTAAACCTCTGCTCTAGGGTTTATAAAAGATCAGAGCACTTGTCACTCTCAGTGCAGGTAGAGTGAGATAGAGTGGTTGAGCAGTTCATTCTTCTTTCTAATTACACTCCATTAACCTTCCACATGAGAGCTCCCCTGTGCTTTCATACCAGCAGCACCAACTGGCTGTGTTTGATAAGGCTCGGCAGCATTTGCAAGACCAGCACGTGTAACTGAAGGAGCAGTTCAGCTCGGCAGCCCTCGCAGAAGCTGCGCTGCTGCTGGGAGCTGCAGTCAGGTTCAGCTGAATTACACACAGATGGACACCAACCTCACCCTACCCACTTCCCTCACAGCTCTACCCCTTGAACTTCAGAGATACATGATCTATCAGAAAGCCAAATGCAGAACTAGGGAATTATTCGCAATGGGGAACCCAACAGTTATCACACTTTCACCTCACTGCAAAGACCTGCCAAGAGAAACGTATTTAGAGTGCTAAGGCATGCAGGGCAATAGAAAAGAAGTTGCCATTACATTAAAATTAGATCACGTTAGTGTATGCAACCTGAGTACAGAGAAGGAAAGCTACTTTTAAAATTTAAATATTTTTTAAATGCACTTTCAGTATCTGGGGTTGTTTGTTGTATGTTCTGAAGACCACACTGCTTACAAACAGCATTATATTTCTCTATAGGTTATATAGAGAAATATATTATATTTCTCTATAACCTTCTCAACAGTGACCACATAAACTAACAGCTTTTCTAAAAAGACAGACTTCTTAGATTAATAATGTATTCTATGAGAGTTTTAAACTCAGTGCCAGGAAAGCTATTTTCCATGTGCATGAAGGTAGATTAGCATTTGTGTATACTGAGTAACAGTGTCAGCACATGCTTACACAGATAAAAGGGAAACAAATTTGGAAGGAGGGATTGTAAACAATCTGGAACAGAATCCAAATTATTTTAAAAATAAATGAAACATTACAAAATCTACACTTTTGAATGACATTTTACACAATCCCTTGAATTTTTTAACTATTTCAAATTACTCCACAACAAAGTGGTATTTGGAACTGGCCTATATAAATGAGTGATGGCGATACTCTTTTTGCTATTAGCTCCATCATCCTTTCCCACACCTCTCCTGTTTTTTAACATATTTTGATACTCGCATATGCATGTATCTCCATAAATAAATATAACTTACTTCTACTGTAGGTTTCCCAAGCTTCAGCTAATATTTTGAAATGACTGCTGTTTTAAAATACTTGGTACATTTGAAGTCTTTGAAACAAAATCTGTTTGTGCTGCAAGCCAAGCAATGAATCCAGACCTGTCCTTGTTCAGAATAGTTCAGGAATTTTATTTCAGAGTTCTGGTGTATGTTGTCAAAGATCCCCTCCAGTACAAAAAGAACAGAGGTGGTTCTTTTCTTATAACAGGAAGGTAAATAGTGCTACTGGACCCACCTAAAAGTAACCTGAAGAGACTTGGTTTGCAAGGGTGACCATTAAAGACCGTTAGACCCACCTTCTACATCTATAATGGATTTTGGACCTCCTTTCTCCAATTTTCTTAAATATAGTCTAAAGATGCCAATTTAGTCTTTAATGCAATTTAACTTGTGCCATCTAAGCCTGTAATATAAGACAGAAATTCAGAATTCGTGGATGTGACCAACCACAGTGAATCTAAAACTGTCAGGCTACTGAGGTTGCTTCAGGAAAGCTGAATAGACAGAGGACAGTTAGTTCTTACCTCTAAGACACACTTGCTCAAAGTGTGAACACAAGTATCTTTTTAACAACTATTTTTTGGAAGAATAATGAATGAGCTTGTTAGGATACATTTGAGATCAACAAAGTGCAAGATTAATTCTGTTGGATATAATTTCTCTACTAAAGATCACTCTAAAACCTAATAAATTTGAAACAAACACAATTAGGACATTGAAGAAATTTAACTACAGCATCCCTATCTCCTGTTCTGTAAAAATCTATCCACAGTGCTTCAATGCTATAATGCAATTAAATCTTGTTTGAGCTAGGATTAAAATTTGTCAGACTAGGATAGCACCGAAGGAAAGCAGAACAACATTTTTGTGCCACACTTAGCTCTTACTTCTGTAAAAAAGATTTTTACACATAAATTGTACCCAGCACCTCCACAACTTGCGCTCTCATATTTTTTGAAGTATGTACTAGAATCATGACTTAAAGCTCCAAAATTCCTGGCTGTAAGCATCTAGTGTTGAAACTGCTTTCAGAATAAAGTATTGCAGAAGTGCTTCCACTTCCTGGAGCAGTCTGCCATCGCTGCTAACCCCATCTGGAATGATGTTTTCTGACAAGTGGGCTATGCTCACCTCTGAAGAATGCAACATTGCAGCTGATGGAGACTTTTTAAACTAATCACCTGAGAAATGTACCTCTTTAGAACTTTTGGGCAATGCTTGTTATTTCCCAACACCTCTTAGAAAATATTTCAAAAGGAACTATTTTGCCCTACACTGTCTTATTATTCTCTTTGTACAGAAGACCTCTCAAAAACAATCCAAGTGCCTTCCTTTTATATTATGTCAGTGGAGAAGGTTTTTTGAGCATTTGGGGGGCCCATGAGGTGCGTGAATAGATCTTTTAACCTAGCACCAAGAGGTAAAAAAGAGAAAGTAAGCTCTCCTGTAATTCCTCTTTATGCAAGTCTCAACAATATAATATATGTGGTTTTAGGGAAGACCAAAATTCCTTCTGTGCCACTTCAGGCCCATATTAGATTTAAAAGGCAAATTAGCTTTTTTTTTTTTTTAAGATTAAACAAAAACATTAAACATATTTTCATCACATAATGAAGTGCAAGATCTTTTTCACACCATATGTTTGACTTGCTACTTACTGCAGAGAACATGCAACGTATAACCGGATAAACACATTTCATTCTACAAACTGGTCTGATGAGCTAAACCTGCACTAGGAGGTATCAGACAGTCTTAATGAAACTCAGAAGTATTATTTCATTGACATTCACTCAGCATTTATTGCATGACAATTCAGCTGCAAATCTATTTGGAAGTGTTAGCTCAAAACCCACAGACTTCTAAGAAACAGCATCATTGGATCTCTCTCATGTTTCTCTAAAGACACTTATCACATCTGTCTCTAATAGCTGTAAATCACAAACCAGTAGTTTTCCTCCACATGGTTTCACACAGATGGATTTTTTTTAAAGGAATCACATGTTGCACTGTTGAGTATGACTGAAAGATGACAGAAACCTAGCAACTGAAGCACAGGTTGTTACAGCAAGCCATCTTGCTTTGTGTCCTCAGGTCTGGTAGCTTTACTCACACTGGGATCTCAAGCTCTATTATTAACCCAGAAAACTACCTTAAAGCTGCGCTGCCTTTGCAACAAGAGTTTAATTAAAGTTTTATACATGTAATGTTTACCCTTTTAAACTCCTGTTCATAAAAATAAGCCCCCACATAACCCTCTTTCTTAGATAACCTCCACAAAATGAGAAGCCAAAAGGAGCTTCAGTATTAGGGAGCAGGTTCTGTGGGATCTGAGGTTGAGGGGCTCTTAGATGAAAGAAAAAACTGAGAAAACATTTTCCCTCACACTACCTCTGAATAAACCAAGTTGATGCTGAAATGCAGAGCTGTTTTGGGGAAACAAACTTCGGGGTTTATTTTATAATAAATACAACAGGGCACACATTCAAGAAAATAGAGCATAATTATTTATTTGTTTTGGTAAAACTATCCTCTATTGTAATTCATCTGGAGTTGAGACAGAACGTAAGCAGAGGAAAGAGACCTTTAAAAGATCTATCCTACACATGCACACTTTCATATCACTAAATACATGCAAGTGCATGCAAGTAAATCATGACCTATCTTTACTTTGAAAAAAGAAACACCATGACCAAATGCTGAAAAAATATCAACCAATTGTAACAAAAATGTCAATGTGTAATAGATGTTGCAGAAATTAAAAAAACAAAAACCAGCCAAACAAAAAAAACCCAACCCATTTACATGCAAACAGAAATACTTGACTTTGCACTGTATAGCCAGTATTAATTATGAGCCCAGTAGGACTTTCATGGCAATTTTTTGGAGGATCATATAAATATGTTTGTGCTCGGTTGGTTAGAGCATGGTGCTAATAATGCCAAGATCACAGGTTCGATCCCCATATGGACCATTCACTTAGGAGCTGGACTCAATGATTTTCCTGGGTCCCTTCCAACTCAGGCTATTCTATGATTCTGTATCAAAATCACAGTAAATCCAAAACATGTCTGTCAGTTTGCACAGGAAGACAGTCAAGCTGTCACTGATTGTGAGGAAGCTCAGAAGAAAACAAAAGAACAATATCAAAAAACAAAATCAGGAAACACAGAGAAGAGTAAGAAAAAACAGGTTCACACAGGCAAAGAGCACTCACAGACAATATAAAGCTGAATTGAAAACTAGTGAAGTCAGACATGCAAAAATTAGTCCTTTCTCACTGCCACAGAGGGCTTGTAGAAGAAAGCATTACATTTTATCAGAATGACTTGAAAAAAAGGGCACACTTCAGTCATACAAATCTCTTTTAAAGTCCCTTCTCACTGATATGTTAGGCTTATGCCCAGACGGAAGTCTGAGGTGACACAAGTAGAAGTGCAGGGAATACTTTGAGATCTTTTTCAATCTATTTTCATTGAAGAAAGAAGTCCATATTTCATGTATATTTCATATATACATAAGCAAGAACTGAGCAGTAAACTGTGCTTGATTTAACCCCACAGACCCACATTCTTAATGTTTTTTGCTATTTTGCTTCCTTGCTGTTAGGTTGCATGATTAGCACACAATGCTCTGTAGGCCGAAAACCAAGTTTGCAAAGATCTTTTGAAATATTTAACATATACTAGTACTATGTAAACAGTAATAATAATTCAGAGGCCTTTTCCTACTCTGCATTTCGAATGTATTTATTATGAGCTAAACAAATAATGCAGGATTGTAGCACTCTGCCTCCACATTTCTCATCTTCCTCTTCCAATTTACCAGAGCAATGACGAAATGAGGGGGTTTTGCTCCAAGCCTTTAACTCTTGCAGCACAGATTCTCATACTGCGTAGCTCTCTGAACTAGAGGATTCATCTTTTGCACAGGAGCAGAATCTCATTTCCTTAATCAATTTAGAGACGATCAGAAGCCTGCCCAGTGACCCACATTGCTCGAGAAACTGCACCAGCAGCAGAGGCTAGAGAGGCAGCTGCTTTCAGGCCAGCAACAGCATGCTCAGCATGAACAGACTGTACTAAGATTTTTCTCCCACACACAAAACCAAACTGTTCCTGTGCCCCCTTTGTGCTGACGGAGCCTGTCTCTCAGTCGATGAGCAAGTCACTATTTAGAAAATTATTTCTCAACCTATTTTGGAAATCCACAATCACGTACAATTGGCAGCACTGGCGAGTATTCAGCAGTGATTTCAAAGGTTCTTTGTCCTGGGGAGGAGACAGGACCATTCAGCAGCACGCCGGCAGAACTGCTGAGTACACAGCTGGAGCGTACGTGGGGGAAGGGAAGCCGTGTGTGATTCTGCAATTATATCTGTTAAATGCATACAGATTTGAAGAACGATCACTTGGCATTTCTACTATTTTGCAAGTGAAAACTTTCAACACATTTGCCAGAAGTATTTGGCTGTTTTTTCTTGTAAAAGGATAGATCAGTGCAGAGAAACATTAAACCACATGGGCATGCTACATAATTGGTTATTTCAGCCCCTCGCAGCACAAACGATTTGCAGTAACATGCTCTGATCTCCTTACTAGTTAACAGTCCAGTCCAAGACAAATACATCAAGAAAAGATAGACAGAAAAAAGCTGTGGACAAGATTAACCACACAAGCTTGGCTTTTTCACGATGCTCACGTTTTTTTTCTATTGCCCAGCTGCTAGATATTCAAGAGAAAACAAGGTGTGCTGTAACCACTGCTACAACAGGACACAGGAGCACAAGTCCAGTAAGAACCCTTTCTGTTTGGATCTTCACAGGGCTCTTACTTGTACTACAAAAAAATGTCACTTTGATGCCCTGTTTGCATTCCATTTTCAACAACAATGAGGAGGATGGAGGTCTCTGGTTTCTATGACAACCCAGATGGGCCACAATACAAGATACTTACAAATGTTCAACTGCGGGGATGCCAGATCAAATTAAGCTCGAGTTTACATTACTTCATAGAAACTAAAATAAAAGAAAAAACCCAAACAAAACACGAATGTCAAAGGAAGGATGACATTTCCTTGGTACATTCCAAAAGATTTCTGAAAGTAGGTGGTAAGAAGGGAAGGATTTTTCCCTTTGAAAAGAAATAATATTGTCAACACAAGCAAATTGAAACCCTCATTTACATGAGTAAATGTTTTCATTAAAACTAGACTGCTGGAAAATTACCATCAGACATTAAAAGCAAAAAACAGATTCCAAAACATGATTTTATCAATTTACTTAACTCATTATGAACTGGCAAATTTGTAATCCATGTTTTGTAGAGTTTGTTTAATGCCACAACTTGCATTTTGTGATATGGTTCAAGTTTTTGTTTACCCTGATCTGGTTTTTTCTGACATTTTGCAAAAGACATTCAGATGTAGAAAATACCCCATATTTTACTTCAGGAAATTAAATTAATAACAGGGAGGTACTTTAGTTAACATTAACAGAACTACAAAAGCATTTAATATGTGCTCTTAGTAATTTAACTGGCCTGTTATTACATAGGTGAGGTGATCTTCTCAAAGGCACTGATTTCCTCAACGTCCTGGGAAGGCAACTGTAGTAGGCCAGCCAGTTTACACAACAAGAGTAAAATACCTTCTGAAGAAACACCTATAAAAGCTTTTTATAAGATTTTTCAGACGTGACATATTTGAATAGGTTTCCCAAAACAAATCAAGTTAAAGAATTTCTTAATAAATGTGTATTTTTAAGCACATTATTTTGAAAAATCTTCTGCTACAAGTTAAGGTATTGTCTTTCTATTTAGTCACTGCCCTATACCAAGTTACACTCCATTCTCTCTTCCAACTTAATCACCAGGTAGTTAATAACATTCATTCAATATGTGATAACCAGCAAGGCTCACATTACAACAGATAACCACCGACTTTTAGAAGCTTATGTTCTCTGGGGAGAGGAGAGGGAAGAGAGAAAGGCTTAACAGCTGTGCCTAGTCAAAATAATCCAAAATTAGAGGGACTGTAACATTTAAAATTGGAACACAGAACCTTAAAATCTGGGTCTGTGCAGCTGTTGTAACACTTTATTTAAAACTGCAGACTCTCCCTTCATAAATCGTTCGCCTCTGCAGCACTGCTACCCAGCACTATTTACAGAAGGACTCCAGTCTGCCTTGCAAGTGCCACCTCATCACTCGGGAGCGCCTGGCGCTGCCAGCTGAGAACAAGCACCCCTCACACGGCCGGCCGAGCCGCCTGCTGCTGCCTGAGCCTCTCCTCCTGCTCAACACCCGAGCCAGGACCCCGGGATCGTGGAGCCAGAGAGCATGGGGCTCTGAGACACCCAGCTCAGCACCTGCCCATCACCTGCTCCTCAGCAAGCCTCTTCCAGCCCGAGCCTTCCCGTTCGGAGCCGTGTCCCCTGAACGCAGGACAGCCTGATGCCCCAAGGGCTCTCCCTGCTGCTGACAGGAGCACGGCTGGCACGGCAGGCTGAGGCTGAAGAAAAGCTGCCTGTCCTGCTGTGTTCCCTGTGTTCCCCGACTCGTGCAATGGCAAGCGGAGCCAGGGAGACACACTGCGGTGATGCTAACAGCATCTCAGGAAAGAGTGATTCGGGGATTTGCAAGGAGCTCCTGCAGAATGACCGGAGTGCCTCAGTACTACACGGTGAAGAGCTGAGGGCCGAAATTACACATCTATTATAAAAATGAAAATACCTGGCAACTCTGCACAGCTAGTGAAAATTAGCTGCAAATGACACATTAGGATGCAGAAATGTGACTAAGGACACGGAGAGGCTTGGTTAGCCTTAAACTCGGACTACACTGCCTAAACTTCAGATATACAGCTGGGGCTGTGCTCCCACATCATACATAACTGCTACCTGTGTTTCACATAGAAAGCAAAAGACAAGGAACAGCATAATGAAAAAGAGAACTTGTAAAGTGCTAATGCTTACTGAAATTTTAACAGTTTAACAAGAAGAGCAAAATGGACTGGAAGTAAGTAGGAAGGAGCTTACAACCTTTAAGTTGTATGGGATGGTAGTATTGCAATGAAAAATCTGCTTGATGTCATACACTTGAAGTTACTTTAATCACAATTTAGTGTAAGTATCAAGAGACTAGGACAAATAATCAGGCAAGTGGGCTCCTCCCACGAAGTCTACTGCTAATCACATCCTGCACACATTTCAAAGCATGACATTCTACTCTGCAGTGATACTGCACAGATTAAAGATGTGTTTGCAAGTTGCACAGCATCTGCTATTGCACTGGGTTGTCCAACTATAAATTTCACACAAGCACAACAGCATAACTGATTAATAACCCCTATAAGGAATTTGTACCTAGGATGGTGTTCAACTCTTCTAATACTGTAATTAAAAAATAATCTCTTGCACCATCAACAGCACAAACATACTGAGTAATGCTCAGCATGTGCCCTGTCTTCATCAATTCCAGACAGTTTAGACTACTTTACACACCTAAGTACTTTTGCTGGTGTATTTTCCTCAAAAATACAGTACTAAACACTGCCTGTTGTTTTCTGCTTTTGTACTTTTTCCAAAACTACTTATACAATGTATGTACACACTAAAAAAAATGTTCTCCAAAACTTTCCTCTACAAATGTTTCTGTATTAATTTTCAATTAATTAGGGTCAGAATTTTTACAGTAAGAAATCTGAATAGTGAAATTCTGGCAGTAAAAAACTGAAAATAAATTTTAAAAAAGCACTGAAAATAAACTCATGCTGTTCAAACTAGTGGCTGCTCCATGCATCTTGAAGAATTTGCACTCCAGGATGTTTGCACTGTAAGACTAAAAATTTACTTTAACAGAACATGGAAGTTAATAACAGAAACTCTGACCTCAAGAGCTGGTCTTCAAAGAAATTACCTATTTAATGCACGAGTAGGTCCTTCACATTAACCCCATCCCTCCCTCAAAAAACAAAACAAAGTGCTACCTTTTGCTTTTTTTTAAAAAATGAGCTGAAATTGCTACAGAACAAAAAACTCCAAAACCTCACAAATTTACCTTAGAGAGAATTAAAAATAGTGGATACTGCAAAAAAACAAACCATACTAAACCCAAAAATAAGCAAGACGCATCTCTTCTACTGCACTTTTTCTCATGGCCAAACGACCACAATAGCTAACAAACCATTTAGTTGCTAATTCTGTTTTATAAAACTTTCTTCCTCTTGGAAGATACTGAGAAAATTCCACTTGCAACGGAGATTCGACCTTCGCTTTCGAAAATGATAACAAGCCGGAGAAACCAGAAGCTTACAACCAGTTCCATCCGTCACTGCAAAGGCGCAGGCTCCAGGACACCGTTCCGCGTCCCCGAGGCCGCAGAAGCTCCGTCCCGCCCCGGCGGGAGCTCCGCGGGCGCCGGAGCCGGGAGGGCACGGCCGCCATCTAGCGGGGACCGCTGCGCCTTCCCTCCCTCCCTCCCTCCCTCCCGCGGCTCTCGGCAGGCACCAGCGGAGGTGAAAATTTGCAGCAATATAAAAGGCACACCGCCACTGTTGAACTTAAAATTCCACGAGGTTTTTCCGATCTCAAACCGCACCTAAAGCTGTCTGCAGTGAAACTGAAGCACAACTGTTACGCTGTAAAGTTTTCATTCACGCTCATCTCCTAACAAATCTGTTCTAGGTTTAACTCCACAGTCAGCACTAAACCTCTCTTGTGTGACATTATTTACTCCTAATGCACATTATGGCGTTTGCATAGGCTCTAACAGAAGAGCGAACAAGACTTTTGAGACTTCCATTGCCAATCCCATTCCAGCTGCTCTGCACTGCTCCAGTGGTTCATGGCAGCTGGAAAAAGTCAGGGGGAGGAGCAGCCACCCCACCAAGACATGGGCCCCTTCTGCTAGATGTGGCACAGCTGGCACATGAGCTTGGGCAGTGCTCACTGCCAGGCACAACCAAAGCTGAACTTTACATCCACTCTCAGACTTATCCACCCTCATGGCCAATGGAGGTACAGCCAAGCAGGTGTCCAGCAAAAGGCTTTCAGGGTCCTCCAACTTAGAGCAAAGGCTGGTCCAGTTTCATCTGTCCTCAAATGAGAAGAACGTAACTAAAACAAACACACACATATATGTAAGAAATGTGAATAAATTAGTATTACAAGAAACCTGGCTCTGCATTTCTGTGAGTTATGGCAAACTATGAGTTATAAAATCACTGGATATTCTGAGTTGGAAGGGACCCGCAAGGATCATTGAGTCCAACTCTTAAGTGAATGGCCTGTACGGGGATCAGCCCTGCAATCCCAGCATTATCGGCCCCTGCTCTAACCTGCATTACATATAAGGATGGATACCTGATGTATGCCAAGGTGCTTGAAAACAAATACTAATTTCCACATGCTCCTAACAGCAATCTGCCTGGCCACATCCATGCACACACAAGGTTTCACACTCAAAAGCAGCAGACGCCTCTACTGCTGGCCTGACAGCCAGCACTCTAACAAGCACTGCTCAGAGATGTGTGCCAGTGCCAGCTGTCCAAAGGAACTCCAGGCCTCTCCAGCATCACACTTTAATGTTTCAGATCTTGAGATAGTAAGCCCCTTCAACATGCAAAGCCGCAAAGCAGAAGTTGAGAAAAAGGTTGTTCTACAAAATACATGGCCCTAAGGAACGTGTGGTGAACTCTAAGGCAAGGAATGCTCACTCACTGCTATTTGTGTTTCTGTTCAGTTCTAACATTTTATTATTGAGCATGGACACAAACCATTCCATCTGTAAGGGTGACAATTTTTTGGTTTTTGCCTTATAAATGAATTAGCATAGATTGCACGAGGGTATTTCTTCAATATCAGACACAAAACACAATCCCAATACAAAAGAAAAAAGACTCACCCAGTCAGCATTTAAGTTGGCAGGTCAAATCCATATATTTGACTGTCCTGCATAAAACCACAGCTCTAATCTGGTGTTTCTACTCAAAATAGGAGGAGGTTCTAGGAAATCCAATGCGCATTCACACATTACTTTAAAAATAGCTGTACTTCTGGCAAACACACCAACAAATTGCTTTTGTTACTTCTACCACTATTCCATTAACTCCATCAAGACAGAGCCATGCTGAGAGCTAATGAAAGCCCCTTGTTTCAAACGTTCCTGTAATCCACTTGCACAAGGATGGAAAGTATCATATTTATTATGGTAGCCAGTAGCAAAATCTGTTGTTGCTTGGTGGGTTTTTTCTTAGTTTTCTTTCATAAATAACTGCCAGATTAAATACACATGAATATTTTCTAAAAAAAATCATCATTGACAAAAATACCACAACTGAAATTACATGGACACACAACAGAAGACAGGTGTTGGAAATTTCACTTGCTTCTCATGTATTTTGATGATGTCCCACACACCATATGTCGCTGTGTGTGGAGGCTGAGGCACCGCCCTCCTCTGTCCCAGCAGCTCTGTGGGAGCAGCAGCCCAAGGGGCTGACGGGTCAGCAGAAACTCCAGCATTGCAAAGAACAAGAATTAACTTTTCTTAACTCCATAATTCTGAGGTTAATCTACTGCTCCCAAACTTTATAAATAAAACAGTTAAATGTATCCAGGCACTTAGGAAAAACTTCTCCTTTCCTGTGTCCTGATGTTTTTGCACTGTTTGCAGGGGAAAAAACACAACTGTCAGTACAATTGTTTCATATACTAGAGACTTTAATCCTAACTAGGTCTTCTGTCTGTTTACATTATTAAGCAAAAATAAGCCTTTAAAAGTTGGAAGAACTGAGTTAGACTGATATTGGTGAATGCCAAAAAGATTGAAAACATCAACCTTTTTATCCTTCAATTTAGGTTTCAACATGTAAAGAGGAATATGCTACAAAAAATTCAAGATAAAATTAGAATCCTGTGAAAAGGAAGTTTAAATAAGGAAAGTGCAAGGATGAACTTAGCTAAAAATAACAATGTAGTAATTAAGAAAACTTATCAGAACACATAGAATCAAACAGAAATGTAATCATTTTTTCTGTTTCATCTCGATAAGAACACGTCTCTACTTAAAAGAGAAGCACCTTTCTAAAAAAGTGTGGAAGCAGAAAGAACAGAGGTTTTAAAAATGAGAAAGCCAGATGTTGAACAGAGCACTCTACTAAATTGTTTTCCGGGATACTGTTGGAAATCACTGATTGAAGAGCCTTACTCCGACAATCTTGTTTCAGGAAGCTACCGTTTTTGTTCCAGTACGTTACTGACTTTCTGAGGTGTTATTAATAATTAAACTTTTCTTTTAAAATTACTCATTAATATTAACTTTGTCTACAGTCTTCCTGGAACTTAATACTTTTAAGGAAAATAAAACAGTAAAAATACACTAACCACAACAGTTAAATAAAAGAATGCATTTAATTTGAGAAAGAATCTACTTCCTGTAAATTCACTTTCCACAATTCATCCTCAGCTATACAGCAATAAAGCTGTACAAAAGATGTTTTTAGCCTTCACTTTTTACACCTAGGAGAAATGGAAAAGTAATGGCAATTTACCAACCCAATCTCCTTCCCTACTGTTGCTTCCTCTAGACTAATAGAGAGATTAAGAAAGCAAAAACTGCAGTTCAAACCGCTGTATATAAGCCTCAAACCTAAAAGGACAGCAAAGTCATGTGTCACCACTTGCACGTGAACTGTGGGGAATGACCATTACTGAATTGGATCCAAATGCATTGTACAAGAAAAGTCAGTCTAGCTCCTGGAGCTACTGAGTTTCAACTTACTTAATTCTTACTTTTCTAAACGTTTTTCCTATTACCTGTGCAGCAGAGCTCCACACTGTGGAACCAAATGCTTCATCCTGGCTAATACATACAGATGACCATGCTGGGGCAACCTCCATACACTACACTTAGGGAGAGCTAACACCAAATATTTACAACACCTGGAGTCACATCCGTCCAAATCTGCCTGAGGGAAGTCCTGAAGAGAAAGAATGCCTGAAATCACATCTTTTCTGCACACTTAGGCATCTACCCACATTACTCAGCAATGCTTGGCTGCACGTGTCCTTGTGGTTGCAGAACTTGCCCAAAAAGTGACAGATGACATTCATTTCCCCTTTCAGCTTAAGATAATATAAAAGTACATCTCTTTTCCCCAAGAGCTTTCTAAGCCAAGGACACTTCTTATCTCCCCTTCTCTGCCTCAATGTAGAAAAAGAACCCAAAATTTAGAGGGGTAGAATGAGAAGGGAAGAGGAAGTATAAAGCAGAGGGATTTCTCCTGAGAGAGAATGCTGCACAAGCACCAGCATCTGTTTGTTTTAATTTTGTGTTTGATATCACCAGATACCATACCTATGAAGTACTCCCATATAGTCTGGCTTATGGGGACTCCCCTCCCCCTTCTACTCCACTGCACATAAACTATAAAAATCCATCTTCTACATTCATTCAGTCACTGCCACATCTCCTGCCTTGGAGTGAACAAAGCTCTGCAAGACATCCTGGAGGCATAGTCCTACCCAGACTCTACCAAGAATCACACACAAGGGCTTCTGTCAGGTTTCAATTTAGTGGGAGGACAGTCTTAAAGCTCTACCTGAAAAAAACTACATGTTACCTACAGGTTCTATCTGCTTCACTTGAAGAATTAATTAAGTCAATGTTATTCCTCAGTCTTCTTTGGATTAATTTATTAACTTCTGTATCAAATAGTTCTGGCATTTTTATTTTACTTTATTCTTGAAACACTGTATACAAAGCAATGAAAAATTGCATACAGGATGTACTGAAGAGAACTCTTAGAAATTCTTTAACATCACAACTCAGAAATTCTGATCTGCAAAACTCTACCAACTATAAGCAGAAAACAACTGTGTTGCAACATGCAAAGCATTAAATTGTTTAAAGCTGTTCAAATAAGTCTCAGAGCCTTTTTCCTTAAAAACATTTTCTACCCCCAGTTGCCTCAGAAAAAATTAAAATTAGGTTGTTATTAGTGGATAACTACACCTTAAGACTACAAATATTTTTCCTTGTTTCTTACAGAGAGGAAAAAATGCTACAAAAGATGACAGCTTCCAGCAAATAAGCATTGTCAGATGAGTCCAATGGGTTTTCTTATTTGCATTTTGCCTGTAACAGAGTTACTGAGAACTCTCACGTAACACACGCCACTAACTGCTGTTTCCTCCCTCCAAAAACCTTCTTTCCAAAGCAGAAAGCCAAAGTATAAGCAGTAGCTTTAAGAAGAACATACTAGAAAACTATGAGGCCTGTCTGTACAGGATGGCTAACCAGCCATGACAATTCTCTCTGCCACTCAAACTGAGGAGGAGCAGCTGCTCTCCCTCCTCAATCTGTACCAAATTCTGAAATAATTCAACAGACATTTCTTCTTCTGAAATGTCTCTCATATCCATTAATATTTTTTTAAACCTCTTCTAAAAGTACCTTGTCAAGTCCTTTTTCACATTGAAGTGAACTCCATACAGCATAAACAGAATCAACTTAAATCAGCTACAGAATTCCCAATCCCATATGTGGACTAGGAAAAATGCAAATGTTGCCTTTTGATAATTTAAAGTACATTTATTGCATGTTTTGGATTCTGAAACACACTGCACTAAGACACAGTTGCAGCAGAAATGACTGCAATTCTCCAAACAAGGATAATGAATGTTTGTATTTGTGCAGATGCTCTATGTAACTCCAGGTAGACAATGTGAAGGCAGTAAGAACACCAACTGAATGCACGACAGCAGGACACCTTCCTTTTCTTCATCTCTAATAACCTGCAGGTGTCCAGCCTGCTTCTCACGGAGATGACAAATTACAATAATATAGCTCAGTCCAAGGCACTGGTAAAAGTTACAAGACTTGCCAGAACAATGTATCTGTATCAAAAGCACATCTTCACTGTGACAGGATCCCAGTTAAAGCTACAAAAGAATAGGGAGAGTAAGCAATAATTCAAAATTAAACTTCCAGAAATATAACAGAGGCCAGTATGACCTATTTGAAAGTCAGCTCCTAGAGAGAATAATGTTTTGAAAGCTTAGGCCTATCAGAGAATATCAACATTTTCTGAAGTTTGAGATATTGTTGTTGATACATCAACACAATATTCTTTTTTTTTAAATACCCGGTTTTGAAGTTCTCCACATGGTACCAGCTATGTCCTTGATGATTACAAATTAATATGGTTTCTTTGTGAGCACATTATGACAGACACATTGTATTGTCTGAGGGCTAGCAATTTTTCATTTAAAATCGTTGGCTTTTGCTTTAACTCCTTAAATATACAGAGAGAAACCACTTCACATGTTTTTTAAAGCCTTCTAAAGCATTTCTGGAGTGTCAGCATTCTCATTTGCCACTAGAAGCTCTTTCTGATGAGCTCAGGACTTCGGCTTCAAATCAAGTTACATCAGAATGACATCAGCTGAATATTAATCAGGGTAGATGCACAAACAGGTGTGACAAAACCATGCTGTGACTAAAACGTGAAATTCTAATTCATATCAACTCCCCCAAAGACTATCCATTTAAGTCTATCCAAAAAAAAAAAACAAAACCAGAAGAGCCTATCGAACATATTGAAATGACAGAAGTTTTCACTAAAAAAGTCACGCCCTGTAGAATCATCCTCTTGAAAAATCAAAGCAAAATGTAAACTATGAGGTTAGCATAATTCCAGTATGGAGAATTACACATTCACTTCTGGGTGCTGATGGCAAGGCTGTGGTTACATGCTGCTATTAGACACTGCTATATTACTGAAAAGTTCAGCCTGGTTGCTACTAATTTCTCCAGCTCTGCTGTTTCTGCTGTGGCTGGAATGAAACACACAGGTGACACAGAGAAGGGAAGGAGGTAATCTACCAACCAACAGAATAGCAACAAGGTACAGCAACCTACAATGTTGCAGCAAAAGCACAATACTGTTGACCTTTGCTTTTAACATACCTCTCTCTCCAGGTATGCAGATAAAGAAGTGAACATCCAGTGACACTGGATGGATAAAGCAGTGACATTATGAACAAAACAGATCGTGTGGACAAAGAGTGACCTGGGCAATGCTGTTGCCCTCTGTGACTCCTAGACACAAAGATCTGTATGATCTATACATTATCAGATGAGTTAAATTAAAATCTAAGGGTTCATTTTATTCCTTAAGGCGCACAGGAAAGTTTGTGAACTTTGATTTTAATTTTTTCCTTTGAACAGAAATATCTTCATTTAAACAGCTGAGTTTTAATCTTTTCTGAGTTTGTATTTCTTTTTAACTTTATAGAAAAAAAGCTGTTTTGAACTGGCGTGTATCTATAAGACAATGCAACAAACAGTCCCTAAAATGTTTACCTATATTTTTTCTGATTCAGATCAATATAATTTTAAAGTAAAAACAATACTAAACATACATTTATTCAAATCATGCACATATAGACTAGTATGTTCAAAAATTATTATTTCATGCTACTAGACATTATTGTTTTAATCTCCAACTATAATTTGTGGCAAAAAGAATATTAATACTGTACCAGAACACTACACATGTTAAAGAAGATCAGTACAAATATACTGAATGTGTTGTGTATTTGAGGGGAATAGAAGTTTATCAAGGATTGATTTGCATTTAAAACAGATGTTTAGATGGTCTTCTAAACAGAGAAGGACCATCTGATAAGACAAAACTGAACTGTTTTTCGTAAACATGTCCTTCAAGATTTTCTTCAGCTGCTTTTTACTTATAGATTAAGATAGAAAACATTTTCGTCATTATTGGTTTTCAGCTCTTTATGAAGCAATTATAAACCAAAATCAACTGAATACACATAAATGAGGAAATATGCTCTTTACCTGCAGAAGGGACTACTACTGTCATAATTCAATTTAACACATTTTCATGAGGCAGTTCATTTGAGTTCTTTAGGATGTCAGAAACAACTTTGTACTGTTTAATATTATCTTTATTAAAATTAGATTTATTCAAATCGAAGCAGGGCATGACATTGATTTGCAATAATTTTAAGTAGGTGCATTTTAAAATAAAAGGAGATATTTAAATGAACAATCTTTTTTTCTTGGCTTTTTTTTTTAATTATCAACTGCTAACTACTCGTCATTGAACACTATACATTTATTTATAGGATGAAGCAGGCTAATAACTAATAAAGCAAAGTAATACTGCTGGCAATATTCAGGCCTTTATATAATGTTTACAAGCATAGTTAATCTTCACAATAACCCTGTAATGTTGGTAGGGAGTAAAGTATTCATTATTCTTTAACTTCACATATGGGAAAACTGAAACAGAGAGATTAATTTAGAAACAAAAATCAAGTATAGGTTCCCCAAATGCAGTGTCAAGGCCTAAGCAAAAAAAGACTAATTTTAAAGGCACTAAAATCAATAAAAGCAGATGGGGCTCTGAGCCAGTGAAAACAAGTTTTCTCCAGGAGTATGACTTTAGACATTTGGGCAAACATTTTTATTACATTATAATATTGTATTATTATTACTATTATATTTTTGAATTTTATTACATTCTTTTCTGTAATTAATGAAATGAGTGTCCAGTTCTGTAGCATGGTTGGCCAGGTCCTGTTACAGTGTCTAGGCTGTTATCTTACCTACATTTTTCTAATAATTAATTACAACTAGGAATGCATGTTATTTCTGGAGATATAGAAATACAGAGAGGCCTTTATTTAATACTATGAAGAATAAAGAATTGTACAGTGTGTCAATACCACCTTTGTCAGAATTACAGCATCCAAAGCACCAGCCTGGGACCATTTTTGCTTTGGTTTTAACAGGAAGCAGGACAAAGCTGGCTCCAGACTTACACAAGCAGGATACCTTCCTGCATGGATTTCTATAGCACAGAAGTAGAAAGACTACCATTGCCTCCTTTGGCTACCCTGATTATTCACCACAGGAAAATGGTATATGCTAAGCCATATTAGCTCAAGGTAAATAACTTCCTAGCAGGACATTGGTCCTCTTAATTTGTCTTCATTTCACTTTGGGGCACGGCATTTTTTTCTAATAACCAGTGAACAAACTTTTTCTCAGCTGCAATCTTACAGATCTGTTTTGATTTTTTGGAACACAACCTGACCTTGCTTTGGGTCAGCACTCTCACTACGACTTTGGTTTATTCCATCCCCCACAAACAAAAAGTTTGTTAAAATAATTACAGAAGGAACACTTCTTTGTGTGTGCTGAGGGAGGAGCGGCGAAAGGAAATCTATTGCAACACGCAGCTGACTTAAGTGAGCACACGGAAATGAAAAATACGTGTACTCGCCCAGAGCTGGCCTGGCCTTTGTTTCTGGGCTGGAACAGATTCCTGCCAGGGACATTAAAATCCAACGAGGAAAGAGGTGCAGTAGCAGAAAGATGACACAAGGTGGTGGTCACTGAAGCACGGAGGAGAGGAAAGGAAGCAGAAAGCCTGGCTGGGGAACGCCATAAAATGGGGATGTTGGCTCCAACCGTGCTATCTGTCTATCGGGCAGGGGATGCTCTAATGGAAAGCACTTCCTTTGAATCTAAGCCAAAAACTTAAAAGCATCAGCACAGCTGCCTGCATTGTGTTACTTTAGATTTCAAAAGGGGAGGAAAAAATCCAGAACTACCCCCTGGCTCAGTTCACAAGCTCCACCAGTTTTCTCTGGTTGTGCCTGGAAACTCCAACAAACACACAAGCTAGCTAAGCAGACACATACACACAAATGTGTGTGAATACTCCCCAGAGAGTATCCCTTTGGAAAAGGGCATGTGTTGTACACCTGGAATTCCAAACACTAACTGCCAGCTTAAAACTTCAGAAAAATTATGTGGGTCAAAATGCCTTAAAATAAAAGCAGGGAAACTAAAGCACCAAGGTTTACCAGAAAGGCTTTTACCAAGTAAAAAAGGTTTATAGAAACCAGAAAATAAGCCAAGAAAACATACAGAATAGGAAGGAAAAATGTAAAAAATAACCCATTTCGTTACTGGTGTTTTTGAAGAGGTTACTAGAGGCAAACACGTAACCTTCAAAGGGAAAACTCACCCCTCACAAACCGTAGGAGGAAGCATCATTTATGACAGGTGAAATGAAAGATGGAAATAAGGAGACACAAGAGGAAATGTGAACAGAAAATAGCAGAGCTACACCAGCAATACCAATGCATTCCCAAAATGCATCAAAGCAGGAAGCCACGAACCTGATGGGCTGCTGAGGAATCAATGGACAGCTAAGGTCAAAAATTTGCAAAGAAATCAAAACTATGTCTTTGTGACAGGTCTTCTTCACAGAAGATGAATATATGCCTGTAACGTCATTTCTCATATATCTTGATATGGTAAGGGAGATGCCAAAGAGATGATGTTGTAATCAATATGATAAAATTACATGAGAAATAGGCACTGAGAATATACATATAAAATACCATGAACGTATGAAGGAATTTAATATGAAGGACTTGAGAAAGTGACAGAAATAGACATTTTATATACACTACCAGACTAAAATGTAAATACTATAACTATATTAACAGATGCAAAAACAAATCTAGAAATTACAGTTTAACCATCTTTTCTTCAGTGTAAGTCATTTTGCTTAGCTCAGACAAGCCAGTCAGCAATGACATAGCAAAATCCATCAATAAATATATTTGACATTGAAAAACTGGAATGTTTCTTTGGGAATCTCAATTTTTGCACGATGTGAAAAATTATTTTTTAAAAAAGCAAAGATGTAATATCCAAATGATACAGCACTATATGAATTAGCAGTAGGCCTAGGATCCTGAGTATGTACTCTCCTAATTCTGATCTCAGAAACAACCAAAGTGTAATTAATTCAGTAACAGACAACACAAATAAATAAGGTTTAGAAAGATTTTCATATGAATTAGACTTACATAATTGATTCAGATGAAGTTGAGTGAATAAATGCTACAGAAAAAACAAAGTCCTCTTAGCCCTTTTAAAAAGTGAACAGCAAAGGAACATTGAAAAATATCTATGCAAATAATTTTTGGAAAATAGGAAATAATTTTGTTTAATAACTTTTAGAACTCATAGCCACAAGGTAGTGTGGTGAAGATCTTGCATTCCTTTATTTAGGTATGGGCATTGTTATGTAAAGAAAAGACTCCTTCTACCCTTTTATTTCCCATTTGTCCCCAAAAGACAGAAAGTCTAATTTTTCTCAAGGGTTAAGCTACCAAATCAATTGTGATTTCATAGTACATTTTGAAAGCAAGAAAGCTAATTACATTATCTCAGTATATAAAAATATTTTACCTGCCTCCTTGTCAGAAGTACTCCAAAGAGCAGATCAGGTCAAGATGAAATGCAACACTCCAAACTGCTTAGCTGTATATCAGCCTGGTTAGAATAATCTTACCATGAAACAATTCCAAATGTAAAAAACTGAGTTTTTAGAAAGATTTCTGAAGCTTGCCAGAATTTCAGAGCAAAGGAGCTGGGGCTACTGGCTAGGTAAGAGGCTGGAGAGGAATGACCTTTCCATGAAATCAAATTGGTTGGTAAAACTTCTGCATATGAGTGGTGAAACAAGCTACTTGGGCTCTGTGCCTTTGTGTGTTATGCAGACACCTAGGCAGAAATCACCTCCAAGTGGAATGAATGAATGCCTGCCATTATAGTTCCCCCATGGGACTTATAAATGGAATTGCCCTGGTGCTTAGAAAGGTACTTTTAAGGTATTACCACTGCATGTGCTTAAAATGTCAATTAAAAATAAGGAAAAAAGCAAAACATGAAACAGGATGGGAACTGTTACAGACCGACTTTCACATGCAGCAAAGATTTGTGTGGTGTTCAATCTTACCTAACATTATCATTTCAGATGGCATTCAGGACATGTAAACAAGCCCTACTACTCCAACAGGTTTGACTCATACAAAAATGCAATAACAAACTGCTAAAGAGAGCTTCTTTATATGAAAGTACTACACCATCCAAAATTATTTAAAACACTGAAAATTTAGTTTGCTCAATTTATTTAATTTCTTTAGAATGCAAAAAATTTGCATTGCTTTAAAAACAAAATGCTTAACATGCATATACAACCAATCAGCACTGGTCTGTGATGTGTTAGAGCCCAGCTATCAGCCTGCCCCATTATAAACAGGCTGCCAATCCAGGCAGCAGCAGCAGCAGCAGCTGTCTCTCATCATTCTGCTTTCTCCCTCCATTTCTATTAGATTTCTAACACAATGCAGAAAATTTCTGCATATTTTCTCCACACTCTGCAATAGGTGTGACAAGCACAAATACGTTTGCTTTTAAGATTATTCACAATGAACACAATTCTCCACTAAACTGTTACTGTTTACCTGATTTGTATATGTGTACACACTAACTGGGCCCGCACATTTGCATTGTTTGCTATAAATTAAATGTTTAGTATTGTAATTCAGCTGTCTTTAGAGAAACAACTGAACTGCCTGTGCTACAAGACACAGGTAAATAATATATACACATCTGGACACTGAAGCCTGCAGCAACAATCACAAGATGGTCCAGTCTGTGTCTAGATCATGCAAGCAACACAAACTATGCAACTCAGTGAAGTACTTCTTCAAATACCAACATACTGAAAAGCATACTTGGAAGTCTGCCAGCTCATTTTTAAACTACATATGAAATAAAAATCAAAATTATGCACAGAAATGCCATTAAAATACTTTATAATAAATACCATTCTGGAGTGATGAAGGGTGGCTCTCAGAGTACAATTCTTAATACAAAAAATATAAGATGTGATCTCTGGTTTTACATTTTCTTGCATTAAGTCTTTACACTGTTTCCACTTGAACACTTACTTTCTGTCCTTAGAAGTATTTTCTCTTGACTATAGAAAAATTACTTTGTCAGACAAGTATTATTTTTATCTCATCCTCTTGACAAAATTGTATATTCAGATACCACTACATCAGACTATATTCTTATAAGTTTTATTTTTAAAACAGAGTACACAAATGAAAACTTTCTTGAAGGGCTGTTAATGACTATAATGCTCCAAGTAATTGGGGATGCAGTCACAATTCTTCTACACACTCTTTGGCCAAAAAGTTCAAAGTCCAGTTGGGTTTAGTGGCTATTTCAGTAAAGGCACATTATTTCATTTCAATACACACATTGTTATTACACAGCCTTTATTTCAGAATTTTCAGTGTGCTCAATTAAAAGACTACATTTCCTACTGCATATTTCCTCTAAAATAAACATGCACAATGCACCTTCTGGTGTTTAAAAGTCAAGAAAGCTGGAAGAAGATGCTCTCAGCAAAAGACACCAGAACAAAGACACTGATCAGGGTTAATCTATGTCTTCCTTCTTTTAGAGCAACACAGGACAGAGCTGTTTGCTTCGGACTTTTGCAGGCAGGATCCTACAACTAGAGACAAAACAGTGTTGTACCAATTAAAAACCCCAAAAAAATCCCAAGACCCAGCTACCTGTGCTCTTACATCAATCTTAAGAAGATCATGCTGAACTAAAATTTTCAGTAGCTGCCAAAATTTTACCATGACTGCAGTATCAATATAGGTGACACAGACAAGTAAAGAAATAATGAGCAGAACTTTTCACTTGTTCTTCAATTTTTGTCAGTATTAAAAAGTATAGATTCCTATTCCTGCCCGGGTTCTTACTGATACATAGAACCTCATTACTAATCTTTGCAAGCATAATACAAATTCTGAGGTTATACCTGTTTAAACCCATTGTATAGCACTGAAACACAAACAACATACTGGTTGGTTACTTTTCATCAACTTGGGCTCCAGCAGAAACCATCTCATAATCCTCATTCCTACTTCTATTATATTTTAATCTTCTGCAGATGAAAACTGGAGGCCACTTAGTCCCAAGTTTTGTCACTATCAACTTTTAAGACATTTGAAGTACTTGATTAGCTGAGATGCTGCAAGATGTAACTGCTGCTGGTAATGTCTTAAATGATTCTTGCCATTTTTGCACAAGAGTATCTGTCTAGGCACTTAAAGGGAGCTGGTAAGATGAGCAGCATACAGTTTATAGATACAGCAACAGAAGTTACAGAAGGAGGCATAATAAACAGGAAAGATTTTTTTTTTAAATAAAATCCAGCTCAGCTCCATAAAAGTGGCTGAGGATTGTGCTGTTAAATGGGACTTGAAGGTGGCCAATCTAAGCACTTCTACAGGTGAGTCCTGGGAGGTCACAGGATGCATAGATGGTAACATGGAAGATGACATGGAAGCAACTGCCAAAGAAGTGACAGATGGATGTGTGGGAACATTAAAGAAGTGGAGCGAGTGGGGGAGAGACAGGAAACTCATCGAGGAACATAAGTAAGGAAGGGCAGAATTATATAGAACTTTGAAAGTACTGAAAAGAGCTCAAATCTGATGCAAATATGGGTGGTGAACAGTAGGGGGAATGCAAAAATAAGAGTGACAATTAAATCAGCAAGCAGGAAGCATTATTTTAACAGCTACATGTTAGGAAGTGAAAAAGTCTCTATTCCTTCTGTCATAATAGACATGTCTAGAACAGAGCTGAAGATAGTGCACTGGGTAAGAGAAGGCATGAAATAAAGCTTGCTCATAGGGATTAAAAAAAAAAAACAAAAAACCAGCATGTCTTAAGATGCTAAGAAAGCAAGCACCAGATTTATACCTGACCTAGATGACTACAACCAATGGAATGAACATGCTAAAAAAAAAAAAAGTCTAAAAATTGCACACCTGAATAACATAAAACTGAAGACTGTATTGTCTGTAGCAGAAAAAGAAAACTAAGAATTAGAGACAGAAAGAGGACAAGAGATGAAACTTTGACCCCACTGAAATAAATATGGAAATGTACATCAGTTTCACTGCTGTCTGGATTTAAAAAAATCAGATAATCCTGGCCATTTTTCAGCTGATGACATGGTATCTGACAAACACTGTGTGAATAACTGCCTAATACTGGAAAATGGACCTGGAGATATCATGGAGAAGCAGCAGAAAATATAGTTTCTTAACATATTCATATTAGTAAGATCTCATTATATAACTGGGGAAGAGTCAAGAGATTATAAAAGGAGCTAATTTTTTTTTGCCTTGTATCATCTGAATACCAAACCTCAGATATTTTTCACTATTTACATTCTAATTTTAAAAAGGACTACTCATTCTAATTAACTCATTTTACCAATGTTTCAAAACAAACAATCGTTTGTACTGTATTCGTACCAGTGCAATAAAAGACTCAACACTGAAAAATTTTGCAAAATGTTTGCTCCATATTCTTTTCCCAAGAACTGTAGAGCCTGGCTATAGTTTTATACTCCATTACACCTGCTGCAATTTTTAGAAAATAATTTCAAAGTTAAATAAAGACAAATTTTCCACAATGGTCCAAATGACTACAGTCTTTTTTCCATTTGTGCAATGTGAGTAGATACTTGAAAGTCTGCACCTTCATGGAAGTCAGCAAGTCCTAACTTTGGAGATTTATTCCATTATCCCTCTCAAATATGACATGGACAAACCCAGGCTGACTGCAAATTAAGTGTATTTGAGAAATAACTAAGGCCTACAAAAAGCAAGAGTAACAATTTGTTCCACAATTAAAAAAAAAAAACAAAAAAACAAAACAACACTATTAAAAGCAGTTATGTTTAGACAACAGTTCCTGTGTTTGCAACACACATATCAGAATCAATAAAGCTGATCAGAAACTACATTTTTTTACACAATAGGATGCAACAGAAAAGTCGGCAAAAAACTTAGCAAATAATGTTATTACATTAATTGCCTGGTTTAACTGCTCTTAGAGATGTTGCTAATGGTGTGTTTCCAGGATTTTGCTTTTACTTTCACTTTTACATAGGGACTAAAGACCTAAGCTACACACCTGTTTTTCATTCCCAATATTCTACGACAATTTTTCACCAATTCAGTGAGTATTCAGCCCAAAGAGCACTTCAAGAACTGGCTCTATTTTCTGGCTAACACCTTTCCAAAAGTGTCTGAGTCTCATTTTTGGATAGGGGAAAATTGACAGAAGGACCAGTAAAAGTGCTTAAGAACACACTCACTTCCACTATAGACCTGCATTTTCACATTAATGAGAGACATACACTACAAGTCATGCCTGACATGATCATTAACAATAATAATATTTAAATACTCATAAAGTTCTGTCATTGGTGTACTGATTAAAAGCATTATGAACACTGTCACCTTTATTCTGTTTGGCATCTTTAAGAGTTAACTATCAATAGTGGTCAGAATGACTGCAGGGAATGCTGCCCTGAAGGCTGCTTTGCACAGGCTGTCCATGGTTGGAGCATGTTTCTGGGTTCTCCTCTGGACTGTGTCCGTTTCAAGAGCTGTAATTTCAGTTTCTCTGACAACAGAGGTAAATTTTTCATTTAAAAGATGAAAGGCAGCTTAGAGTTCAATTATTTTATTTCTTAGTGATATTCAGAAAATACAAGTTTTCCTTGGCATGCTTGATTCTGCACCAATTCAAGTGAACAGAAAATGTATTTACTGATGAGAATAAAATCTGGGGAGGTGCTGGAATATGCTACACATTGTACCAAATAATTAGCAATACACAAAGATAAACTCTTTGATACGTTAATTGTATAATGTAAATATTCTGGTCCATTTGGCAGATCAGACTTTTTGTAAGTTATGAAAGTTAAATAAAAAATTTGCAAACTTTTATTGTTAAATACTGCTGAATTCATCCACACAGAATTTATTCAATAAAATTTATGAATTTCTGCTTCATTTCAAGAAATTCAAACAAACATTTAAAGTTACTGTTCAATAACTTTGATCTATGTTTTTAATCTTACTTTACTCAATCTGCTTTAAAAAGCAGGAAAATATTTGTTTAGACCTTTTTCTTGATCCAGAATTTCTCCTCATAAATTGAAATTAAGACTACCATTTTTAACAACAAAATAGCCTGTCCTTCTGTAAAATTAGCTAAGTAGTATAGAAAGGTATCCTTAGAATTGATCAGAAGTGAATATTCAATCATAACCAATGACATGAGGGCAAGAGAGAGAGCATAAAACAACAGTGCTTATGGCATCTAACTCCCCTGCAAATATTGTGACACGTGTAGTGTATTTAGCACTCCCATTATATGCATCAACAGGTAAACAGGTCAGGCTTTCAATAAAAAAAAATTTGAGTATCATTTTCTGTGACATTTTTATTCTGATGTTCATGAGTGGTCTCGAGTACACTGAAATTTCCTGAACAAGCAATGTAAATTGATGTGCAAGTTAGCCTTTCCAAGCACTGCACCTATTAACCTACTACTTTTCTAAATTTAGTTCATTAAAAAAAAAAAATCAGTCAATAGAACAGAGGATAATTCTGTTCCAGAACCACACCTGTTCACAATCTGATGTCATTGTAAACACCAACTTACTACATTGATTTTGAGATATGATACAGGACTGAACTGGCCCTCAACATTGAACCTGTTCCTTCCCTCACTGACAGGGCAGCAACCTGCAGCAGAAATACCTTGGCTACTTTAGGGCAGAGCCCTATCTGCAGAGCTGCCACCCACTCATTCTTTTTCTGTCCTTCCAACACAAAGCAAATAACTAAAATCCACTGCCATCTAAAAGCTTCTCCCAGAGCAAAGCAAAGCCATCATTGAAGAGAAACAGACAAACCAAAACCAAAGAACCAGTGGAGGACATGAAAATCTCAAATTTTTTTCCTGAAGAAGCTCAAAACTTTCTAAATAAGATTAAGTAAATATGTCAGAGAAAAGATCACCAGCAGTAGATCAGCCTATATTTTCTTCCCTTCCACATTTCATTTTATAGCAAAATGAAGCATGAAAGTATGTTCCAGATTCACATGTGAAATTACTGAACATTAAGACCTTGTCCTAAATAGGTGTTTATATTTGTAGGCTCGTCTACACAGATGGTTCTCCACCTACACACATCTAGACGGTGTCCAGACACTATGGCATTATACCAAACCAATGAGATTATAACAGAATTTGCCCTTCCTTGTGTATGAGCAGCCAAGTAGCTTATAATAGTATTTTGTCCCTATTGCATATGAGACAACTTAATACTTCAAAGGACCACACAAACATTAACAAATTGATCTGGAAAGCCTTTTTTAAGTTAGTCTACAGAAGTAAATTCTACAAAGTAGAAATTTTACATTCTACAACTTACATGTGGAACAATTTTTGCGCTTTCATTTCATGCACTAGAGAATAAAATCTTTATTTTATGTGACTTCCAGCATAATTACTTCTAAATGAATTAGTTAAAGCAAGTAAGAAAACAGCAGAACCAGGCAAACTAAGCCTATATCACAATATATTGCTTTTTACCATTTGCATCCTTCTTCTTATGGCTGTAAATGAGCTCTCTCCTCTCCACATGTGGATCTGTCAAGGCATCTAAGTTTCAGGAGAATATATCTACAAACACTGCCACACATTTTCCCAGGTTTGACATAGTATTAAATACACACAATAAAAAGTGCCAAAATATTAATTTCGAAAGAAAACTACCCACTTTCAAAAATCAGCAGTTTTTTGTTCCAGGTGGAATATGAATATTTATATTTAAAAGGGATGATGCCAGAAGCAAACATTCCAAACAGGATTACTGATGTGAGCATTTCACTTCAGCATCCTGAAGGACATTCCTCTAATAATTTTCCTAGCCCTCAGAACTATAAATTGCAGATTAGGTGGTTACGTGTGAGGAAAACAATGAAAAATTAATCTCTCTTAGAACCATAAAATGTGCATTTAATGATTTATATCAGGCCATTTAATAATTGAATTTGCAGTAAATCAAGGGAACTGGCCAAGTTTGAGTTTGTTGCTACCAGCTTTAAACCTGTTTCCATCTTTGCCATACATTAACAAAGCTTTCTTGCTGGGCACTGAGGTTCAGGCCAGCATAAACTTACCACTACGGCACGGACTGAAACCCATTTCAAACCTGAGATCAATTGCTCAAGGATAGATTGATTGTGACAACCTTTAATGCATTATACTTGAAGACAAGAAGCTGAGAAACATTACATCCTACCCAAATCTCCACCAAAAAAAGTTTACCTCAAGACATTTTTTCTATCTAGATTATGCCTTATTTAAATTCAGCAGAAAGTAAAACTAGTTTGCTAGTCTTTGATCAGCCTTCTTTGAACTATCACCCTGTTTCAAGGAGCTTCAACCAAGTTGCAATTCCCCCAGTTTAATACTAATGCACCTTTGTTTGCAAAATCTGTGCTGTTAAAATGTTGCATTTTATAATGCTTAAATTTACAATTAGCTTAGAATTGTTTTTAACTGCTTTTGTTGGGAGAGGAGCAGGGGTCCTGCAGAAGCTCTCTCTTTCTTCCCTTCCATAATTCACTATTTAAATACTTCACTTGTACAAACATTACTGTCTAGTGAAAAAGCTCTTATTGCCTTGCACACATTTTCCCTTGGAAGACCAGAATATACCTGAAAGTTTTTCCACATATGATTTTCCACATATAAAGGATTTAAAAAAAATACAATCTTTAAAAAGACATGATTTTAGGAATTAGAAGACATAGCATTTACATATTGCTATAAGTATAGCTATATCGACAGCAATGTGCTTCCATGTCCGTGCCCATGTGTGTAGTATCAGATCACTTATATTCAATAGTAATGTAGCTCTTTGCATACTTTAGGTGGTTTGTAAACAGAAATTAATGTATCTTCAGCTACTAAGTCATTTGATGAAATACTCGAGCCATGTTTAATTGATCAAGGATCTGGCACAGAGAAGCAAAAGGCTTTTGTAAGTACATCCAGTGAATGACAGGAAAGTAGGAATTAGAATTCAGAGCAGTTCCTAACTTCCAGACTATGATTTTTTTTACCTACTCACTGAACAGAACGTGCTGCAAATGTGTTCTGCGAAGAGAGAATATGGTGAAATAGTAAGGGGAAAATACAGATGGTAGGCGACTTTTTCTCCTCCTCTTTTTTGTTTTAAACTTCATAATGAGAATGACCAAAACTGTAGCTCCCCCTTCCCCCTTATGAGTACCCTCTCAGTTCCTTCCTCCTTCCAAGCAACTGAAAATCATCCTCTGAGCAGCTGGGATGCTTTAGGGTGAACAACACAGATCAGCATATCATAAGTGTAATTAAATTTTAAACCAGCCTTTTAGGGGGCACTAGTTAAACAGAAAGCCCTTTGTATTTTTATCATTTCAAAAGCACTAGAAATCAAACTTTCAAATTTGATTATCCCTGGTCTGAAGGTTTTCCACATTACAGAGCATCCATGTGCCCTTTCTGCACAGCCACAGTGTGCCAACATGCCCTTTTTCACAGTATGAGGAGGCACCTCCTGCCTCTTTTTACTAAAACTCTTTTGACTCCTTCTCAGTCAACTGTGCAAAATGTGGAAGCATTCGCAGATGGGATGAAGACGCATGTAAGTTACAGGAAAACACTGCAGATCTTATGTTATTTATTGTGCATCCTTAAATACAGACTGACATCTGCCAGCTCACGGTTAAGCAAAATTCACATTTGAATCCATATTTCCAGTGAGCAACCTAGTAAAGAATTAAATTATGTCACATAACATATATATTTATGGAAGGTAATAGGACTCAGAATAAATGTTTACGTGCAAGGGCCAACCCTGTTAGAGCAGGACAGTCCCCATAGCCAGTGTCACACACAGGAACCAAAACAATCAACAGCCACAGCTGGCTCAGCATGAATGTGCAGGTAGTGCCACTATCAACACAGCAGAGACCAAAAGGAAAGGTTTGGTGGAAATCTGAAACAAGGCTAAAACTCACCCTTCAAGCTGGACAGAAGAAGGGCTTTAATTTCCACACCACCACATCCCTGAAGGTAAGCTAAGCACTTTGCATATTGATGCTGCAGTTTGCTAGTATGACTGGCATGCAGATTCAAGCTGATGTGAGCAGGGATACTCTTGCTATATCCCAGTTACTGTCTTCTCACAGGTAACAAAGTACCTACTATTTGCTGATAGGATTTCAGGCCCTAGCACAGCTTGCTTTTGTGTTTTATACAGCAAGTGGTATGTCCTTCCCAGTTTTAGAACTTCTTACCCTTCCAGATACACAATGGAAAGAAACTACAAAAAGCCATTAAAATCTATCACAATGCAATGACTACAATGTTATTCAAAAGTCGTTGATTAAAAAGATGAGTAAAAAAAAATACCATCCAATATTTAATGGAGACTCTGCTGCAGCAGCTAAGGTGAGTTTCAAAGCATGATAAATTCAGTGAAAGTTGGGTGTGTGCATTTGTATAGAAGTTTGTATAGAAATAGGACTGTGAAAACTTCTGAGAACTAACAGGGGTAATTCTGCAATAAAAGTACACACCAAAAGAATGATTTTATTTCTCTCATTAAATTTCATTAAACACAAGCAGCATTGCTACAGTTTTTACTGATTTCCCAGCATTTGCATCTCATCTTCTTCTAGGATGGCATGCATCTGTATTTTAAGAGCACAAGTCAGTCCTTTAACAGTTACTTGTATGAGATTATTAGTTACCTGAGAGTTTTCAAATGCTTGAAATACTGAAGAACATTTCTAGGTTATTGAAGTTTTCATCTATTATTGTTTGTTCCTAAAGTAACAGCTTAAAAAGCTGACTAGTTATTACATACAATGGTAAGCTCTGCCTTTCTATAGTTACCTATTTTACCCGAAATCCCCAATTTCTGCAAGCTTTACTAGCATTCAGCATGACAGATTATGAAGCCACATGCTACCCCATCATCTTTCACTGTGTTTCTTGGAGGCTCTCTCTCTGTGTATAGCCTGCACAAGACTGTGTTCTGCAGTCAATTCACACACCTCACTGAACAGCAAGAGCACATATCTAGGCCCACAGCAGGGGGGTTAATTAACTGTGTAAGGAACAGAGCTGGCTCTAGAGTTATCTTTTACATGTATACAGAGAATAAACTGAGCTGACACTTAGGGGTAAATGCAGTAAGCTTTGCACTCCTCACGTTCTCGTAAAACAACACTAATTTTAAAAAATGAATACAAGTTTAGCAGCAGCTCTAGATAATACTTGAGTAAGAAAGATCCCATCTCAAACACTGACAATGGAACACTCAGTTTAAGACTCTTTTCAGATTGGAATAAGACCTTGCAGATGGACAAATGAAAACATTTATCTCCTTGTCATAGCACCTGTTCAGATCTACTGCATTTAATAAAGGTTGGATGCACAGGAGACAGGCATTGGTTGCTTACTTTCACATTAAGTTAGCAGACAATACAGTAACAAAAAACATTCACATACAGCACCCCTCCTTTTGGTGTTAGAGCCAGCAGAGCTGTAGCAATATTAATGCCGTGGAAAAGTTTTAGAAAAAAAACCATCAGTGTTTTCAAAACATCTTCCTAAAACACTGCAACGGAGGGGGCTTTGCATCCCAGGAAAATGAATTGTCAAATATACAAGTGAATGTATTAAGACTGATGGCACATGCACTGAGATCAGACAGGGATACTAAGTAATACAAATGGGAAAACAACTTACACTTCCATTCAAATAATGCAAGCCCAGTCAATCAATCCTTTTGGGAGAGTGGCATCACTCTGTATTCATGAAGTACGTATGTGCTTTGAGCAGGAGGTTGTAGTAGATGACCTCTGTAGCTCCCTTTGTACCTACAGATTTCAACTTACCCCATCAAAACACCAAATTTGGTATCAGCCCAGAATGAACATTAGAAAAATAAAACTTGCATTATATGCTCTTGAGTATACCCCAAGCCTAAACTTCTCCATCTTTTTCTCTTTCCTGTCTCATAACAATCTTATTTCTTACCACTGAGGCATAACTCACTTCCAAGAAGCATCCTACAGGAGTCTGTGCCTCCAGAGTCAAACTATGTGCTCTATTAACAGTGCACTTTGAGGAGGGTGAAATAGAACAAATATAAGCCCGGGTCAAAGGATGCAACAAAGCCTACCCCCACATAGGGAACATATCTGAGATGATCTAATTTGTGATATCTAGACTGTTTGACAATGGAAAGAGAATTTTCTTCAAGTTTCTTTTTTCATTGTAGTGGTTGTGGTAGCTTGGTAGGGTAGGAAGGAGCTTTTGGACTGTTTTTAAACACCATTATGTTAGTCTTTGTCATTTACAAGTCTTTCCTTGAGGACCTGGCTGCTGGTTTGTCCAGGAACATCCTGACTGCATCAGCACACAGCATGTTAGAAGTTTCACAGATGTCTTTCCTCCTTACCCCACACCCTGCAACCATTTAAAGTAACTATGACATGGAATTTGCAGGGGGCAGAGGAACAGAAAACTCAGAAGCTGCCCTGCTTGGAAAAAGCAGAAGACCTCTTCTAAGTGCCTGCCCCAAAAGGTAAATTTTAATTAAATCAGAATGCCTATAGTCTCATGCTTTAGCATTCTTTGAGTTTCTTGAGCCTTTTTTAAATGATCAAGGGATAAATATCCTAAGAATAACTGCAACATATTAATCTAAAATGATGCTTTACAACATTGGACTGAATTTACCATCTAGAATTCTTGATTCTGAAAATGGTTTTGGTAAGTCATAATTCTAGCTTTCTGTTAGACTTAGCTACACTTGGAAACATAAGTGCAGAAAAGCTGTCTTCCTGAGTAGCTCGATCACTACTTAAGTTTAAAGTCTTAAAAAAACACCAAAGCCATCTCCCCTGTGGTGGTTTGACCTTGGCTACACACCAGGTGCCCACCAAAGCTGCTCTGTCAATCCCTTGTCAGCTGGATGGGGGAGAGAGAAAATATAAAGATAGTGTCAGGAGTCAAAAAAAAGATCAGGGAGAGATCACTCACCAGTTACTGACATGTGTAAATTTGACTCAAATTAAAGAAATTAAATTTAATTTATTACCAATGAAATCAGAGAAAGATAATGAAAAGCAAAATCAAGGTTTAAAAACATTGTCCCTCCCACCCCTTCCTCCTTCCTGGACTTAATTTTATTCCTGATTCTCTATCTCCTTCTGCCTTGAGGAGCAGGGAGATGGGAATGGGGGTTATGGTCAGTCCCTTACATGTAGTTTTTGCTGCTCTTTCCTCCTCAGGGGAAGGACTCCTTCCCCTGCTCCAGTGCGGGGTCCCTTCCATAGGAGACAGTTCCACAAACTTCTCCTTCCCATGGGCTACAGTGCACCACAAACTGCTCAGAGTAGGACCCTTCCATGGGGTGCAATCCTTCAGGAATGCACTGCTCCAGCATAGCTTCCCTGTGGGGTCACAAGTTCTGACAGCAAATCTGCTCCAGCACAGGCTCCCTTCTCCTCAGGTACACATGTCCTGCCTGTGTACAGGACTTCTCCAGGATCCAGCCAGGGCTTCTCACAGGGTCACAGACTTCTTTCAGGCCTCCACTTGCTCTGATGTGGGCTTCTCCACAGGTGGATCTCTGCTCCACTGAATGCCTCCATGGGCTGCAGAGGCACAGCCTGACACACCATGGTCTGCACCAAGTACTTCAAGAGAATGCTTGCTCCAGCACCTGGGGCATCTTCTGCCCCTCCTTCTTCACTGACTTTGGTGTCTGCAGCACTATTTCTCTCACACATTCTCACTCCTCCCTTCTCTGGCTGCAATCTTCTTCTGCACAACAACTTTATTTTTTTCCTTCTTAAATGTGTTAACCCAGAAGCACTGCTACCATCACTGATGGATTCAGCCTCAGCCAATGGCAGGTCCATCTTGGAGCTGGTTGGAATAATTTCATTGGACATAGGGGAAGCTTCCAGCAGATGCTCAGAGAAAACACCCCTGTAGCCTCCCTGCTACTAAAACCTTGCCATGCAAAACCAATACAACCCAGATGTCCCAAACAAATAGCTTTACTGTTATTTAAGCTGAATCAATGCTGAAGAACTTAGAAGGGAAAAAACACCCTTGTTTCTATTCCAATTCACACATAAAAAACAACCCAACAATTTTTAACCAAATTCCAAGTACAGGACAAAATCTCAGTGTAGCTATGGCTGTGTAAGACCACTGAAAACAAAAGAACTGATAAAAAAGCTCACATCCTCCTTGGCAGAATTTACCAGCTTCCTCCTTTTTTATAACTGGGCAGCAGGCATGAGGATAGCCACAGTGGACCACCATTTAGGTCTGATTTTCTGTTGCCTATAAATTGTTTTATTCAAAGCCAGAGATTAAGCAATAAACAAGGACTTTGACTGCATTAGATTTCAGATACCTCATTGCTTCCTGCTTGAACCTACTACACATGATCTATATAAACTCTCAGGATTTGCAACATAAGCTCTCAAGCAGAATTTAAAAGTTCTGTCTCCAACTAATTCAGCTTGAAATTTGCTTAACAAAAATCATAATGCTGTAAGAAATCAGGTTGCTCTCTGCTGTCAGCTTCCAAAAAGTCTTCTCAGCTGTTCTTTGTATGTACAACTCAAGTTACAGGAATTCAGTTCTTCAAAGAACACTCAAGAACTACTTTAGATTTCTTTTTGTGCTTCAATTTCATACTTACAGTGTTAGGTAATACTGAAAATAGTATCAATTGTGACAAACAAAATGCAAAGCTTCAACAGAAATTTTCCATGTGCATCTGTAACAATCTCTATCCTCTATACTTCAGTTCCAGTCATTTGAGTGCACTGCCATTGTTGTGCCTGCTTCATGCATAGGGCTACTGTGTGGACCAGCTATTCCAGTAGGAGAAGCAAGAGAGACACAGCCTACCTTCCTTTTTTAGGAGCTGCAGGTACATTTATTGGATCTGCATCCCTGGAAAAGGGGACTACCAAGCCACAGATTGCATTCAAAGCTGTGGTTACACAGCTGTTTGGTCCAGGATAAATACAGTTGTCAAATGAAAACTGTTTCACCCTTTGTTTCAGTCCTTCCTTTCTGCCACTTCCCTTATGCCAAAAGCTGTGTTCATTCAGCTGCACAGAAACCAAGTGAGCAAAATGGATCATGCTCAAAAAATGGCACGTCTCAGAGATAGTCTCAGCCAGACAGCTTTTTGATTCGGTCACTGCACAGCAACATGAGCACTAGTTCCAGCACAGGAGAGGGGCAGAAGTCAGCAGCTAGACCAGGCAGGAGGACAGGTCACAGCTTTCACAACAGCTGTCCAGTTTGAAGCATAATCAAAGTGGCCATATAATCACAACCTACAAAATTATAAGGTATGGGATACTAACTCAGTTTTGCCTCTGAAATATAGTGAATTTGATGCCTTGGAAGCACAGCACTGGAACCACTGGCTCCAGAAGAAGACAACACAAAGAAGTACAATCTGACTTTCCTCATTTCTGCACAGTGCTTCAGTAACTCCACACAATGACTACAAAGTGTTATCATCAGCCCAACCACAAAATGTTCTTAAATAGATATTTCTCAGCAACCTGCTTACAGTCTTTCAAGGACCATTAGGAAAAGACAAAGAAAATAGCAATTTTTAAAAAGCAGTCTTGTGGGGTATTTTCTGTGTAAGTCAAGCATTTATTTTAAAAAGCAGGTACTTCTCTAGTCTGAGTTACCCAAGACCTGTTACAAAAATAAAAAGTGCAAAAAGCTTCTTAAAGAAATATTTATGTTCCATAATGGGCAACACAGACAGAGAATAACTCTTTCTATACCTTATATGCCACATATCAATTAAATGATTTATGGAAATGCACTCAGCCCTACCAAACAAAAGATTTCAAGAGAGTCTGCATTTTTAGGGCATGCGAGGTAACGGAATGCACTGTGGGAAAAAAGATACATTTAAGGATACTTTCTTATTACTTTGGTTTTTATAGAACTTAATTGGAGTCTCTACCAAAGCAGTTTAAATACAAACATTGAATTACCTGAAGCCTTATAGTAAGTGATGTTTATTTCTTATGATACTACATTTGCTACCCATCATCTTCACATATTTCTCAGCACACTGAGAGCACGGGCCTTTGGGGCCATTTCCCAGTTGTAAAACAACCACAGCATACAACAGTGCAAACCGGATATGCACAAGCTGCATCATCCTTTCAAGCGATGTATCCCTCCCTCCCTCCAAAGTCTCTCCTCTTTGCTGACTTCCAGAAATAGTAAGTGGGCTGCAAAAAGGGCTTCATCTCCAGTGAACAGGAATAATCCAAGCAGGAATGAGATAAACATGTGGCACAGTTGGGCAGCTTCCCTTAAAAGCAGGTATGAAAGTGGAAATGGACACTGGGAAACACTGAGCAAATAGAAACTAGACAGGCAACTGTTCTGAAGATCTGAGAGTGCATTTGGGTGTAACTGCTCCTGCAATCTGAACCCAAGCACCAGAGGCAAAACCTTCTCTTTTGGCATCAATCAGCACCTTATGTCAGGACTTCTTCAATAATGGAGAGGAAGCTACAGCCAGAGATACAAACGCTGCCCGCCGAATACCAATAAGGCAGACAAAGGAGAGTAGAGAGGATAGGCCGAGCTCCTACAAAACCTTCAAATCCAAGTACACATACCCCAATATCCAAACCCATTGATAAGAAAAAAGACCCAGTGGAGACACCAAGCTTAGTGCAAACTTTGTCCTCAGAGCTGGCTGCTAACAGGGTCTCTGCAGTTCTGCCTTCCTCACTTTTCAGTTCAAACACACTCCTGCCCCTGTTCTGGTCCAAGCTAATTGGATTCATCTTTCAGCCTGACACAGCAGTAATGCCACCAAATCTTAGTGTAGAGTTTACCAAGTGTGCCCAGCATTATTACAGCACCCAGCATTTCTGCATGCCCTTAGAATGTGATGCTGGTATTAGACACTGTTAGCAGAAAATGTAACTTTATAGAAATTTATACAATTAATTTTCAAAATATTAGGTGGGGAGGGAGGGGGCAAGGGATCTGTTTTCTGAGATTTACTGGCTATCCCAACCTGTTCAAGTGATCACAGACTCTTATACCCACTTTATCCTATGGGTTGTGGGTATAATTGTAATGAAAACTCCCAAACAAACAAGAAAATACCACTGCCACATGCCTCAAAGTGGGGTAGATTTTTAATCAACAACCGATTTCTCCTCTCATACAGAAGTTTATGAGACATTGTGCAACCAATAAGTCAAACCTTGCCTTTTCAAGGAAGGGACTTAAACTAAAAAGATCTTAACTCGATTTAATATGGGTTCATACATGTAACTAAAAAGAGAAAAACCTCTAGGACCATAAGCACTAAGATGAACATTTTGTCTCAGCATTTTCTAGTCCTAATCAGCATTTTGCAAGAGCTGATCATTAATATTTTAAAGGCAAATAAAGGATGTAATGAAATTTTGGAGACATCTGACCCACTAAAATATTTTTGAAAGCTAAGGCTCAAAATGACTGTATGTGTGTCAGTTAAGTGGGTCTCCTGCTAACTCAGGAGAGGTCAGAAGGGAAGCCAACTATCTGCTAAATGCCATAATACACATGGTGTTTAAAATACACTTTTCTGAATAGAGAAATTTAAAAGCTAGCAAAACAGACACCATTCAAGATAATTAAGTAGTGCCAGTGCTTTGAGAGCATACCCTGACTATTGTAGGGGATATACAAGCTTATTAAATACTAACTCTTATTCTAAAGGAATTTAGTTTAAAAGTGGCATTTTCATTCAAAACTAAAAAGCAGAACAAAAGTAATGCATAATTTCAAATTGGAAACTTTGTTCTTGAGCATGAGGACAGGAACTGTCTCTTGCTATACAAATGTAAACCCCAGCATATCATACATGGACTTAAATCTTCCACTGCCACATTGCAGTCCAAGGTGATTTTACCATAAACAAGTACACTACATTAATGTCCCATATGGTGCCACACCACTGCTGCAGGGTCATCCTACATAACACTGATTATTGCCTGCAATCTTAAAAGAAAAAGGAAGGTTTAGGGATACAGAACCTGACACATTTTTATACTACCATAATGCACCTTCCTATGGCAAATGATAAACACAATCCATTTGGCATTTACTACAAAGACACAACAAAACCATCAGCTGTATTTTTACCTGATTTATCCAGGAAAATGTATTGTAGAGCATCAGTAAGGTACACCCAGGTAGTACAGCTGTTTCCAAAAATGTTTGGCTATTTATTTCCTCTCTTCTAAGTACTCTGATTTTATGGCTAATATTACACCTAGCAACTTTGGGGACCACAAAAAAAAAAAAAATTGTGTTTGGAGATCCATCCAGCTGGCAAGATGGTCTGCCCAACAGACCATTTTGTTTGTCTGCTGTTAGTGAGACTGCTTGACTTCTTGCAGCACCCAGAGACATTTGCATTCTAGGTGTCAGTTTTTGAAGTTTTCTCTCTATAGCTCTCCATGTAAGTGGGATTTAAAGGCCTTCAGACCTTCAGGTTGCTAGTCTAAGAAGAATAGATGAAAAGCTGAAGATTAAAAATGGCATCATATCAATGCTTACTGAACTCTAGCTATAGGATTTATTAGATTTTAAAATCTGAATTGACACTTACTGAGAGCCTGACCCAATGCTCCTGTTAGCAGGAGATGCACATAGCTCTAAACAAAAGATTGCAGAGAATATTCAAGAATGCAAATTGATCTGCAAATCCATAATAAGTCCCACATTTCATAACTAAAAGCCCTCTCCAAAAGATCTTTCCATTAACAGAACAAAACTGAATTTGTAGTATCTGCATTTCTCATTTAACTAAATTGTATTTTGCTCAAAAATTAAGACCTTTGCAGAAGTTTCATTCTTGATTCTTGAAATTGGCAGAAACAAAGCTATGCAACTATTTGAATGCATTTAAAAGTAATTTGAGAGAAACTACTAAGTCTCTCGTCAGTTCTTTGTAACTGCTAGAAATTCCAAATCTATTTTGTGATAGTCATGTCTAAGTGAATATTTAGAGGAAATTAATATACTAACTTATTAATAAACTAAGTTTCCAAGTTTCAAACAGAGAACAGTACCTTTAGGCCACACAATTTAAATTGCCCAGCAGACAAATGTTAAGAGCTTAGTGTACTGGGATGCTGTAAACTGCTTTCCCCAAATTATTTACCTGGAGAATGGGATATGTCTGTTTCTTGAGATATATGACAAAATTTAGAATGAGTTGGAGAACCCAAGAACCTAATTTTGTCCAAGTTGATTGCTGAAGCATTTATTACTAGCCCAAAGGTGCATGTGGAGCTTTTGATGCTAGAAAGCTGCTGACAATCATGCACTTCCACAGCACTCTGGGCTGGCCACAACTCTAAAGAACCAACCGCTGCTCTGAAAAACTGCCATACTAGACTGAAAATGAAGCAATTTATAAAGAGAGTGAATGGATATGGAGCAAGACTCCACAGGCTTAAATACTGCCAAGTATTCAAATTTTCAGAAGTCTAAAATAAAAGGATAGTCACTCGCTGTTCTGGAGAACATCAGGCAGCTCTAAAGCATATTTCTCAAAAATTCACATCACGTATTATAGTTCCGATGTAATTTTTTTGTTTTCAAAGGAAAAATAAGATAAACAAGTTCTGCCTTCTACAAACAGTACAATCACTGAGGTTTTTCTCACTGAGTAAGGAAAAAACAGTCTCATTTCTCCTTGCTACACAGGGCAGTCTGAGTTTAACTCTTTAACACACTAACGGCCATTTACTATTGACACATTGCCAACATTTTACTGAGGAAACCTTGAGAAAGAAAGGGGAAGGGGGGAAAAAAAGGTAATTATAACATCTTAACTGTTTCTAACTTTGGAGGAAGTTCACAGGACAAAGAAGATATGCTCATCGGAACTCAAGGGCTTTTTCCCTGCTAGCTTTTAAAAGTCTGCTGTAAGAATACTTAAATTAAAAAGAGACAGAATAGAACAAGAATTCTTTTTCCTAGAACACATCAGATAAACTCTGTAGCAAAAAGAAGTAATGAACTGAAGCCTAATCTTCCTAGTAGTTTTTTATAGTCAGTAGAGTGAGAGCTGCCTTCACAAAGCCAACACAGAACGGTAAAAATTAGGTTCCCTTGTCTGAATTGCCTCCTGGTGGTGTCTCCACCACTCTACTGATCCCCCACATTTGGACTTCATTTCAGCAAAATTTCCATAGAATTCTGCAGTCATCATAGCCTAAATTAACTTGTTACATTACTATTGGTGGGGAAAGTTGAAGAAGACCCCTTGCACTTCACTACCATTTTTGACAAACTTAGGACAAAGGAGGAGATAATAAGAAGCTCAAAAAATAATGGACCTAATTCAAACAAAAACAAAACCACACCAAGAAAACTTGTATTTCATCTGGCCACCACCTATCTTACCTGACACTATGTCAGATGTCTCTGCTAACTTGCAATCTAACAGCAGGGGAAAAGTTGCTCTAAAGACACTATACACTTTCTGGAGTTTCTGAAGGTCAGAACAAGTATTTGAAAAGTTAACTCAAAAGTGAATAGAATACTGAAAGAAAGTGACTCTGTATAATGACCAGAAATAGGAGAATTCACATTGACTTGTATATTTGAAGCAAATAAAACACTCTTAATTCCATGAACAGAAAATGTATACCAGATTATCACCTCAGTGAATATCAAGATTTTCTAAGGATGAAGATTGCATTCTCTGCCTCCAACAGTGCCAATATAGAAAAGAAAGCACAGAGACTTCATGAAACTCTGTGAAGAACATTCTTACCTTTTAATACTTTAGGTTTGTTCACCCTTTAAGCCCTTCAAGACTATCACAGTCTCCTCAATAAAATGAGGAAAAAACTCCATAGTGAGAGTAATAAGGACAGACAACATTCAGTTAGAAAGTGAAACCTGAAAAAAATCTTTTTATAAAGTGTACATTCATTTGGCCCACTCACGCTTCCCTAATAGGTCATCTCTCTAAATCACTTCCAGAAATGTGTATTTCCTCTTTATTTGTCCACTACAAAGGATCCTTAGTCCACCTGTAAAAGCCAGTACAATTAACAGAAAGTAAATCCAAACTAGCACTATAGGAGCAATGCAACATGACCACATCCACCACAGTCCTTTTCGAACCTGTGTAGCAGGAGTTGAA
Source organism: Leptocoma aspasia (assembly GCA_013399835.1). NCBI lineage: Eukaryota > Metazoa > Chordata > Aves > Passeriformes > Nectariniidae > Leptocoma > Leptocoma aspasia. The sequence continues at coordinate 274,479 of VXAX01002657.1, forward strand.
CTGAGTGGTTCCTCAATACCTTATGAGGGTGTAACACATGATCCATATGTGGAAAAACACCACCTAACACTGTTTACCTGAGTCAGTCTTGTTCTTGGTGTAGTACCAACCAATAAGATAATATTTAATAATAAAAGTATTTTAGCCCATGGCTGTACTACAGTCAGTAACTCATAGCACAAATTACCCCACATTTGCTCCTTTTCTAATCATGTACAGGCAGAAGAGAACAAACAGCAGAGACCAGCCTGTATTCTAAACATTGGACACACTGTCTTTCTCTCTTCTCCCTTCCAAAATTCAACACACTTCAGAAAAGCTGGGGACCAAACAACTCCAGCAGCAATTAAAGATCCATAAGGCTCTGAAAAGCAGATCCCTGGATTTGATTCCTTTTCTAACTTGCAATAAATCAAAATACTGTTTCTGTGGCTGTGAGGTTGTTCCACTGAGGCATGCAGAACAGAGCAGAATGAACTACTTTAATCTCTTTTAACTTATAAAAATTCATTAGTAGATTTAATCCCTTTCCCCACTATCCAACTAAGAGGCATTTAAGGGTGCTATACAAAACAGCCTAAACCCCAGTCATCATCTAATGCTTCACTTGTCTTCCCTTCAAGTATAAAAGGGAAAAGGGAATAGTAGGCCTTGAAATAACTACTGATGTGTGAGGTTATCCAGCAAGTCAAAACATGCAGGAGCATCTAATAACCAACTCTCTCCATCAGTAGGGGATTTTCAAGGAAATACTGTAGTTTAATTGCCCATTTTCTATCGACAATGTTGATTTTCAAGCAGAGCAGGCTATTTTGGAGTTATGCCCTGGTTTATATGAAGATGAAAGATGTATCCAACTAGGTTCAATTAAAAAAGTTCTCCAGCTGCCTCCAAATCTGGCTTAAATACAGCATGAACTCAAAAAATAAAATCTGAGCCAGAAAACCAGTGGTGAGGGAAGAGTAGCAGGGGGGAGGTGTGGAGAGTTTTTCTTCTTTTTAATGACATTATGAAATGGTCACTTACATTTCCTAAACTGAGTTACTCCAGTGTTAATGTACATTAGATATGCAAAAATTAAGTTCACAAACCAACAATGAAGTCTAGGTGGAGTTACATTAAGAGAAGAATGGGAAATCCAAGTTACATGCCAGTATGGGTTTAATCATGATTTAAGCTTTATAAAAGGTCTGAGACAGCTTAGCAATATTTCAGTCATATACAAATGATTATAACATCAGTTTTGCAAGAGAATTTGGGGCAAAAGAGGCAGCAGGGAGAGATGCATCCACTCTGCATATCTACAATCATCTGTGCAACATCCAAAATTTGCTTCAGCCAGTATATCTTGAGAATATGGAAGATGATAACTTAATGAGAAGTCATTATATTCACATTTTCACACAATATTTGGATGCAAATTAAATAAATACCAAAGATGAAAATAGTACGCTTATGCAGATTTTTCAAATATTCACCTCTCAACAGGTGCTGTTCACACCGATCAGCAGGTTCAAAAGGATCTGACAATTCACTGAGGCAGTTAACTTAACTTCTCCTCATGTCTAGTCCAGATAGACCAGTATCATTTTGACAGGAAAAAATTACTGACTACTTCAAACTGTCTAAGAAGGATTATACAAACAGGTTTTTTTCATGTATTTTACAACTGCTTTATAAACAGTTGGCATAAATGCATTCTTGCAGTTACATGCAAATTAGCATATCTTTATCATTCATGCCACTTACTTAAAAAAGATCAATGTTTAGTAATATGTACAGTTCCAGATAAAAAACTGGAACTGAAATTAGGCATCACCTGCCTCAAGCTATTAGTAACTAAATGTTCATATGGCATATTTGCAGACTTGATCCATTACTGACAAAATAACTGGCATTTTAATACGCCCTCGATGAATCGTGGAGGAAGGAGGTATCAGAACCTCCAGACAAAACTGGCAGGAGTAAGTAGTGACTTTTTAATTTATTTCCAGATTTTTAGTTCTAAGTTGTGATGGTGTTCATCTGGTATACCTAACACACAGGCATACTTTGCCTACCTTCTTGTGCACAAGCATGAAGTGCTCTTTCCTGCCTGCTAACTGTACTCATTTTCCCTCCTGCTCTCTAGCTGTCTTGAGCTTGCTTTCCTCTCACCAGAACACTGCTGCTTCTCTTTACAGAACATGATGGAACATGTTTTGGGTACAATTTTCTGATAATGTGCTCAAAAAGCCTCCATAAAAATTCACCTTTACTATGACTGACAATTGTTCAAGAAGAACAGTCTCATAGGATGAATTTATGCACATTACCAATCTTCTCATTACTAAGTTATGGTACCTGTAATTAATATAGCAACAGTAATGCTTAAAAGCTATTCCTGACAGCTTTTGGAAACTTAAATAACAAGTTTCCTTTGTCAATCTAAACCACATGTTTACATTTAATCAACTATACAAAACCACGGTTAAATTACTCTGTCATTTTTTATATCTATTCCAAATAGCCTTTCTCATTACTTGCTAAGTAGTGGCAAGGTTAAAAGGAGTGTCACCCTGAACATAAAGGACTTAGAATAACTTCATCCATCTCAATATGCTGTAAGCTCTAAATACAAGCAAAATTCACTAAATTTGCCTATTCATAATAATATACTTGCTTTTATAGTGTGCATTTTTTCTAATTATATTCCACAGTTTCAACTGCTCTTCACAATAAAGTATGTTAAAGATTTTCCTCTGTGAAAAAATAAAACCACAAATATCTCCATATAGCATATATATGCTGACAACTATTTTTGATTACTTTTTCCTGCATATATACAGTTCTTCAGAAATCTAAATAACAGAGGGATCCACTTAATTATTTCCATGTCAAGAGGAAATACATTAGAATACAAGTCTAGTTTTCACAACACTATTCTTAAAGATTCAATGAATTTCACTGCAACTACAGGAAGAGACATTTGCATTTTATTTTCAAATATAAGGGAAAGAGCCACGTGATTTCTTTCGTACATGCTTATCACCATCACCCTTTTATCATTGAGTCAAAAGACTATTTGTGTAAGCTTTCTTTCACATTTAAGACAGAATATTGCTCTAACTTTTCTAGGAGATTGTGATAAGGACACATTTAGAAATTCCTCTACATCTGACACAATATTGCTAAAAAAACCCACATTTTTTTGCTGCCCACATGACCTCCTCCCTATCTTCGAAATTAAGTACTATTATGATACATATTCAATCATGATATATCTGTAAGTGCATATTCTTTGTTTTTTAAATTAACTATGGAGGAAAAGAGGCAGAAGAAAAGGTACTACTTCAAGATGATGTCCCTCCCTCCTTTATGCTAGCCCTGCTCTACCTCAGCCTTTCACCAGTGTCACTGGTAACAATTTCCACCCCACCTTCCCAAAACAAACAAAAAAGAAGTATACACTAAAAACTTCCTCATGGAAAAATTTAAAAAATACATTCTTTAAGTTTTTGTATTGTAAAGAGTATATTTAACCCAGACAAAAGCTGTGTAGTGTGAAGTAATTGTGGGTAACATTCTACAAATCAGAATGCCAAGAGAAGACACTGTCGTAGAATAAAAAGCAAAGGAAAAAGTGCTAGACTTTGACTGTGACTTTCTTCCAAAGATGTGAAAACATAGAAAAAAACAGTGCTCCAAAGCAACAGAATTAATTCACATTTACAACCCAACCTTAGATTTGTCAACTACAACTGTTCTGAAAAAAGTTATTCTTGACTTCTCTTTATTGAAGAGGGGGGTTGGGAAAGAAAGAGGAAACCATTTTTAAAACCAATGCATTCAGAGTTTCCAGACTGCAGCTCTCACATTTATAGCTGAGGAGCAAGACTATTAAACTGAATTCCCCTTATTGCCCACAGATTAGAACAGAAGTAAGCATAGTTTACAGCCCTGAAAATAATACAAAGAGACTAGCAGAGGGAAATCTGCTAGTCTGAAGGATTCAAGCTTACAGCCCTTCAAATTCAAGTCATCTTCAAGTAAGTTTTTTCTCTTTTTGCAGTTTTCCTTTCAAGTGTTAACACACTCAGCATACATTGCTCCATCGTCTCCCAGGTGTAACAAATCAAAGCCTTTATGTTCACCTCTGACATTTTCAAAAAACATATGAATATATGATATACTTTAGGCTGTAACAGTTCAACCCTGCATCAGCTAACAATTTTTTTTAGGTTTAAACCTACACACTGTACAGCCCACTTGCTTTCTTTTTGTACTTTGCAGGATCTCCTCAATTTCACAAACTTCTGAACAGAACTGTCATTATTAATTCTCAGCAAGACACCTAAGCCACTATGAATCACTGCAGCAACTGGCAGCAAGTGTTGGCACTACTCTCACAATGCTTCAGAAACAGAGGGAAGTCCTAAAGCAGCTAAAAGCTTTTAGCTAAACCTACCGCTGACTTGGTTCTTGCACAAGTCTTCATCCAACTTCATTAAATAAGAGAGCAAAGAAAAAGCGTGCATTAGGGTGACATAACATTTCACAAGCCAAAAATATTTCATTATTCTGCCCCTCTAACACCAGCATCTCAGCTCCATGTCTCCAGGTAGGGACACCACACAGGCTGGAACTTTAGTTTCTCAAACTTCATTAAAAGCTTATTGAACAGTGACCATTATGCATCCTGTAACTGTCCACAGTGGAGCTGGGCCCTCAGAGTCTATTCACTGGATATCAGGCACCACAACTACTTGGCTCTAAACAAGAATACAGATTACACATGTTGTGCCCCTTCTTAACACAAGCACTGCACAATGTAAGCCACTATATTTACTGTCCAAAACTGCGTATTTCTCCATGCCATGTGAAAATTAAACTGCTGATTAATATTCTGCATAAAGCAACTGATAATAATGATCTTTCCTGAAGAGAAGTGAAAGTGAAAACAGAAAAAGGGCTTTGTTGTTGTCTCTAAGGTGCTGCTCAACTGCATTGCTAAGCCACAGATTTCTATACAACAGATTCCTGCAAATAAAGAGGGAGTGAGCACTTCTCTCTGCACAGGGAAGTTGTGGTTCTTTTCCCAGAACTTATATTTACCATGACCATTGCCTTTTAGCAGTCATACTACTTTAACAACATTATCATCTGGAACACTAGCAACTCTGCAGTCCAGTAGCAGAGATAACAAAATATTTCAACTTCAACAACCACAGAGAAGTTCACTGTTGTTCTGATAATCAAACCCACAAAAATACAAAGAAGTGAACTACTGTGACTTCATATGGGCTGTGTTCACTGTGTGGTAGAAGAAAAATCAAACTTATTTTTCAACATCTTTTGGAAACTTAACCCATGTTCATCCCATAAACAAGTATACTTCAGCACTTTGAGTTCAATAGAAAAAATAAAGCTTCACTTCTAGTGATGGGTAATTTAAAATACATGTTAGTATAGACAATTCCACAGCATAACTTTAGAGAGCTATAAATACACGCTTAAAAGTTATAGTAGGATGTACTTGTGTGCTTTCTTACATTCCACTCAGTGTCTCACTGCCTGTCCATGCTCATCACGTGAACTGGTAGTCAATACAGCTTGCTTCATGGCATCAAGACAAGCTCATTTTGAAATTACATGGGCATCCAGAGCTTACCAGAGAATCCTGAAACAGCTTGCTGTGAGACATAGCCGCATGCAGAGGCTCATGCTGGTTTTAAAGAATAAATCATCTTCAAGAGAGGCATGCTATCACATCAACAAAACCTCAGTTTTTGTTGAACTACTATTCTCATCAAAAAATAATTTTCCTTATTATCCTTACATGTTTCATCCTAGATTCACTGTTCCCCTATTAAAACACACTATGATTTTTTCAGTAAACAAAATTTCTAGATAAATGTTAATCACTGTCTGGCTATTTTCATAGGGATAGTAATACTCAAAACCAAACACATGCAGCTAATAACAGATGAATGGAGGTATCTAGTTGTGACATTCATGCATTTTACCAATGCTCTAAAATTTTTCCCTCTTCAAAGGTCTAATCTATTGATCTAATTTGGCTCCATTATTGACATATTAAGCAATACAATTATGGAACTGCTTAAGTAGGTTAGCTAGGGATGGGATGGTGTGGTGTATGAGGGGTTTGTGCATGTGTTGGTCTCTTATGTTTTTAAAAGAAATAGTGAGAATGAGTTTTGCAGATATCTCAAGATTAAGTATTTTTCTTCTTGCTATTCACAAGGCCCATGTTCAAGTTCAACCATCTTTCTATTAAGCACTCAGTTGTAATTATTACTCATACTTTAGAGCTGTCAAACAGAATTCCTACCAAATGGCAAGCATAAGACAATTGTGGTGTAATTTATCATGGTAAAAGCATCCAACTAATTTTCAAATTGTCTATTAAGTACCCATAACTGACATACATTTAGTTGGTCTTGACATTAAGAAAAATTCCAGCATACTCACCCATATACAGTGTGGACCTACTAAGTAAAAGCCTAAAGGTCTGCCTAAACCAGAATTTAGAAGAAGTTTCAAGATAACAATAAAGAAAGTGACAAAATTAATCCATTTTTCCATCTCCCTTAATATAAAATGTTAGTTTCAACACAAGAAAAATTGCTATAACTTCCACTGATTAAACTAGTTTCTTGCTTGATAGACTCACGATAACTCATCCTATCCTTTGTTGAGAAATCAAATAAAAATAAAAAATGTCTGGTTGCCCATGCTTATTCTTGCACTTAAAGATTTAGCAGCTCTCTTGGAAGCTGGGAAGCGACATCTTTAGAATGCAGTGTTAAAAATACATCTCTGTTTCCCTACCTGTTTCTCACTCAGAGCTGTGATTTTGGCTTGAAGTTCATGAAGTTGTTTCTTCAAATCAGCATTCTGATTAGAAAGAAAAAATATCTGTGAGAAAGATATTCCATTTGTTAACAAAGAGTAGTAGCAGGAAGGTGGGTTTTTTTGTTTGTTTTGTTCTTGCATAGTGTACTACAAATACAGCACCTCTGGATGTACAGCCAATAAAATTCAAATGGCTCAACAAAGCCTTTTTTAAGTCACTGAGTGCAACAATAATCAGAGGACCTTTGTAGCACTCACAGAGATAGCCCAGTTTGGAAAGAAGATTTCATTAAAACATCCATTAGTGCTTATCACATTATAAAGCACATTTGTACATTTCACAAGTTTACAAATTAAACAACAAATGTTTGTTAATATGTAATACAACAGTATCATACTGTATATAACAGTATGCTATGGTATGTTATCTAAAACATTCTCACCTATGCTACTTATGCAAAGGCATTTACACTTAACTGTGTAGAGTATCAAGCATATCTATTAAATCTTAATTGACACATATATCAATTGAAGGCAAAAATACATAAGTCCTCATTTCCATGTATGCTTATGCCTTAGACTGTACTAAAGAGAATTACATTTGCCTTGACACATCATTCATATCAGCACTTTGCTTACAGTAGCACTTTTCAAAGTTTCAGATTTTAAAGCCATAAGCAACACTAGAAAGATGCAGACAGAAAACAATTTTTACCAGAACTTTTTCTTTTTTACTGAAATAAAAAAAAATTAAAGAAACATCTGTCCTTAGTTTAAAACCTGTGAAGCTCTGCAGAAACGTGACAGGGAATCCAGTTTTCCCTAATTTTTGTCCTTTCCCACTTTTTTATTCTCATTTATGTTGTAAAGTTTTTATACTAGATTATACAGGTTTAGTCTGCTAAGCAGAAATATTAAAACATAAGACCAATATCATCACAGAAACTTCATGCATATTCCCTATTTTTATATTCCTCCAGTTTTGAAATGCATCTTGATCTCAGCTTGCAGATAGTCTCTGATTCCAGCAAAGCCAGATACTGACCAGTCATCCTCCCTTCTTCTAGATTCTACTTAACAATCTGGGATAGAAATGCATTAAGAGCATTGGAAACAGGGACCAGATTTACTTTTCCTGACTCTAGGAACTTTGCATGGCTGCTTGCAGCATGACCTCACTTTCAGCAAATATGAACTGAAAGGGAACTGCTCTGCTGACTAATTGTTAGCAGACCTGACCAGCGAATTTGAGCAGCAGATCTTACCCAAATCCCATCAGAATAACAATGTCCAAAAAACCAGATTTTCCAACACACCCTGCTTAACCCTCCCTGTCAGAGATTTAACTACCTGAGTGTTATTAAAAGCTGTCTTCTCACTTCAATGAGCTCAGAAAAAAAAAATGTACATTCAGAAAACTACAAGACATTTACTATTGTATGGGGATGGGAGCTCTTAACAGCAAGCCTCAAGTGAGCTGCCTTTATCCCTCTACTCATTTCAGACTGGTTTGAGAGCTCCACAGAACTCCCCCTCCAGCATCCAGGAGTGTACAAGAAAACCAGGGACCTTACACAGTCATTGGGAAAGGGATGACTTCTGCTGCCTATGCCGGGAGACCAGTTATCCAACTCCAGCAGCTCTGAAACTTCCCAAGGCCAAGTGTCCATTCTGTGGACACTACAGGCTGGTAAGACACCCAAGACAGGCAATCTGAACACAACCTTAAGCTATATTGTTTGGACAAAATTTCTTGGACAGAATATCCTCCCTCTTGTAGTGTGAACCTTCTGATACCCCAAAAAGGAAAAAAGTTCTTGCAAATAATGGCAGCTTTTATAGAGAGCAGCTTCCAATAGAATCGGGAACTTACTGCTCATCTGAACTGCACCATAGCCCAGAAAAGTCACTTGATTTAAACTGTTAAGAATACATATGAGGCAAAAAGCTCCATAATAGCAAGAATTTTGGTTTTGTTTTACACAATCCAATAGTCATTGTTCAAAAACTTATAACCAAGTTTTCTTCTAAACACTATGTTAGCAAGGAAGAAGGTGATCCAGAAATAGCCAAAATCCTCAAATTTCATGCACTGTTATTTCCTGCATTTTTAAGGGAAATGATCCAATATAAAAATAAATAGTTACCTGTGGATCTTGCTTCATTTGGGCAACCAATTTCTAGAAAGAAAAAAGATGCAACAATACAATGAAGATTTTCATTACAAATCTTTTTGAACAGTTTCAAATTCAATATTTTTTAAGAACCTTTGTAAAAGCAAAATATTTTGTTTACAGCATTTCAATAGCAAAGCCTGGAGTCCAGTATTATAACATTTTCAAACCCATTCATATTAATACAGTAAAAGTACTGTACTAAGTCATCACTTTTGCTCCTCCTAAACAGCGCTTGAACAAGTGATGCTTTTTAAAGACAATTTCAGACAGCTGGGTAAGATAATCTAATAGCTGTGTCTCCTCTAGAACTGCTGGCCTCTTCACTTGCAGTCACAAGAAACACAAACCACAGATAACTTCCGCAGGCACAAAAGCTGTTTGTATATTCAAGGGCAGAATGTTTCAAGTACTAAAGCTCTGCCTGTATGTTGGCTTGGCCAGTTCCAGATGGAAGACCCATGTTCAGAAGTATCTTTGCCACTTTTCTCCCTCAGAGAGAGATTGAGATCATTGTAGGAGAGATGCCCTCCACATCCAAAGGAAAACAGACAGATTGTTACCATTCACTATTCTTCCTCTCTCACTTCCTTCAGGCAGCTGCAGGAGAATGCTGTCTATTGCTAAGCAAGGAAAAAGTTACCAAAGAAAACCAGAGCCCAGAATGAAGACACAACATAAACTAAAAATTCCTAATATCTTTTTTGATAAATTTGTAGAAATTTACATCACTAATATTTTCAAAGATTATGTCTTAGGTTTAGTAGCTACTAACACACATTTCTTTCATTGATCTGCTTTAATTACTTTTTGAACCAGGAAAACATTCTAGATTCTGTGACCATAAGTTCCCAAGTTAAATTACAGGACTCTTATGTAAAAGTATGACCTCCTTTTTCTTTTGAATCTGTTTCCTTACAATGCAAGCATGAGGGCCTGATACAATTACAGAAAACCAGAGCTGACTTGAGTCAAGAGGAGTTGGAACCAGGACTTGATTATCCTTACAGATCCCTTCCAACTCCAAGACATTGTATGAGTCTATGGCTGCTTCTCTATTCGCCTCCTTCTTACATTTTTTACATACCACATATTCCCCCATCAGTCTCCACCTCTTCAGATTGAAAGACTCTACATGCACAAATCATTCCATTGCTTTGTTCACTCTTGGCACTCTTCCATAATTCTCTAGTTTATCTCTGTCATCTAGAGACAAAGTTTAAAACCACATGCAACACTCAAGTACTCTGTTCTGCAAAAACTCCTTCCACTGTGCCAACAGCCAGTTCACAGCCTGCTATTGCAGATGTAAAACTGGGCCTGTTTTTCCAAAGTGCATCACTTGGCATTTATCTACACTGAATATTATTGTTTCGTCATGCTGCCGTTCAGCATCACAGGAACAGACTTAGCTTATTTTTCCTCGGTGCTTCCTGCCACATTGGAGCTTGACAAGCAACAAATCTGTTAGTTTTTATATAAAGTGCTCCTGCAGACACAGTCATAAGACAATATAGTCAGTACTGTAAACTCTTCATAAAATATTGCTAAACTTTTGGATCACACAGTACTACGTCATGCAATCCCAAGGGAAAAAATATTCCTCTTAAATGTAAGCTAAATTTAAGGTATTTTAAAAGCTACTGATCTTTCTGCCATGAAATAAGAGAAAGACAAGAATGCTTTAGGCTCCTTCCACACATCAGCTTGAGGAATCATCCATGAAACTCAACCCTTCTGTAAGAATAGCTAAATATAAGTCTTTTAACACCTCTTGTGATTGAAACTATGAAGAGTAGACTGCTTCAGATTTATCTTCATTAAGTCAACACAGTAGCAGAATGAACTACTTAGACTTGATGCATCTCTTCTCAGGACAAGCAATATAGCTTTGACATGGAAGACATTTGAATATTCAAGTTGTACACTCATGTAGAAGTGATCTGGTCAGGTGTCATTCATGGTGGATTCTCTGATCATAGAAAGTAGACAAAAAAAGTACCTTTTTCTGAACAACTAAACACCTTTTTTGGGTTCTTACTGGTAGTTTTAGATACACTTTGCCAAAGCAGCATTATGAAAGCTTCAGACAGAGTTCTGGAAGTGAAACAGAAGAGACAAAACCCAAGGAGCTATTCTACAAACAAAGCCCCATCATACTGAGCATGACTTGTACAGCTGTGTAAGCAGTCACAGGCAACATGCTGCATCAGGAAGCCGGGAGGGTTTGGCTACAGAGCTGAGCTGAACTCCTTATGCTCACCACAGACACCTGTCCACCACTTCCAACAGGACAACAAACCACAACTGTGTGTGTTGGCAAACTTTGTTAGAGAGTCCTCAGAAAAAGAAATACTAGAGAAGTAAAAGATGACAAGAGACAATTCTTCATAAACTCTGAGTGGAAAGAAGGAACATATTATATCTCTTTAGGTTACAAAATTCAGAGCTATATGAGAAAGTTCAAGCATTTCATTTGAAGATTTTTTTTTAGTGCCGAAACCAGTTTAATTTCTATCAGTGTGCATGCTGACAAGCAATAACCACGCAAGCACAGTTCACAAAACCTTTACTAAAGCACCCAACATTTTGTTGCAAGTGTTATTTTCCACTGTAAACATACAGACTTTTTCTTAGCCTTAATTATAGAAATATACAGCATCTTGAATTTAAAAAATACAGCCTTCTGATATAATGGTTTTTCTAGTTTCACCAACTATAACCAAATCTAATTAAAGCTGATTTTTGTGCAGAGCTCACTTTTAATGGCAACTGGGCAAAGTTAAAGCAAAGAAAGTCAAAAGCAAATTTAAGCTGTTTAAAAAGCTCTTTTTGGACATTTCTCAGTCTTCATCCCTGTTGATCAGTGGCATTATGAACAGAAGCTAAAGGTTATTCAAAATTCACAGTCTTAAAATTTTTGGTTCACTTGGGCATAAAGGAGAATGAAGATGCCCACAAGGATAACAAACGCTGTAATACAAACACGAGCATGATTAACATTTTGATTGCTTTTTAGTAGTTAATATTTGAAAAAACTACTTACTGGCCTTAAACATTTCTATGTCTGCAGCAAAATGCCATGGGTAATTTCTGAACTTCCTTAACTCTGCAACAAAACTTCACTGAAGTTTTGATTAAAAGGCCTTGGAGTTACTGAGGAGAGCAAAATACTCATCCATAGTTCTGGAAATCCATCCTTAGCTTTTTCAGGTTTTCCTCCCTGGCTTAAATTGTATTTTCTTAAAGCAGACATAGCTTGATTTTACTAATTCATCCATTTAAGTTCTTGCAATATGTGCATCATTGCAGCAAGTACTGAACAAGCCATCCAGATCACATTTTACACAAGTCACCAAGTAATTTTGAAACATTTTCCAAATTTCATATGATGGACTACACTGATCAGTGTTACTTATCATACTTTCTTTTATCCACTATGTAACAATTGTGAGTTTCAGATATCTGAAGAGCACCAGAAATACTTGGAGAATTGTGTTTAGAAAAGGTCTCATTGCTAAATTTAACGTTTCAAGCTTGCAGCTAATCTGTGTATATGGCTGTAATAATTTTCTTCCAAGAATTAATACGCATATGTCCTCCTATATTTACTACATTAGGTTTTAGTATCATTAGTTGTAATAGTTCCTCACTGGCATTGTAAAACAATGGCAAACTGCAACCCTACTGCCATATAGTATTGAACAGGTTACTGGTAAAAAGACCCAACATGTAAAAATTTACAAAGCCCAAGCACTACAACATTTTGATTATCAAAAATACAGTTTAGAAGTTACTTAAGTAGAAGACATTCCAGAAGAGAAGCACAAGATTAAACTATGTAGCACTATATACCTTTCACTTCAAAGTTCCTCCACCATATTCCTCCATTGCCAACTGAATACTGAAGTTGGCTTCAGAACATCAGAAAAACCTTCCAGACATAAGCAGTTGAACATGGTTTTCAGAATGTTTTATTACTGCTACAAAATACTAAAAAAAAAAAAAATCCCCACCCACAGTTTGATATGTAGATTTTTCACATTTGCTAAAAAACAACAGGTGGTCAGGTCAAAATGCAGAGTATAAAATTCTGAAGTAGTTTCATGCTTATAAAACCATTATTACTATAGTTGTAGTGCTGTTGCTTAATGCTCCCATTAGTAGTAATACTGTCAGCAGTACTGATGCTGCTATTGCTTTAAAGCAAGAAAGTATAAAAATTACCTGGTGAACCTGAATTTCCACTTTCAGAGCCTCCTGTAGAGTCTGCAGCTCCATTCTCTACCTTCTCCACTTTCTCTAGAAGTGTCTTTGCTGATTCCAGTGCCTTTAGTTTCTGGTTTCCTCTTTAACACCAGTCCTATAGAAAAATAAAGGTTTTGTTTTGGTTAGTGAAGCAGAAGAGTCAATTTGAAAAAAGGAGATTATACTCAACAGGAATTCAATACTGAACTGTATTCAAATGCAGCTTTCTAGCCTAAATACAGTCAGTCTTTTGAACACAAGAAATCTGCAGGCTCTACAAAATGCCTGCCTTGGAGTCAGTTAGCCAAATTTGTTACTTCCCACATATCCCAAAGTTGACATACTTATCCCTTATCTTCGTTTGCAGGCAGCTATTTCCTACCAATATCCTATTGCAGTTGCATATTAAATTAGCAAATTTAACTACCAAGAATGTTTTAAAAGTCTGTGTAGATGAAAACTTATTCTGGAGAATAAAATTCTACAACCACAACAAATAGTTAAATTGAATGTACTGCATTAACACATTTCCATGATACTATAGAGCTGTTCTTAGATGGGACAGTGTGCATGTTATTTAACAGAACAACATCAATATATTAATAGTTAATTGCCTAAAGTTTGTGCCAAGTTAGTAATTTCAGTTGAAATCTGTTCTGAAGGAACAGAAGAGTGATATTAAGCAGCACAAGACATTTCAAAAGATTATTTTATAATCTTTTTAATCTTGGAAATCTACTTGTAGATCATAAGTATAAAGTTTAGCATCTTAACTTGTACTACAAACAAATTAATCCCCCCAATCTCTGACACAGAAAAGCATTATCAAACATACTTCTAAAAGCCATGACTGCTGGACAAGAGACTTTTTTTTTCAGAAATATGTTAAAAGTATCAGCTTCTGAACCAGGATTAAGATTCCCATATGCTCAAATCATAGTGGAACCTGTGTAAAATATCTATAAATACAAATACGTGAAAGTCACTGGAAAACATTATATAGCAATTTTTCCAGTCACTTTTCCATCCAGACAGCACAACTAAGGAATTGCTGCAGTGTTAAAACAGCTCCTATTTTTTCATTCTTTGAAAATTGCTCACATTCATTGCACAGGTGTTGCTGCCAACTCAGAGGCCTTCCTAATGAGACTACAATGTTTGGAAAAGGATCCTGACAGCTTTGATTAGACATGCAGGCTGTAAAAAGAGATTAATTCACATAAGTTAAAGAATTTTATTTTAATGCTGTCCCACTACAGTAAACTGAAGTAGTGGACAAATTTGTGAACTCCTGAAAAAAAAAGGTTGAAGGTATGTGTTTTGTTTATTTATCATTTATCTTCTCAAACAGAAATACGTTACAAAAAGAATAGACTATAAAGGGGAGTCAAAAAGCATTAAATTTAAACTCTTTATCAGTGTTATCTGCTGTTAGCTTAAAGTTACTTATTTAAATAACAAAGGCCTGATGAAACTTTCTAGCCAACACATGAAATGACCTTCTGCAAGGGCCTCTCCCACATGTGACACAGATGAGTGAAAACAGCTGCCTTTGCAGCACTAGTCTCTATAAAATTGTAATCTGTATCAAGGGATACATGGAAATTACATATAGTTCCCTGTCCTATTACCACAAACAGTAATGAGAAAACAGAATCACGGATTATTACTTCCACTCACTGACAAGAACAATTATAGCATGCTTTGAGTCCCTACCACTGCAGTTTCAAAAGAAGCCATGCTTCAGAAAACCACGTGGGAGACTGCTTAATGAAAACTGAAACCCACTGCAGAGGTCAGAAGTCTTTTTGACCCTTGGAAATTCAGTTTCAGGGTAAAGACAGGCAGATTCTTTCTCAGTTTCTTTCTCAGAGTGACCTCTGAGAAAGTTTCTGGTCAGTTTCTTTCTCAGAGTGACCTCAAAAATCAGAAGGCACACATGATGAATAGTTCATATCGCTCTGTAGCTACATGCTAACTCCAAAGTTGAGTGCAGAACAGCAAAACAGTTATCTCAACTGAGAATATAAAAAATATCCATCACGTAAATATATGTAACTGTAATGTCCCATACGTGTTCATGGCAAATATGACACTGTATTTCTGTAAAAGAACCTATAAAGATGGAGCAACTTCTATTAGTGCACAACTTAATTTGACAGATAGAAATTGCAGTATTGATGGTTCATAAAAACAAATCCAAGCTAATTGCATCTATGCCTTGAACAGCTAGCAAGATTTTTCAAAATTAATTTTTAAGAATTCAAGGTTCAAGAAAAAAGTGACAGTGCCTTGCAGAAAAAAAAGTAGTTGTGAGCCTAGCTATGTTTATAGGGGTATAAACATGAAAAAATGTATTTCATTTAAAAGTTCGGTCAAGTTGCCAAATTCTGAATATGAAGTATATACAATTGTTTCTTTCTAGAACACACACTTGCAGCTTCCCTTCCCAAGCAGGAATAACTATTCAGTTATCTCTGTCTAGAATTCCCCCGAAGTACCTTATACACAACCAATACACTTCTTTGTTAAAAAAAAACAAAAAAGAACCAAAAAAAACCCAATCATTCCTTACATCCAGTATAACCTAAACTACTTTTTTCTGGTTTACATAGAATAATGTCTATAAACATCTATCAGGGCATCTGGTTAAATATTGCTCATACTTCCTTTGAGAGGAGGTACAAAACTACATAAGTGGCTATACAGGTTGCTAGTGCAAAAACTTTCAGTATTTTTAAATTTTTCTTCTTTTAGACTGAACTTAAGGGGAAGATTTAAAAACTTAAGTTCAGTAGCAATATAAACAACCTATAATACCGTATTCAAAGAGGTGTAAAACCATTTCTGAATTAATCATAGAACATGGTGCATTTTCCACTTTACTCTTATGGCAGTGGAATTATTTCAAATAAAAAGCTTGTAGATGACTGAAACTGCATGAATGGCTTGGCCTGCAAAAATTCTTCATCTCATTATTTTTAAAGGAAAACAAGCAAATCAAAAATTGCTCAATACCAGGATTGGTGATTTCCAAAAGGAAGGCACAGGATTCAGGAGTACATGCATCTTTGTACATCCAGACATACTTCTGAGTCTCAGCCAGGAAGAACATTGAGCAAGAAGCAAATTAGGCATTTTTGGATGGATTTCAACTACTGGAGGCAGCAGACCTCCATTCAATTTCTTGCTAGCATTCATTTATTACCAATAATCACTTATTTCTTCAGTGGTTGCTTCAAGACTTATAATTTCATAGTCAGATAAGTTAGTATCAGATAAATTAGTATCAGATAAGTCAGTATCAGATAAGTTAGCATAGTCAATGCACTGCATATAGACTATTTAAATATTCAGAGACTGAATGAAACCTTAAACTCTACAATAATCACATAAGTGCATTCACACTTCTGTTATCTCAACTAAACACAATCTACATGGCAACCTCTAAAATACCATAATACTATTTCAACTATGGCTATTTTGGAAGCTATGCTAGAAACACAGCTGACAAGGCATATATATTTATATAAACAAAGGTAGGACACACACAAAGCCATGAATGCCTTCTGTGTGTACAGAAGGACTCTGAATAATCCAGAATTTTAGAGAGAAGTCTTTCTGAGCCAAAAATCCCTTCAAATAAACTTGGTTTTCACATTACACAGAAAAAACCCCAACATTATTATTTTTGAGTAGATGAATTTAAATGCCCATTGTACTTACAGACCCTTGGGCCCAAATCTCTGCCTTACAGAGATTTTATTTATAAGACTGGGGCTTGCATCAGCAACATTTACTTTTTAAGACTTAATTCCTGAATAGAAGATTAGATAGCATTTCAGTTTCAGTAACTATCAAACTTTTCCAGGAATGGAGGCCAGCTCTTCATATCATCTATTCTTAGGTAAGCCATTTTAGCCTTGAGAAGCAGTACTTACCAGTTTTGAGTAAGTTATCCCTTTCAGCTCTCTACCCCCTTCTACAAAAGAACAACAACAACAAAAAAGATAATTACAAATAATTTTAACTAGAGTTTTAAACAAAAAAAAAAATTAAAATACTTGAAAAGTTGGAGAGGGAAGGGTTGGGATTTTAGAAAGGGGGTTTTGGTTGTTTTTTCTTCAGGGGAGTTGTAATTTTTTTTTAAATGCTGAAGTTAACTATAAAACACCACTTTGAAAGAAAATCTGTTTGAAGTGGCAAGGAAAACTAAGGAGACCTACAATTTTAATCTGGATTAAAATACAAACTATTACTGTCAGCAGGGGGAGAAGGAATTAGAGGTACAAATTTTTCTAGTTCTGTGCAAGGTCAGTGTCCCCCTCCCATGAAGCAAAGACCTTCTCTCCATTACATTTTTTAAGATCTGTAAGCCTTGTCACTTGCCACAGCTAAATATGACGAGGTTACCCACCCTAGACATTTGCCCATCATCTCTGCTAGAGGTAGGAGAGATGGTAGAGCAGGGGGTGGGCCAGCACAGTCACAGAGCTCAAACCCCAAAGTACTGCTAGGGACTGAAACAAGCAGCAGAGTGAGCCACTATGGTGGGACACGAAATGTGGAGGCCAAGAAGAGGCACTGCCCGTGGCACTGCCTGGGTCATGGGTAGAACATTCCATAGCACAGCAAGGTAATACCTCTGAAATCACCACATGAATCATAAAAACTCATGAGTCAGAGTTCTAAAAAAGATAGTTACAATATAAATGATAACTCATTTGCTCAATTATTTTGCCTGATGCTAAAAAAAAGGCTCCAAAATACTCCCAATTTTCTAGTAAACTACTAGACTATTAGTGTATTTGAAGCTTTAACTTCACAGCTAACAAGATCTTTGCAGATGCTTCTATCCACACATAAGTCATCACAGAGCTGAAGTTTAAGCCCCAGCCTTATAAAAAGATCCAGCAGTAGAAAGTCACGATCATCTCTGGCTCATTGGAGACCAGCACAAGTGGAGGGTTTCCATTTACTAACCAGCAGAACTGGGTGCTGATGACCAC
This sequence comes from Leptocoma aspasia, assembly GCA_013399835.1. NCBI lineage: Eukaryota > Metazoa > Chordata > Aves > Passeriformes > Nectariniidae > Leptocoma > Leptocoma aspasia. Next base: position 292,765 of record VXAX01002657.1, read on the forward strand.
TGAGAACAGAAAAGAAAACAGGAAGCCTACTGCTGGCAGTGACAGTATTGTCAGTCTCCTAGTCTCAAATTTTACTGTGCATTTTGAATCACAGAGTAATAGAATATTACAGAGGATATTTAATTTTACAGTAATTTCAGGTAAGTTTACATAACATCCAGCTGCTAGCATGACAGGTTATGAACTGGGAAAGTATGGACTGTTTTGAGGTTGTATCCAAAGTAAGTACATTGGCTCTGGATGCTACAGAATTTTTAATACTGTCATTTTTGAGGGTACTGAAGAGACATCTATTATTCTCAAACTCTAGTTGCTTCTTTTTGGTATTAAAATCCTACTTGTCACCTCCACCTACCACTATCAATCAGTCACTTAATTGGTCCAGAGACCTGCAGAGGAAGCAAGTACTAAGTGCCCTCTTCAACGAGCAACTACAACTATCTGTCTATGCTATTAATAATAACAATAAAATAATAATAAAATAATCTCACTGCTCTAGATTACTGTCTTTGGAAAGCTAAACAAAACAGTCAGTACTACACATCTGCAAATGCAGTCTCAGAATAAATAAGCATGATTTTTATTTAAAAAAAGAAAAATATCAATTTAGTTGTAGCACAAGTACACACAAACTGACAAGAAAGCTGTCACTTAAAAATAACAGCAACTGTTCCTTCCTTCCTATTTTCCCCCTGCGTAGAGACTCGCCTCCATAGCAGGACCCTAGCTCCATCAAGATGGAGCTGTGCAGAAAAAAGCTGCACAGTTACACACCCTCAGACTGCATTTCATCTTGCTGCAACCCCAGACTCAGAAGCCAGGAGCTCCCAAGGACAAAGTTGAGAACACAAGGAGTTTAATCGTGACTATCCAAGTGAATCAGTGTGTTGCCTTGGAGAAGTCACTTAGAGAGGACCTGTATAGGGAATGGAAATACATTTGCATCCTCTTCTGCAGATAATTTACTACAGGCTTTTCCTTAAGTGTTTAGAACAGGTTAACCTTTGAATGTCAAACCTCTGGCAACACAAAATTCTGCCCTCACGCAGGTATACTATTTTTACTAGCATCCCTGCCTCATTTAGTAGAGAGGACAAAGAATGAAGTATCAATTGAATTTCTTGTAATTCTGAACTTCTGATTTGCATGGCTTTTTAAACTCAACATCTAAGCCTATGACAAATAAAAAATTGGTTTCTTCATAAGCAGCACACTAATGAGAGCCACAGAAAAACTTGTGCCTGACACAGGCAAGTCTTCTTAAATAGAGAACTGAGGCAGAGAAAGGAAGAACAAACACCCAAGATCCCAAGCATCTTAAAAAGATATCAATTTTCAACAGCTCTTAGCATTTTTATAGTAGAGAACAGTATACAACCAACAATATCTGTAACTTTGGTTCTTGACAGCCCCCTGTATTTGTGGATACTGGGAACCAACACAGAATAGTATTAATGAAAAAGGGATAAAGTCTGCTCTGGAGATGAAATGAGATTATTTCTTCTTCACAGCAAAAGTACATATAGACACTCACACTGCCTCTCTCATTCTCACTACAAAACACATTAGAAAGTTAAGATTAGACAGCTCACAATCGCTCATATCAATAGAGAAGTCTGAAGAGTTTAGCATTATACAGAGATTTCTAACAAAAACTTCAACAGCAGAAATGTATCACAAAATCTCAGCAATCCAATTTACTGAGGTAGCCTTTTGAAGGCTCTAGAAAGATGCTGTAAACTGTCCAAGGCAGGAGCCTGCAAGGTTAACTCTCAGATTATTACAGTATATTCCGTAATATTTTGGGGGTTTTTAAACCCCAGGTCTGGAGGTCAAATTAAGAGCACTGCCTTCTTCCCAAAAAATATATATGATTTATATTTATGATTAGAAAAGTTACTCATTTCATGGGATTGTTATGAAAACTAAGATCTCAAAACTCCTGTGTTTAAGGCTTGGTAGCACCTGAGGACATCAGAAAAACATATGGTGGTGAAAGCATTTTGGCATACTGCACCTGAAGGCTTAAGACTATTTAAATGCTAATTTTCTGTATATTAAGATGTCTAGTTATAGCAATTAGATACTTATTACTACCTTCAAGTTATACAATAAAGTTTATGCTACTGTAACCAGAAACTCACTTGGAAAAACCGTAAAGAATTAAATGTCATGTTCAGCAATTTTTTCTTTACATTTTTCTTAACTCTAGAAACTAGCAAATGTTTACTGTCAGACCGTGGAACTCTATACATTCATATCATGTTACAATATTTAATTATGTATCTTTTACTTTTTGCCAAAAGGATCTTGGTCTTTTTCAGTGCACAGAATGAACTCAGAAAAAAAAAAGTACTAAATGCTGTGCACAGGCAATTGTGAACCTGATAGTTTTTCACATTTCAGAGAATTGCTCTACAATATGAAGGTAAAGCATTATTAATTTTGTGTGTGTGTGTGGGCAAAATACACACCACACAGAAGGGATTCAGAGTTTCTTCTCTGGACTTATGCTTTTAGATATGAACTCTTCAAAGCAACAGCCCCCCCTCCCATATTTGAAAGACATTCTGTATATAGAGAGCACTCTATCACTGTCTTCTATGAAAACAAATCATAGCAGATATTTTACTGTGATTTTCAAGTCAACAACTCATATTCCTTCACAAGGCAGGATTTCTACAGTCTTAAGAAGACCAAACACAGTCCAGACAGGGTATATAACCAATTTCATATTACATTATTATAAGGCTCACATTTCAATGACCATCATTAGCAGTGCTGGTGCTGTTGCTCCTGTGACAAAAACAAGCCTCCTTTGTGCCAGTTCACAGAATCTGATCTTCCTGTTGTGCTGCAGCTGGGAGAATTCCCAGTCAGTCCCAGTAACACACGACAGGCAGGTGGTAAAGGGACCAACAGGATTGCTCAAGATAACCGAGACTGCACTGAAGTGTACAAGCCATGCCTTCCAGTTTGTCCATCTGTACAACTGCTCTCTCCTCCTCCTTCCTTATCCCCACACAATACTGAGAGATTAACTCCTCCTAAACTGGTCAAGGAGCCTGGATTTTCTGCTTATGCATGCAGACAACTTACAGGACTCAAACTACAAACTTCAGTTCTACCTAAAAGTTCTTCTGCTGCTATGACTCGCTATGAAACAAATGCAGTTTGGACTTTAAGACACCTGAAGCTGACTTCACTTGGGGACAGATTGCTTTACCTTCCCTGAAATACTTTATAAAACCATCAAACTAAGTTTAAATAGAAGTGTGCGACACCATCATTTGTCTTTGCAGAAGCAGTACTATATTTAACACATAGAAAATGAGCTAGAAGACTCATTACAGTTTAAAAGACCATCTCTAGTGTAAAGATAAAACCACTTCACAAGCTGATTCTTAAAATATCAACCAAAACTTGCCATGGCACCAAACACATGCAAACAGTTGACAATTATCCTCTTAGCTCTTGTCCTGTGACCACAGCTCCATTGGGCATTAGTAACTCTTCCTGAACACAGTCTTTCCTAGCATCTTGGGGGTGGGATGGAGTATGAAACCACACTCCCTGGCAAAATGATAAACTACATTTGTGCTAGTAAAAAATTAGCACAAACATGTTTTAAAATCTCAGAATCATCTCTGTCACTTGAGCAGATTCAAGATATGTTGCTCTACACTTTTTACCCCTCTTCTTTGCACAGTCTTAGCCTATTTCTTGAATCAGAGAAGCCTCTCTAACCTATGACCATTAGTAAGCCTGGCAGATGTTCTTTCTGACTTGGTATCAAGGGCCCCCATTTAACCTAACATTCATAAAATTACCATCAGTAAAATTCTCCTTTTTGTACCAGACACCACTGTACAGAGATGTTTTACAGCACTGTTGTGTTCAGAAGTTCTAGTATTGCAGAACCACTAAGTCTCACTCAGTGAGTTACTATTCACCAGGGTCTAGGTGCACACAAAATTATCTTATATGCAGTGTGGCTAAATTCTTGCTCATGTAAAAAAAGTTGTATGACTTGGATTTTTATTTCAGTTAATTACTTTTTAGAAGGACTCTTTAGTTAAACACCTACCAAGGGTACTAATAAGATCTATAAGTTTATGTTTTACTAACAGTGCAACAGCAAAGTTTCATATTTGAAGTAGGGAACTGAGGAATCTTTTGCAAAATTAAAATATTTACATGATGTGAAGGTATAAATCAGCAGAAGGCAGAGTTTGGCATTTGTTTCTAAAAATGTTTTGCTGCATTATTCGATATTCCATAAAGTTGCTGGAAAATGGGTTGTTTGGGATTTCTTTTTAAACACTGTTTAACAATTTAACTTGAAAAATATGTCAGTTAACCTGTTAAGTCTTAAAACTGTAACTTTTGTTTTTTAATTATTTTCAAGTATTTACAAAGTATATATACCACTGGGAAGGAAAATAAGATGGAAGGTCAACAGAAAACAGAAGGAGCTGTCCCTTCCTAGCTGCAATAGCTCTCTGTTTGGTCTCAATATTTATAAGAAATGCAAAAGGAAGTTATTTGAATGTTTGTGCTTTATGGTTTTGTTTTGTTTTTTAATAGTATGTCTGGCAAAATCAGTTTATTAACCTATATTGTTCTTAACTTCCGCTGCAAATTTCTCTTTCCAGTCCCTGAGAAGTTCCTGCCTTCCTTTCATACTTCAGAGACAGGAGACTACTTGGGGAAAAGAGCAGGAAAGGGAGTTGAGAGGAGAGAAAACTCTTTCTAGAAAGAACACACACGATAAATCCTAATAATTGATTTAGCAACCAAAGATGCAAGGAACAAGAAAAAATTAAGAAAACTCTACCCCAGTACCTATTAAACCAATTTTCCCCCTGAAATTCCATTAAAAAGGGAGGAATCTCTGATTTCTATTTTTATCCTTTTAAACACGAGGAGAAATTTCTTACTGAGTGCCAAACCCTTTTTCCCCTCCTAGCAACCCACTTTATCTTGGAAAGAACTGGCTTGTGGGAATGATACATTAGTGAGGCAGAAATGCCTTAAGAGTTTTGGGAAGAGGTCCAGAGTACAAAAGGAGATGATCTGGGTAGTGTTGCAAGACTGCAGGCATGAAATGCAAAACTAGAGGTACCTCTGACTATCACCAGAGTGCAACTGCACTTGTGATGGAGAACCTCAGGTATGTGCACGTCCTGCTTGTACAGACTATTCTTTGAATTTTATCTATCTGCCAGAGACGTTCAGAGGACACAAAAAAAAGTCAGAAGAGCAGCCACCGCCTCAACAACACAGCCGTGACACTCAAGGACAGCCTTGGCCTTCCATTTCCATGGGGAAAGACGTGCTGCTACCGCAGTCAGCCAGCAGGGGGAAATGCCAAACAAGTGAAGGAAAAAAAAAAGTTAAAAGAGAAAACACTAAACATGAGGAATAAAATTCGACAAACCACACACATCTCCTCAGTTGAGATGGAAAGAAAAGATTCTGCTCTCAGAGAGGGAAAGCAGGATAAATGAAGTATATATGACTCAAAGCATTCTTGCAGAATTTAGAGAGGAAACAGTGAAAGTGCAAGTCCAAAACACAAGCAAGTAAAGGCAAGATTTCAGTTTCACGTTAGCACAGTGATTGCAAATCAAATACAGTCTTCTTATATCTAGCGTTTTAATGAAAAGCAAAATATTGTGACTAAACAACTGAGAGAACTAAGCAGAAAGATCACATATTTTTAACGGATTATCCAACATGAATGCATAAACTAATTTATTTAAAGTGAGCAACATATTCTAGAAGATCATTCTACATTACAGAAGATTTCATATTACATTTATACAGAATCCCAAGAGTCTGGACTTCTTTTTTCCCAAAGAAATTTCAGAACAGCAGGGCTCCAATTAGAGACCCTGAATTTCCTTCTACTTTATAAATATTACCTATGCAGCATTTCCACGCTTACAAAGTATAGTGAAAACTACTTAAGGGAGAGTTGGTTGTGTGAATAAATCCGTGATAAATGCATTTTGATGAAGGGCACATAACAGACTTGGAAACAGACACAATTCCACAATGAGTTTTAAAATTAAGAAATAAAAAAGCAAAATGTGATAATTTGTTGAACAAACAAATTTAATGGGCATTTGCAATGAAGAAAAAAAGACAAGCCCTGCAATCACAAGGGCTTTCTGTTTAAAATATCACTGGCTGAGAATCACAAGGAGCAGCAGTGAGATTTTCAGTGACAGATTTAGGGAGATTAGCTACACAAGCTTCTACTGATGTTACTGTTCCACAAATATCAGACAGAAGAAGGTACACATCTAATAACACGCAAACATTTAAAAATGCAGGCGGATTATGATTAGTGATTATATGGCAGGGTACCTTAAAATAACAGGTAATCTTTTATAGTTCTTTATTTTTAAAGTTCTTTCAAAATCAGATGCTGTACTTTCAGGAAAACTCTTGTCTCAATATGTCCATGAAAGCTAAATGACAGTTTGCCAAGCATGCACAAGGAAAGTTTAGACTACCAGTATATCAAGAGACATAAATGAAGCCTAGTTCTGCTCAAAGTTTATAGTTCTACCTTCAGTTTCTTTCTTATTATTTAGCCTGCAGGCTAAATAACACTCCCACAGTCAGCTAATCTAACTGACCAAGGCACTCTCCTTCATGTCCTCTTCCAGCTGTGAGGTCATACCTCCAGCAGTCCCCACGTTTTCTAGGGGGAATGGTGGGAGAGGGGGTGTCACACTCCACAAAAAGTTGAAGTGATTCACAGATTGGTCAGGGGAACATCATGCACAAGCTTATGCAGTAGAAGCACTGTGCTGGCAGCAGAAGGGAGACCTTCCTTCCTTCCTTCAGCAGTTATCGAGTTCCAGTGTGCTATACTGGGTACAGGACTGAGCACTTTGCTGATTCTTTTTAATAAAAACAATCATCAAGAAATGACCTTTCACTTTCCCCACACAGTCATAAATTTGGCTTGTGAGTTACATTTTCAATGAGAGTCACATCTGAACATCCTTTTCATTTTGAAACGGGAAGACCCACAGAACAACTAGGGACAAAGATGCATCTGAGTTTGGCAGTCCTGAATTCTTTTTGTTCTGCTTCTTACTCAGGCAGAATAGAAATCAATATTATTTTCTGTGCAACCTCATTATGGCATAGGTCTTCTTTAAATACTAACATTAAGCCAACCTATGCTGACTTTGCTATGGTCAACTTTCATGTCAGTATACTGCAACAGGTACACACTTGGTCACAGTTCTTAAAATAAACTGGACTCTTCAATTTAATTATTTCATCACATGCATTAAAAAGAAACCATTTAATGTATATAAGGTGGAGTAGCATAAACTTGAAAATTAGCTGATCATATACATTCTTGTATTCTGTATTTTATGATACTGAAAAATACTTACAAGAATATTTATAAAAACATAGGAGTTCATTTCATCTTATGTGATGAAATCTTATGTGGTGCTTCCATTTTAACAGGAAGTGACATGGCTCAAAATGAGAAACTGTACATAAATTCTTCCCTTTACAACACTACGGATTACTTGCTCTAATATGTTAGGCTTCTAAATTATTGTCAAAAGACAACATGAAAATGATTTGTTGGTGAACAGATGTTCACATGAAAATAGTATCAAAAGAACAACAATTTGTTTCTTAATCTGTCTTCAGATTTTACAAACAAGACGAAAAAGGTAATGCTTCTCACCTGCTAAAATTGATTTTTTTTCTAGAATGAATACTGGCAGTTTAATTTCACAAAGTTCTACATAAAACAGTCTCAGACTTCTGTTGATTCTGTTGGGTGCTCTGAACTCTGAAAAGGTGGCTGGGACCCTCTGCTGCTGCCAGACAGGTATCACATTTTCCTCTCCTTTTGACTACAACATCTGTTCTAAGTACAGCCTGCTTGCATTTAGTAAAAACCATTCTCATTCTGTATTTGCATTTGATTCGCTTTTTAGCCAAACTTATTTCAATTTCACCAGCTATCATTTCTTTAAACCATGTTGTCATTTTGGCATTCCTGATCTCCTGAGCACAGAGAGCAGCAAAGAAAGAAAAAATAAAAAGGAAAAAAGATAAGCTTGAGACCCTCCAACAATAAGTACCGTATTTCCTGTGTAGAGGTTAATTAGATAAGGATCAATAAGGTTTCAATGAGTTTCTAATTTTGTGTACTGATAAATTATGATAGAGCACGTAAAGGTATCAATGTGTTTCACACATAGCCTAAATAAAAAGGCAGTAAACAGAATTAGGTAAAACACGCTTGTTTCAAACTCTGAACATACCAGAATATTGCAAGCTCCTTTCTCTCCCCCTCCATCCCAAAATAAAAGCGTGAGTGAGAAGGGATTTCATTCCATCCTTAGAACTGTGAGAAGCAAGTCAAAGGCAGGCACTGGCGTTCAGCATGCAGGCTGTACACACTCCCAAGTACGTCACACTGACAAAACACGCTGGCGGAGCTCTCTGCCTTCCCAAGGCCTCCAACGCGCTGTCGCTAGGCCTAAATCAGGTAGCTCTGTGTGCAGTGCTGCTGCAGATGAGCAGGAGTCCACCCCTTCTCCCCATTCCCCTTAGATGGAACTACCAGATTGTTCCAGCATCAGCTTTTTCTCTCTGCTTCCTTCGGCTGTAATGACTGGATTTAAAAAGACGACAGCATCACAATTTACTGTGAAAGATTCGGCCCTAATTTTTTCCTTTTTACTAGGCCGGCTCCCCTGCAGCTTCTGAGCCATTGTCGGCTGTTGTTGTTTGTTCCTTGAATGCAACAGGACTTGGCCTGCCAGGCTGCATCGCTGTTTTCATGGCACACCTCTGAGAGGAAGAAAATCTCCTCTTCCTTGCTTCCTGCTGAGCACCGTGAATATTTGGATTTTTCCTTTCTCCCAACAGATACACAAGCCCAACACTGTTGAATATTCACACATTCCTCTCTTTCAACACCAATTCCTTCTTTCCCTGTTCATTTTCATACAAAACTATTAAATTAAGGTGTAACTAAGCTGTGGCCCAAGTACCTCAGAAGTTCTTTTCTAGAGAACTTGATTCTTCTGCCAAGGTGGTCCTATTCTGACAACTACTTTGAGCCATTTACTTTACTTAATGCAGCATTTTCCTGCTCTTAGGATATAGGATATCCTATAGCTTTGCAACACATGTTCAGGATGAAGAATTTTGTCTCTAAGTCGTGAACTTTCTCATTCAGGCAAGATGGAATAATGGTGAGATAAAACCCACATTTTCTCATAGCTTTACCCTGGGTGACACTCAGGTGAACTACCTGATGCAACACAGCCTCATGGGACTGACACAAAACTACAGGGGAAACACAACAGCATCAACTAAAGTATAGATGAACTCCCATAATCCATCTTCACCAAGCCAAGCAAAGCAGGGTAACCTTCTGGAGGTCAAACATGTATCAGAATACTGCATTAAAGAAATAAATACACACAAAAAAACCCTTTAAAAATCACTAAGACTTAAAGGTAAGTATAGAGATGCAAACTTTACCTGAACACTGGAGGCAAAAATTGACTCTATTTTTTTCTTAAAAAAAATGTAATTCCACACTCAAAAAAATATCGACACGAAACCCAAAAAAATCACCAGTTTGTTTCTTCCAGGGAACAGTTCAACTCAATTCAAAAAGAAAAGACTTTTCTAGGCAAAATAGAGCTTCCATAGTTTTCCAGAATATATACAACTTTTTAATATATATATATAATTATTTAAACAGTGATTTAACTACCTCATTGCAATGGAAACCCTGACAACGCTTCAGAAAACATTTATGACAGAGTCCTCATGAACTATTAGACAACAACCTACACAAAAAAGATGGACAAGTGAGAACAAGTTTATATACACACCTTGGAAAGACCTGTTTTCTATTCTCCATTACAGATTTGTTTTCTGATCTTAGCAGCTGTTTCCTTCTCTCTATTCTGCACAATATACCTCAAATAAATTACAAGTTTTGTCTCAGTCCCTTGTCTTTTTAAAAACCCCTCCCCTAGAAGGAAGGAAAAGAAGAATGGTACCACTCTCCACACTCTTTTCAGTCCCCTCTGCTGCAAAAAAAACCCATACATGCTTGTTCCAGACAGAAGGTATTTAAGTTCCCAAAGCCAAACATGAGCATTTTAAAGAATTCTAAAACCAGAGGTATTTAATGTCTCAGAAGTCACTCCCAGTGAGTAATAGCCCCTCTTGTCATTTTAACCTGTGCTAGATAGCATATTTTCAAGTCATCTATTGGAGAAACAGTAAGAATTTAAATTATTTCAGCCCTTTCTATTTTCTCAAGTTCTTTTCTCAAGAACTTGTACACATCTGGCACAAGTTCTGTGGGGGAAGAAGCTTGTACATCATCCTTTCATACACTCTACAGGCTCCAGTCCTGGAAGAGGGCAAAATGGTAAGAAATACTTTTTTTCTGAAGAGGACAGGAATGGTTGTTTACTGAACAGACCAAAGGACCCTGGGATCAGCAGTAGCATGTGTTGCCAATTTCTGAAGTTCATTTGACTTGCCTCTGTCAAGTCACTTTAAGAGTTTCATCTTCCAAATACAAAATAATGATACCTGATTTATAACAATGCAAGTATTTATTTATTGGCTTTGTATGTTTTTAGAAGTGTCTGTTCACTAACACACAAAACCCTGCTTTGTCCAACTAGAGACTGACAACCAAAGCAAGCTTCACCTGCTTAATTTCATGAGCTACAAACCCAAAACACATTATTCAGTCTTCTCATTCATGAACATCAAAAACTGTCAGTCTTACTTTTCAAAAATCTGCATCAAAGTTCTTACTCGAGCATTCAAGATAACAGCAATTTTTATGAATTAAACTTTTTGTGGTTATTAAGTTCCTGCTGCAGTCACACAGTACACTAGAGACTGTTCAAATTCCACAACAGCTTAGTACTAACCTACTAAAAAAATATTTTTTCCACAACTTGTAAAGCATCACAAGCATGCACCCACACAAGAGTACAAAGTGCTATGAGCTTCTGAATACAATAATGTAAAATTGTAATTCAAATTACTAAAGGCAATTACAAATAGCAAGAAGTTGAAGGAGGATTGATTCCCCCAACAATAATCTAAACCACCCAGATATCTGAAAATTTGTATAATCCATGCACACTGAGCAAAGCTGAAGTAAAGGATGCAATTCCTGCAGCGGGTAAATCAGCACTACCATGTGTTGCCAAGTTCTGAACCAGTTCATTTGAATATTCTCTGCCAAGTTACAGTCTGAATGTCACATCTGCATGTCTCTACATGACACATTAGTGTCCTTGTCCTCTAGGCTAGGAGTCTTCTGGACAGAAGTGTCTGTTGTAGCCCTTCTTCCTACCCCCCAGATATAGGAATTAACACTCACATACTACTGTGTGACTAATTAATACTTACAGCAGCAAAGGACAGGTAAATTCATATATATAGAAGCATAATATTCAAAAGAAACATTACTTTCAAGCAGTATTTATTCTCCGAGAAGTGTCTGCTCCCACTGTCCTAACAGTTCAACTAGTTAATACAAACTTCCCCCATAATCAAATTAAGATATTCTAGTTAGACAAGGAGTAAACCTATGAAAGTTAACACCTGACAGTCATTTGCCTGACAGTCAAACTGCCTTAAAACTCATTGATATCAATGCTAGGTGAGTGTGAAGTTTTGAGTTTCAAACCAGAGTATCAAATAAAAAAAAAATTAAAATTCTACCACAACAACAAAATTAGATGAGCAAGGGATTCTTGTTATCTATTAAAAAAACAATCTCACAGCTGGTCATAGTGAAAACATCACAGACTTAGTTAAAAAGGCAAGGCAAGGACTTCCATGAACTGGAAGAGAGAAGAACTGAAGAAAAGAAGTTGGGATGAGGCAGGATGTAGGAACAAATTATAGAGGCAGGAATGAATTATATCACCCTTTGAAGGTGATATAATTCATGATACTAAGATTACAAAGCACTGGCTATTTAAACAAAAACCCAAAACAGAGAAAACAAAACCACACACACACAAAGAAAAAAACCCCAACAACAAAACCCAGCATTTCTAAGGAACATTCTCTGCCAAGAATTCATATAAAAGATTGCTATCTTAATGAAATGAAGCTTTTGGACATCCAACTTCAAAGCAAATGAAAAGAGATCCTGGAAGACCTACATCTCAAATACCAAAACGTTCATACACCATATTGCAACAAAAACAAAAGGAAGCAAACCCATTTGTATACCTCACACCACCTTATACAGTAAAAGCCATGAGAGGACCTACACAAAAGTAATAAAGAAAATAAAATAAAAAGAAAGAAAACACTGAACAGTCAAAGAGCAGGGAAGTTACCACAACAAGGATCAGGGTTAAGTCTGTGAACATACTTTTAATTTATCTGGCAAAAAGGAAGGTTGCACACATTGTGATGCTTTCCATCATTTCAGATAGTTGTAATTAAAGTAAACTTCAGAGAGTTACAGGGGATCTGATAATACCAAATGACTGGTTTTCATTTGTCATTTTGTTGTCCCAGGTCGAGAAGTGCAAAATAATATACTCAGAGGAAAAAATAATCTAGTCATAAACACACAATGATGAATTGAAACTAGGCATGACTACTTACAAAAAAGATTTCAAGATTACTGCAAGCAAACAGTTCAACTCTCAGCAGCGAGAAGTCCCAGAAAAGTCTCAGAAGGTATTAGAAACAGAACAGAGAAAAAACAGGGAACATTCTGCTGTGATGCACACTGCACATAATTCTGGCTGCTCCAACTCAAAAAAGGGAGAAATAGAAATGGTACAGAGAGGAATGACAACAGAAGAGTATGTTTAAAACAAATGAAACTTTTTTTCTTGCACCAACCTATCACACACACAGAAAATTCAGGTAAACTGCACGGAACTTGCTACTGTGAAACACTACATAAGCCACAGATATTTATAAATTAGTCCAAAAAGGCAGCAAATTCACCTATAAATAGTTTGATGTTGCTATTCACAGTGCAATAGCCCAAATGTAGCTTCCATCTCAGACAGCAGCTAAACAACTGTCAGAAACCTACTGTTAATATTTCAGCTGCTGACAGAATGCACCCATTTCCTACACTGTTCAGTCAGCTGCTGCTGCTAGACACTGATAAAGGCAAGATGCTGGATTAGATGGACATTTGGTCCAGCAGAGTATGTTAGTTCCTATGTTTAATCACATTGAGCAGCCATGCTGGTATACGTCTTGGTTTGTTTTGGAGATTGGTTTTCTGGTAAATAAACCAGGCTATAATTCAAGCACATAATGTTAAAAGCAGAAATTGCAGCTTCTGAAGCAGAAATCAAACTGGTTTGTGTAATATAATGCAACACTGAAATAAAGCCATAAGCAAGTACTGAAGACTATTGAGTTTTTTTCTTTTTATATAACCCACCAAACTGATGAAAAATTCTCCTCCAAGCCCCTCACCAATCAGGGTGTCAATGTAAGGAGACTCAGGCAGTCTCCCCGAACTGAGAAAGACTCAAAGTTGGAAGGCAGCACTAAACATAAGCCATGGATGTTGGCTGCAAAAACTGCCGAGACCCATTTAAGACTGGCAACGATTTGGCATCCTCCCAGCTGACCAGAGGGAAGATCTCCTGAACCAATGGATTCAAAGGGAACATGTAGATGAATGTCTGACTCCTCTCCAAGAAAACAGAACTTGTTTCAGGTCCTGCCTGACCCTGGAAGAGTGCAGGATGCTCTCTGTTTTAATAAGGAAGTCTAGGTGAAAAGGTACTACTGTCACAGAAAATGCATAAGCTCAAGCTCAGGCCCAGGACAAACATCGAACAGAATTCTGCTAGAAGTATTGTTAATCCTGCTAGAAAGCACTGCCTAAACAATTTGGTGAATGTCTGCCTTCTCATCACTGTCAGCTTCCTTCTCTCCTGACAGATGAGCTTTTGAAGATAGCCAAACTGAAAGCCATGTAGGATAAACAAGCAGGTCTCAATCTGTGGGAAACAGAGAAGTTTCTTTTTCTAAAGCCCAAAATTACAATAGGTCTGGTAAACAAAGCAAGTGTCCAGTACATAAAACCTTCCAGTATTGCTGTAGGCAGTAAGATGAAGATGAACATACCCAATAAGCTTATCATCTTTACCAGAAACAAGCAACTATCAAGGATTAAAAACATGTAAAAAAACTAGAAGCAGCTTTACGAGCAGTTTCATGAACTCACAGATATTGCCTCAGTGAGATTATTGCTCATCTACACTATTGAGAAAGCTGACCACAATCCAGTTTGTATGAAAAGACCCAGCTTACATGAGAAACCCCTTAAGTCACATAAAAAGACAAGAAAATAAGAATTTCAGGGAATGTTATTTTTTCCCCTTCATTTCACATAGGGGCTATTATAATTTTGTTATTTAAATAACCTTCTCATTACAGAATCATATAGGTTGGTTTGGGGTTCTTTCATTTTGTTTTGCAGGGGGAGGTATCATCTAGACAAGTAATAGCATTGAAATTGGTCTTGCTGAAAGAAAACAGCAACACAATGCCCTTATCATCCTAGAGATGTTTGTGAGAACTACATCAGAAACGAATAGCACTACAAACTAACAATTCAAAGAAATTGGCGCTCTTGTTTGTAGTTGGGAACTTTTGATTTTCTAGATGTTTTCTTACTCCATGCTGACATAGGCTCAGTGTTTCAAGTTGAATTTGTTGGTATCCCTGAGAGAAACACAGGAAGATATAATCATGTGTGTGTACTGAGTTTATTCATGCTTCAGTAGTTCTGTTAATCATCCACGGGGCAATATTTCTCTCTTTTCCATCTCACCAGCAAATCCATCAGACATGCATAATTTGCCTTCCTGATACATGACTTGGAAAGTTTTCTTCTCAAGTGCTTCATGTTTCATTGAGAGTAACTTCTAGTGTAGACAAACTATAGAAGAGCTCCCAACGGTTCCTCTCAAATCTCATTCACAATTTTTGCTCCCAATAAAAAACAAATGCTTATCCTCTTGCTCTCCTCTCAAGTTCAAGGTGACTTTCTGCTCTTCCCTCATATCTATCAATACTTCTTGGAAAACTCCATTGATTCCCATATATTCCAAAATACAGGCATTTAGATTCCTCTTCCTCCCTTCTCACACATTAGGTTGCAGAGATGGAGGAACAACTGCAAAATTGTACAGATATCTCTAGATTTATGCACATTTGCCTGCAATTCCAAGCCATTGGTCCTAGTGATGATGAAGGCTGATCTTCCCAGTGCAATACAGCTCTCATGAAGTTGCATACTTCATATTTCCATGACACTTCCACACAAAGCAAAACTGCTTTCTTTTGCAACACAAAGAACAAGAATTGAAAGTCTTCTCTCTGAAGAATGCAGTGCCATCCAACAATGTCTTTTTGGATCTCAGGCCTTTATTGGCAAGGCAATATACCCTGCCCTGAGATTTATTTTACAAACATTTCATTAAGCAGTGGTGATGTATGCAGGACTAATTGCACATGAACAGAAGAGCATGCCAATCACTGAATTGTTAACATAGGATACTCTCTGAAATTTCATTACACCCGTCTATAAATCAAGACATGGCCAAAACAAGAATTCTACTTCACAGAAGTCACACTGCAGAGTATGAGACGTAATGGTTACTTAAGTTGCCTTGTGTTTGGCCTTGAAGCAGTCTCCACAGTTACAGAGTAGAGATGTCACAACATACAAATAGTTCAGTAAAGACACTGTACTAACTCACCTTACTGATGAAAGACAACTCCAGGCTTATGCAGAAGCAGTCTCAAAACATGAACAACTCTTAACAAAACATGAGAGGGGCATATGCCAAAGTTTCTGTGTTCCACAAATATTCTAAGACACCTGCAGAGACCACCAGCAGTGACACTAAGGGCTATGGCTGGACATACTCCAGCACAAGAGATATGCATTTAAAAGATCATGATTCAACATCCCACCAGAGCCCAAGAGCTTAACAACGTGAGTAGTCACAGACATGGAGTTCTAAGCATGAGACTCAGTTTCAAGTCAGCCATTTACACTAAACAGTGAGGCATATAAGCAAAAAAGGAGCCATACTTTTCATGTTTGCATTGGAATATAGTTCCCTTATTATGCAGCACTAAGAGATAGTGGAAGCAACACTGGACCCAGCCAGCTGTGACAGATGCAGAAACGTGAGCATTGCAAACTCTGCTGATTTTTCACTTGGAAAAGGCATTTCTCCAAATTAACAGAACAAGATATCTATCCCTGAACAGTACTCACTTGGGAGGATTGAAGAATTCTGCACACATAAGCTGTACACAAAATAGTTTTAACAAGCGGTTAAGACTTCAGCACTGACGACACTCATTACTCAGTGTTACTTTTGCTGTGCACTGAACCATTCTACCCATCTAGACCTGTAAAATCCTTTGTACCAGACTCAAAATATGGCACAGAAACAGTGATGGTATGCAGCAAAGCTACTGGAACCTCATTCATATGCAGGACATGGACAAAGTACATTCAGGAGATGTTTTAGAAACAATCATACCTACATAATTACATGAAATTTCTTGTATTAATACATTGGAACAGAGCTAGAAAGGTAGACAAAAAAAAATTTCAACAGCAACAACCACCACTACCATCTTTCTTCTCTTTTTTTCACGTTCTGCAGAACTTAAAACTGCTTCTTTGCACCCATGCAACTCAGATTTTACTGGATTTCAAATTCACATTTATCATTATCTCCCCATGTGTCAGAAGGTCTCCCATCCCCATTCAAGCCTTACTTTTCCTTCAACCCAAGATAACCTAAAAATATATATCCAACGCTTAAAAAAGAAAAAAAAGCACCCTATTTATTTTGTACAACCAGCTTTACAAGAATCTCACTTCCATTGGGACAATACTACCTATTTGTACACCACCCATACTTAATCAGTGTATCAGTTTTAGGCTCACTTTTGTTTACAATATAGCAACATTAAGGATATGTATGAAGCAGACAGTTTTCTGGATTAAACACACAAGGGAAGGCCTCCCTTCCTAGTTTAAGGTCTTCATTAAAATTACTGCAATGCAGAATAAATCAATTTCTCTCTCTACCTCAGTTTCTAATCCAAACATGGGGATAATGCTACTTACCAGACTGACCTGTTATCTTTCAAGTAGAGCACATTCTCGAACAATAACAAGCACACCTATACTCCAGTGAATAAACTATGCTGATTCACAACAGCAGATTGCCTGGGCCAAATTCCATGTTGTATTAACAAGTCAACAGGAAGCACTCCAAAATTATTACACTGATGTGCTCTGATCTTCCTTCCCCTACATACCAGTCATTCTCACTGCTCCCAGTACACAGGTATCAATCTCAAATACTGTATTTCCTTCCCCTTTTATTATATTCTCCCTCCTTACCCCCTAAATGACTTTTTTTTTTCCTTCTTTCTTCTTCTCAAAATGTACACAAATGGGAACTGTAGCATCTGGAGAATGGTATTTGTAGCTGGGGTAGTCACACTCAGTGTGGGAGTACTGATGGTAGTCACTAATCTGGAAGGAAGAATTCAAGTAACCATACACTTCATAGCTCCTTTCTTCACAAAACCATGATTATTCAATACAAGTAAAAAGATTTACACACTAGATTACAAACATAACACTGAATCACTGGGCCAATCTAACATGGAATCACATAAGCATACAATTAGCATTTAATGGAAGAAAAGTGCAAGACTGCCATACAATGGATGTAGACTTCAGCTACAAGAAAACTAAGTGTCCAAAACAATTTTACTCACATTGATTGCCACAGATTTTAAACTGATTGTTTACTTAAAGTTGGAAGAATAAATTGTAGGTTTATCTAATTTTAGTGGCTACTACAAACAATGGAAAGGCATATCATTTTCAACCTTCACAATGCTGACAGAGAGTGAAAGGGTATCACAGAGCACGGTATGATTGCACTTTCTGAACAAAAGGATTGGCAGTTTTAAGAAGGCTGTTGTGGCAGCCAATTATTTTCATTCCCAAGGGGCCAGGGTGCTTTACCCAGAGGAGAAGGCAGTAACATTCTGCTGAGGGCCACTCCTTCACATCCCCTCACACCAACATCATCACAATCTTCTCCTGCTCTCCTGGGATCCACTGATTCCATGTATACAACAGCCCTACACCAACATTGTCCTAGAAGATGGAGCAAACCACCACGTGGCAGGAAGACTTACCACAACAGCAGAGACTAAGCTGAGCCAAAACAGTGTGGAGCACTAAGCTGTACTGCATACACCAGTACACATTTGTATAAACCAATATGCAGTTGTATCAAGACCAGCACTCACACTGCTGTGATATCCGTGTAGTGCCCATCATTATGGAGACTGCTTTGCAAAGTCACTCTTTAAACAAATTCTGCTGTTTAAAAATTAATGCCCAGATCTTTTTATGATCCTATTGTTGTACTACAAAAGATGTTTAAACACATCTCTCTACACAGACACACAGAGACAAATTCTCATGCAGTCTTCTCATTACTTTGTCCTTACATATTCCTCTCCTTACCATTTCAAGAACAGGGTTTTGGGGTTTTTTTTCCTTTTTATAATGTCTCTGAGAAAAATCACAGTTCCTATCAATTTAAACTCTGGTTATTATCCAGTGTGGGGGAGAGAGGGGTGGTGGTGGAAGCCATGAGGACTAGAAATATACAAGAACATTTACTGTATAATTTTAAGTCCCCTTCTAATGCAACTTCTGGTCCCCAAGAAATCCATATGAGCCTTACTGCCAATTGGAATAGCAAAGAGGTGTCACAGGTGAAGGATTAAAATGCATCCTGCATGTGGGACTGTGGAGATAGACAGGACATGGGACTATGGAAAAAATATGATTAAAAATATGCAGATAGTATTTACCTCCGTTTCCCAATTTATGCAAGAATTTCTGAAGAAATTACAGGAGCTTCTGGTTTTCCTGAGAGAAAAATACTGACACATCTAATGCATAGTACTTTCTACACACAAACAGGGATTTAACAGATACTTCTGCCCTTCCTTAGTTTAAGTTTTCAAGTCTTAGAGTGAGATGATCTATATACATGATGATGAAATCACCCAATATATTAACAATTAATTTAATATAAGCAAAAATCAGCATTTTTAAACAAAAACGACTGTGAGCACAAAAGTGTAGATTAAGTTAGCAAAAGGGACCCAGAAAGAAGGTCCCAAATGGTGAGGAATCGTACAATTTTATCTTACTTCAGGAAGAAGCAAACCTAAGATCAGTATTTTTGCTCATGCAATTTTGTAGCAATGACAATGTCAGTGCAATACAACCCGAGGTCGGTATTCGCAGTGTCACTGACCTACTCCCGACTAATGGACTCTGCAGCTGAGTGATACTGTTACCACAGCAGGGCACTAACCCAGCACCTGCATCTAACAGGCCAACACCACCAGGTTTTGACTGACTGCAAAGACAGCAGCTCATCACCACAGGAAAAAGCATTTAATTACACTAAATACTACACAAGTTCTTCATCAACAGCGAGGCATCCAAATATAAGTTTTGCAAGAAGTAAGGTGGAAGAAGACATTGTAAGTCTTATGGCAAGAAAAAACTGCCACACATGGATGAGAATGAGGGGAAGGGAGGCTATTTCCATGTTTATTTTAGAGGCTGATATTCAAAAGAAAGTAGATCAGGTGAAATACGCCAAATTGCAGGTAGAAAGTGGAAACTAAGTTAGATTTTGAAACAAGTTTCATAGTGACAAATCCACTGACTTCAGCACGATTCTCTAAGACCACAAAATAAGAGGTATGGTGTGGCAGGATTCCTCCTTGGGAAAAGAACTGCAGTTGACTCAAATGCAGGTACCTAGCATTCAGAAACACCACAAAGCTTGCTAGTGCTTCCCAATTTATTTCTGACCAGAATGTACTCTCTGAAAGGGTAAAAAGAAGGAAGCTCAGGTAGCCACAACCTTTCCATTTGGGGTCACTGACAAAAGCATCCTTAATACAGCAAATTCATGCTACACACAATAGATTTACATGATGAAGATGCTTATCAGAGACAATTACTGCAAGCTAAGCAGCAGTGAAATGGTATCTGGAGCTCCAGCTAGATGCAAATTACCAAAAAGCTTCATTATTAGTAATATAGGCCACTGTAGTCCTTTTAAAGAGTTATGAAAAAGGTTTGTTAGTGAGGTTGGGGGGTTGGATTTTTATTGTGCTTTTAATTGTTTGGGCTTTATTTTTTTTAAGTGCATCACAAGTTAGGTTATTCAAATTTCGGACCAAATATCTCAATGGGAACAGTTTTGCCACACTAGCAAGAGGGCTAGAGACAGAAAGTATTCCTTGGACACATCAAGGACTAATTCCTGGCTTTCACGCAAAATTTTGTCGCGCTAACAAATTAAGTAAAAGCCCTGAATAAATAGATTCCAAGTTCTTACAAAGCATTACAGGAGCTCAATATTAACCACTTTTTAAAGGCATAGCAAAGACACTAGGAGACAAAGTGTGACATCCCCCAGGGATCACCAGCAGCCTCTTAAACAGGTGCCCGATTCTTCAAATTTTGTCCAGTGCTTCAGGCCTGCAAAATCCACCTAAAACTATGCTTTGGGGGGGGAAAGAATGAAATCCTGGTACTCTCAGTTCAACTGTGGAATTTCCCATTGGCTTGAGCAGAGCCACAACTTCTTCAGAGACGAGGAGAGATTTGCTCTTATGAGATAAGAAGCACTTACAGAAGTTTTTCTTTACAACTATGCATCAAACCCTTTTGTACATCCCTCCTTCTCCCTTTCCTTATCTAGGATACCCTGATAGAGCAGCGTTACAAAGGGCACTGTTGCAGGCTCTCTACAGAGGGTAAAACGTCCTTGAAAGACAAGATACATCATCTTTCCACTACATATAGATTTATCTTGGTTTCTTCTCTTGCCTGTTGTATAGGCCCAATCAGCCAATGAAAGGGAATTTCATCCTTGCACAGCAACAATGTCAGCCTTTCTAATCATGTCAAGATACTAATAGTAACTATTTCAGCTAAGTGCATGTCCTGTCAGCAATTTGCTCCATATGGGCTGTGAAGGGGCTGGGAACACTTAAAGAAAACTATATTACTGTTTACCAAGTCCTTTACAATTACAGCATCTGTAAGGTTTTAGACCAATCTCTTCACCTTTTTGTATCAGTTTTAAACAGTGTCAGCAACATACAATGTGTACAATGTATCAGTGCTGACAAAATACAACCCTGCCTCAAGGAAGCTATTGACACCTAAATATCTGTCAGATATATAACCTGTACAGGTGAAGGAATGAGCAACTTTTTTTAGGCTTTGGGTGGTTTTTTTGCACAACCTGTGAAGCACATGTGAATTCTGAATTTATAATGAGCAGAATTTCTGGACACTTATTAAGAGAAAAATAATTTTGTGACACAGACCTAGATATTAGCTAACTATGGTGATTACAAAGAAGCTACTTTCCAACATTAGAAGCCTGAAGGTCTTAATCCTCCTGCTACTTACACAGCTTCCAATTTCAGGCATTCAGCTATTCTCTCTAACTTCTGCAGGACTTAATGTTAAATAATGTGACTTCTTGCAAGACTGGAGCTCTAATTAATTTCTCTAAAAACACAAAAATAAAGTGTATTTCATATTGTCTTAAATATAAGCATTTTTATATTAATATCTCATACAAACTGAAGAACAAAGAAATTGACAGGGATCAGTTAAAGTTAAGTATTTGCTCACTTAAAAATGAACTGCATTATCCAAATCATGGCACATGAGATGGCAGCAAATACTAAACTTGTTGCTGGATGAACAACCAAAATCAACTTAATGTCCATTTTAACTTTGGCAAATCTGACTGGGAGCGTTGTGTAAAAATACACAATTCCTACAGATATAAATAAAGTATTCTGAAAAGTTACTATTCCTCTATACCTACTTCAGAAACACTTCACATTCTTTGATGCAAGTCTGACGTGAGCTCAAGCGCAGCGGTCAGGACTAAAGACACCTGACAAAAGCTGCCAGATGTGTTCTGCTTCTGGTGGCACCTGCCAGTACCTGTGTTTGTGACTCTGTGTCCCCTTGGGAACCAGCAATGGAGTCACTAGCCCCCACAGCATGAACATAAATTGGGTCTCCTGCTCTGATGCATAAGGCAGCTATGTCATCACTCGCTCTCGAGAAACACAGCAGAGAAGCGAGTTCTCATCAGTTAAAAATGCTGTTAAAACTCCCTTTCACTGTGTGAAAAGAAATCCACTGTGACCCACTGTCCTCCCAGCAACTGGAAAGGACAACACGACTACCATACTGCCAGTAACAGAAATCCCTTCTGCCAAACGTTTCCATCCATAACATTGTTTTGAAAGATTAAAAATCCCCAGAATATCAAATAAGATACTTGCAATCACAGATGAAGCAAGGTATTAGTACAATTAATATATTCTTTGTACAAAAACACATAAGCAGTTGGAAGACTTCCTTCACAGACTGCTTTTCTCTAAAAATATTATGCAACTATAAACCATTTTTGACTTGTAAACAAAAATACCTGACTGCTGCACAGGCTTAAGCTGACCAAAAAGAACTGGTTAAGGTATTGAGGACTGTGTTTCCAGAGTATGATAGCATCTTATACTCCTCACTCCAAATCCCCAACTTCTGCTCAAGAAAACTACAGGTCCCAAGATGCCTTAGGATAGCACAATCCTGGCAGGCCATTGCAATAAAAACACAGCACTGCACACTGGGGCCTGTAGTTTCCACGAGCACATTCTTGCTCAAGATGAGACCAGATGTAGGCCATATTGCACACTTCCACAGGCCTGCAAACAACACACACCCCCCAACGGGGAGACTGCTGCTCACAAACGTCAGGTAAGCTGGATCAATACTCTCATGAGTTGAAGTTAAGAGGCCAAAGATTTCTGCAGAAATAAACATCAGCTAGCCAAGAGTCCTCATAGAATAGCAGTTTGGCTACTTTCAAACATGCACAGTTTGCTGTAGCTTTTTAATATCTTTTACTGAAGTGCAGCAAGAATGTATGGGGTTTTTCTCCCAAGACTGCTACATTTAATAACATTAAAGAGTATTCTTTTGAATAGCAATAGGAGAAGTATGTTTGGTGAGGGGCATATTCTCCCTGTCCAGAATTCAGTTATCTGGAAACAAATTGCTCTCCTCCTCCATTTCTGCAATATGCTTAAGCAGGGGCTTGCCTCTCTTCTGAAAAGAAGTGGCTCTTAGCTGAAAATTAAAGAGCTGTGTCTCAGCGTAGGCCTCTGAGAGGAATACGCTATACTTCAGTAAAGGGAATGGCAGCTCCCCCTACCAGTCTGTTCTAAGAAGGTTTTATCGAGGAAGGAAACAAGCAAGGAACAAAATGAATAAGTCCTCCTTTTTTTCCCCCCTCCCGCTTCCCTGAACTATGGATTATTATTATTAAAACAATTAAAAAACAAAAATATGCATATAAAATTCCATCTAAGAACTTATATGCTTCCCCAGTCCTTGTAGTACAAGACAGTCTTTGCAGCATTTCCAGGCTAGCAGGCAGCACCTGCAGAAACATGCAAAAGAAAAAGGACCATGCAAAAGGAAAAGGCTGGGCCAAGAGAAAGACAGCATCCCACTGCAAGAGAAAGAAACAGTGATGCTTCAGTCACCTGAAAGTCATCCTGATGCACTTCCCTATAGAGGCAAGAGGCCTCAGGAGCATCTAAAGGTTTTGTCAATACAGCAATGCTGTCCGTAGGCCAGACAGCTGTTGCCATAGTTACTATCAGCCAGCTTATCAGAAAATAATTATTGCGATTACTCAGAAGTTTTGTTAAAACAATTTAAAGCTTCAATAGGATACCACTTGATCTCTTCAATTAACTGTTTGCAACTATGCTGCCTTTGGGATCCATACAGTTAACTTGGATCTGCAGGGTTGAAGTGGAAGAGGGGAAGGAATCAATGTTCCTTCTCCCTTTCACACTGACAGCTTGTATTTCATACGCAGAAACAAGGAAGCTGAACCACCCGTAAGCTTGGCTGCTCTGCTGGAGTTTTCTCACAGGCCATCTCAGAGTCAGAGGCTCAAATCTACCCTTGTTTGTTTTAACTACTCACACATCCATACTGCAATTCAAGAAACACACCGGCTCCATTTTCAAAGCGTACTTTTAATTACATGTGCAAAGGTAGAGTCCCTCACTTCAGAGGCAGGTGACACAGCTTCTGTACCAAGTGAACTTTCTCTTTTGTCCTACAAGCGCAGCACTGTCACGTAGAAGGGCGGAATCAGAAAACACACATTTTAAGAAATCGGACATTAAAAATGCATAGAAGCTGTATGAACGTGGCCTAGAACAGAGCTCACATGAAGCAGAGCCTCACTGCTCCTGTACCACTTACAGATGCATTCCCACCAGTAACAACAAACATCAGGCTTGGGCTGGGGTCTGGGGGGTGGAGGCAGCATGTTTGTTTTGTGGTGTGCGGTTTTTCAAAGAATGCTTTGAGCATACAGTCTCTAATCAAAAGAGTGAGCATTTGTAATGACAGCAAACAAGAAATCTCGGGCAAGAGGGAACAAATAATAGGTCAAACCATCTAGGCAAAGAGCTTTTAAGGCATGGGGAACTTGACAATTCCATCAGAGATGTTAAACTGGTGTAAACAGTTTACCAGAAAATAATGCTGCACATAAGCCTGCATCATGCAGCACATTTTTTTCCTCAAAAACCTGGAATATCGAAGTATTAAAACAAAAGATTCTGTGGCAAAGTTGGGGCTTTGTTAGGACAGCAGGCAGGGCAGACCAAAGGAAGAGACCTGTTAGAACTTTCTACAGCTACAAAAATCAGTTTAGGGACACGTGATTCTAACTGCAAAGTCTCATTACAATGCAAGTGCATCTTTCCTCAGCACTAAGTACTTTTTAAAAACTCTTTAGATTTCTGTACATTTTACAGCCATTCTATGATCTACACTTCACTTTTGTGAAGTTTTGACATAACAAAAGCAGAATCAAACAAACTTTAAATCATACTTTAACCATTTAGGTCCAGAGAGGAACTTTGTGAAGTGCAGTAGCCGTAAATAAAAACTTATGAAAGAAACAATTCTTTTTTTTTAACTGAGATGCTATGTGCCATAAGGAAGAAAAATGAAAGGAAAATGAGAAAATACAAAGTTGCTCCCCCCCACCAAATGTAAATAAAATTCTTTTTTGCCTGCATAGAGCATATCTCTACCACCAGCACAAGCCAGACACTGGCTTTGTGCTACATTGAACATGAAATATTACTGTAAGATACCTATAAAAACTCCCCTTCTCTACCCTCTAATTACGGGGTACAGAAGTAAGTACCAGCCCTTTGCATTCGGCAGACATCTCAAAACCCCTCTGCGCTCTGCCCCACCTTTCCACTATATGGTTTGCTCCTAAATAACCTTTGTGCTGTTAAAATACATCAGAAACAGGATGTGAGCTGCTTTCTGGCACAGAGTAATTGAACAAGGGCAATTCACAAACGTGCAGGAGCCAGGCCTTTTGTAGAGTCTTACACTTCTAGTATACAGCAACACATGTGACTGAACAGTTGTGAGCATAAAGGGTGAAGGGACAGTGAAGAAATATTATTAGAAGCTTAATAACAGGTTTTTAGCACTGCCCCTTTACACAAGAAGCCTCTCCTGAAGGAGATACTTTACAGCTCACATCCCTGTGAGATGGCCCTCCAAAAAGCAAAGCTCTATCACCCTATGAAGCTCTTTCTTATATTTAATATTTTAAACAAGTACAACCAACAAACCCAAAACAACAGTAAAAAGGTTAGGGTCACCAACATGTGTTTCTCACATAACATTCATCTTGAGTTTCTGGTACCCATGCAAAATGCCAATAACACCTGAAATAAGATAGTCCATCCAGGTTCCTTCAAACTGGACTAAAATAAAAGAGAAATCTCCACTGCAAACAATTTCCGGTAGTATCAATCATTTGACCAAATAAAATTCTTCATGGCTCTGAGAATAAGGATAAAGGAACTAAACAACAACAATGTGTTCATTATAAACAAACTGCATGAACAACTCAAGTGATAGCCAGGCTCACTATCAAAGCTTTCCAACTGCACACAGAATTATACAACTTTTTAAGGAGTCAATAAAACACATCTTATTTTCTAAAAAAAAAAAAAAAAAAGTCCATGAAAATTGTGTCTTTTGTAAGGATTCACACTAAGATATTTTAAATTTTTTTAAAGCATGATTTCTACAGTGCAGTGTAATAGGCACACACAAAACCTCATCTCTAAAAAAATGTAAAGCTGGACTCAGAAATAGTTAGGACCAATATTTGAAACACAGCTGAAGCTGAATAGACTACAGTGAAGAGGTATCTTTACAAAACCTAAAGTGAAGATCTCACTGTTGAAGCTGGAAAACACAATAGCACTTTTTTCTAAGCAGCCTAAGTTTTAATTTCCTACTTTTGCTTTTTTTAAGTTCTTTGAAGGAGTTTTTTTTTATTTTCCCTAAAGGAAGAAAATCACTTTCAAATGCCTGCTTCCATCAACAAAACTAGTTCAGGATGCACATAGAGGAGAGCAAAGATTAAAAACTTTCAGGTAAAAATCTTAAAAACACTAATGGCAAAAAAAATATTGATAACAAAAGACTCCTCCACATAACATTTTGAATTACACGACATGTTAGCTTCACTAGTTAAATGAAAAATCACCAAAACCCATAATGGGATCCACTCCAAATTTCTTGTTGCTCAGGTCACTAAGGCTGAAATCTTGGGATATGACATAGCTGACATCCATCTGGTGGCAAGTACTCCCAGTGAGCAAGCACCTACCTTCTGCTGGACAACGGGTCTCTAAAGACCTTGAAGAGATACTCTGTACACACTACTATACAACACAAAATGAATGGAGAGAGAGGCTGCCCCATAATCCCTCTGTATCAGCTCAAACCCCTAGCTGATATAACTATCACAAAATAATCTCTCTACCATAGTGAAGTAGAAAGTTTTAAAAACATTTGGGAACCTCATCTGTTTTTTTAAATACAGTTTTAAAGTTTTGTTTACTGAGCTACAGAATTCCTTTCTAGAAAACAATATTTAAAAATGCCCCAAAAGAAAGTTTCATTTAACTATCATGAAGCATGCACAGATATAAACAAAATTTCCAAAGACTGTGATGCTTCTCCTAAGATATGATAATTAACTTCTTTAACTAATATGGATAGTTATGCTATTTTTTATTTCTTTAAGATCCTGTTCTCAGTAGTAATTTAATGCCACTATTCAATAAAAACTATAAAGTTGTATTATACACAATCCCTAACAAGTTTAATATTAAAGTTCTGTCGTTACGTGATAACCTGGTAGAAGTAATGAATTTTAGAATTTTAAGGGCTTTTTTTAAACAAGGCATTGAAACACATGTTATTTATTTCACAAATGAAACCTCAAAATAAGCCTCCCTTCATCAAAGTTAGAAATTCCCCTGCTATGAAGCAGGTCTAGCCTCACCAGCTAACTCCGGGAAATCACAGGAAAGCCAGAGGAAGCCAACTTACAAAACTGAAACTAAGCAGGTGTCTTCATTGTTAGAAGTGAGCACAATGAGAAAAAAGGGCGGGGGGG